>JAVJGI010000038.1:1748101-1797713 GCA_035590275.1 Ibycter americanus
ATGTCCCACTCGTGGGTCACCTGGTAGCTCTCCGTCCCTGGGCCCAAGGTTCTCCCCCATGTCCCTTACATGGTGTCTGATAGCCCAAAGACATCTGAGGGCAGCGAATCCCCCAGGAGGATGGGGCTCGGCTGGAGATTTCCCTCGGACCATCCAAGAGAGCAGGGCAGGAGAAGGTGCTCATCCTGCACATGCCCTCCCATCGCGGGGCTTTTACTGAAGGACATCCTCAGCCGCGCGTGTGCAGAGGTGATGTCTTATTTTAGTTTCCATAGTTTAGAACAATCCAGTTAGACTTCTTTGTTTCCCCATAAAGAATCTCAATTAAATGCCCCTTTCCCAATAACGAACCAGTCTGTGCTGTGAGATGGTCACCAAGAGCCTGGCTACACCAGCTAGTCCTCAGTTACAGTCTTTACTACTGTGCAAAACTCCCCTCCAAAACCTAACATATTTATTTGATGATCATTTTCCCTCACAAAGGTCAGGATGGTTCCGTCTTTAATTTTGTTTCACTCCTTTAAAGCAGCAGTTCCTGTTTTTTGAAAAGGAAATTACCTCCATCCATATAAAACCCTATTAAAGATGGAGCTTGCCTCTTTCCTCCCGAGCAGCTGCAGTGGGAGCTCTCGGCAGGTGGCTGGGAGAGAGATCCAAGTGTCCCTGCTGCTGGTTCATTTCTACTATGCTCGGGGATAAAGGGCTATTTGCATTATTGATTGATAAATGAGGCTCCATCACCAGCAGGGCCCGGAGATTGCTTGCCCGATGGGAACAGGGAGCAGAGATCCAAGCGATCGGGGTTGGAAATTAATTTTTCTCTCCTCTCACTGTGCAGAAGCTGCTCTCTGAGCCGCCTAGAAAGGAGTAGATGATATGGGACCATGGAAATGGGATTTATCCCCCCGCAGCTCCCTGAGCTCCCACAGCCCTGGGTCACTCAGCCCTGGTGGGTGACGGTGGGACTCCCCTGCGCACAAGCACAAGAGGGACCCAAGCCTGGATCTTGGGCAGATGGGATTCCCTCAGCTCCATCACGGGAATTTTCTCCTTGTTATGAGCAACAAGAAAGGAGCCTGATGCAGTGGGAGCTGTGGCTCCGAGGACCAGCAGCCCATGGACCAGCCCTTGCCAGGATGGACCAGACCCGGCAGGAGCTGTGCTCTGGGTGAGTGGGATGGGAGAGGGAAGCGTGTCCTTGCCCCAGGCAGGACCAACAGCCCAAATGCTGTGCCACGACGCTCCTAAACCCTCCTGGCATGGCTATTCTGCACCGGTGCCAAAATTCCCCCACAAACAACCCCCTGCAATGGGCTTCCTCCATAAGAGCATCCTTCGTGGCCAAAGCATCCCTTCCCACATCTGTGTTGACACATGCAATAAAGAAAGAAACCAGCTAAAAGCTTCCAAGCATGAATTAGAGAGGAAGAAACACATGGGCACTGCCTGCATCCAGGGAAATGTCTATCCTGGAGTGCCATCTCGTGGCTGCGGTGCCAAAACTGTACCCCTGTGCTTTGGGGAAGCACAGAAATATCTGGTGGCGAAAGGATGCTCCAGGGCTTCCTTGGAAATTTCGGCTCCGTGGAGGAGGGAGACGCTTCTAGCTGGGAAATATTTCACACGTGCCCACAGGTTCCAGCTTGCTCCAGGGATAAAAAGCAGCCAGGACATCTTTCTAATAAAGCAAAGAGGCTTCTTGTCTTCTTTTTAGCTTTTTCGGTGGCAGTACAAAATTCCAAGTGGGAATTCAGCCTGTGTGCTAGAGGACATGACAGATTGGCTCATTAGGGCTGGACTCAAGAATAGTACAGTCAATAAGAGCCTTTTATGGATTTCATTGAGCTTTGGGTCTGTATTTGGGATGGTACTAAGCTGCAAATTGTGCAGGAAAATGGGTTTTCTGGCAGGTTTTTATCAAGCACCAGCTCAGTGTTGACACTGGGTATTTGTAGCTCGTTTTCCTTCACTTTAGGATGCATCAGAAATAAGCTAACGTGTTTGGAGAGGTTTAAGACCTCTGACCCCATCCTCACAGCGTAAATCAGGGATGCCCCTTGGACCTGGCCTCCCAGAATGGATGGTGTAAGCCAGCCTGCTGGGCAAACCCCTGTGGAGTTGGTCCCCAGCTCACAAATCTGGAGATCTCTGTCTCATGCCTCAACCCACACACCTGATTCTCAGCTGGGCACTGGCTCCCGTGGAGCAGCACGAAGCCAAGAACAAAAAGTTGAATCCAAATAATATTTTCTGCATGCCAGACTTTGAAGCATCTATTCTTTTATTTGAGAATAAAGTTTACAAGTTAATAAGAATCAGGTTGTTCATCCTTCCATCCATCCATCCATCCATCCATCCATGCATCCATCCACCCACCCACCCCAGCACCATTTCGGTCCCTGTTTGCTAGGGGAGCAGGAGCAGTGAAGATGTGCTCACAGCTGATCAGGCTGAATATTTCCCAGCCCCAAACCTTTTCACCAGCGTTTCTCGTGGTGACTTCCCAAGGAACAAACACCAAAAGTGCTTCAGCTTTGACAGGCTGGGAGTGAAGTTTGGGGAGGGGAGTGCTAAAAAAATAAAAGATTGTAAAAAATTCAAGCATTCTAGAGGAAAAAGGAGAAAGAACCAGCTATAAAATAAAAATAGTGATGTGGCAGAGCTGCTGGAGAGGATTGAGGGGTGAATGGAGAGGCGCTGGGGGTGTCTCAGGATGCTGCGCTCCAGCTGTGCCCAGCTGTGCCCCCTCCAGCCATCCCCACAGACGATGAGAACTTGAACACGGTGGGAGGGAGATTAAATAGCTCTCACAGCTTCTCCTCCTATCCGGGATGATGGTCTGGGGGTTACAAGGGATGGGGTAAAGAAGAGGATGGAGGAGGGATGGGAAAAAGATGGAGAGCAGGTGAAAAAGGGGATTTGTCCCAGAGGGAAAAACCTCTCCTGGAGGAGTTGTGCTGGTCATGACCCAGATCCATCTGCCTGGGGTGGAAAAGACCTCATTGCAGAAAGACAGTCCACAAAAAAGACCCCCCCAAAAACAACATAACAACCCCCTCCGACCAGGATTGCAGGATTTCTGCCACAGGAAAAATCCCAGCAAGTCCAAACTCACATTTTCCAACAGACAGGAACGAAAAAACTCCATCTTTCATAGCTCCTTTCTGAATGAAACTGCAAACCAGAGATGCTGGCATGTTGCATAATGATCGTGTCGAATCCTTAGGAGATAAGACACCAAGTATAACAGATGTGGGATATAAAAGCCGATGTGTAGACACTGCATGAGAAACTGTGATTTTAATGTAGGCAGAAACATCAAAAAAAAAAAAAAGCCAAGTGAAACAGTGAAGTTGGAACAAAATGTTTTTGTCGGCAGAAAACCTGCTGGCATTAGAGAGAACAGCAAAATGATCTGTTGCTGGTTTCTCCCATGAAAAGTGCCAGTGGAAATTTGCATCTTTCAGAAGCCAGAAGTGCCTTTTTACAACGGGAAGCTGTGGGGAAACGCCAGCCCTTACTCTGTGCCCCATTTGCAGCAACATAAGGGACAACCAAATCTGCAAGGTCACAGTGACTCGTCCCCAAGGTCATTTGTACACCAGGTAAACCCCGAGTCAAGCATTTGTTGCAGGAGAAATCCCCTTCCCCCTCTCAGAGCTCAGTTTTCTATCAGAAACCCCAGTGGGCACCAAGCCACGGTGCCCTGGACTTTTCTTGGTGACCGTGCCACTGTGACTGGTCCCCATCCCTCTCCTCCTAATCCCCTCACCTGGTGGCTTGCTTCCATCCATCACTGCCCACCTTGCTGTGCCAACAAAATTAATTAGGCAGGCAGACCAGGGAACTCATCCAGCTAAAAATATAAATTTTAAAAATTTTTTTGCCAGCTTATTTTTCAGCCAGAGCAGTCCTGAGTCTGAGAATTGTTCAGACTCCCAGATACTAAGCGGTGGGTGGGGAGGAATGGTTTAAAATGGATTAAGAAAAGCAGGGAGCTGGACCCACCTTCATCTCTGGACAGCTGGGTACCACCGAGCAAAGCATTTCGTGTCACTTTGCCCCTTTTTTCCCCCTCCAGTATGTGGGGGAGATCTCTGTGTACGGGGAACCCCGCTCTGACGCCGTGGAGAGAGAAGCTAAATGTCAAGCAGATGAGCATCAAACAAAAAAAATAAAAAAAAAAAAAGCAGACTGATGGGCAGGGCAGAGAGATAAGAAAGATGGTATTTATTTGAACAGCCACAGGAAATCAGAGATTGAAATAAGTCTAGGAAAAGAAGAAGAAGAAAAAAAGCAGCAGCACATTTGGTTTTTAAAAAAAAAAAAAAAATCACAGCATGCAGATGTCTTATACCTTATCCAGCCAATCCCACCTGGCAGTGCCCAGTCCCGCCACGGCCTCAACCATCATTTTTTGGCCTTGTCTCGAGGGTAACCCCCATTGGTCTTATTGAGCGACTCCATGCTGCCGTTTCCCGTCACCACGCTGGTGAGTATCCGCTCCACCTCCCCGGGCAGAATCTGCTTCTCTTCGTTCTCTGTCTCCCTGTGGTAGAAATAGTTGAAGTTCGAGACGATGACGGGGACGGGCAGCGCAATGGTCAATACCCCTGCAATGGCGCACAGAGTCCCCACGATCTTCCCACCCAAGGTGGTGGGACACATGTCTCCGTAGCCAACGGTCGTCATCGTGACCACGGCCCACCAGAAACCGTCAGGGATGCTGGAGAAATGGGATTGCGGCTCATCCACTTCTGCGAAGTAGACGGCGCTGGAGAAGAGGATGACACCGATGAAGAGGAAGAAGATGAGCAAGCCCAGCTCCCGCATGCTGGCCTTGAGGGTCTGCCCCAGGATCTGCAGCCCCTTGGAGTGCCGGGAGAGCTTGAAGATGCGGAAGACCCTGACCAGCCGGATGATCCGCAGGATGGCCAAGGACATGTTCTGCTGCCCGTTGAGTTCGCTCTGCTGGATCAGCTCGGTGGTGAGCGTCACGAAGTAGGGGATGATGGACACAATGTCGATAATGTTCATGATGTTCCTGAAGAACTCGGTCTTGCTGGGGCACACGATGAACCGGACGAACAGCTCGAAGGAGAACCAGATGATGCAGGCAGTCTCTATGACGAAGAAAGGGTCCGTGAAGGTACTGTGGGCCAGCAAGGTGTCTGTCAGATTCTTAGAAAGCTCCTGGGTGGACTTAAACTCCCTTTCCTCCCTGAACTCCGGCAAGGTCTCCATGCAGAAGATGATGATGGAGATGACAATGACCAGGACAGAGACCAAAGCTACACCCCTGGCCGCACTGGAGCTTTCAGGGTACTCGAAGAGCAGCCAGAATTGCCTATGAAAGTCATTGGTTGGTAAGAGGGTCTCAGGGTCCTTGATGAACCCTTCATCCTCCCTGAACTGGTCCATGGCTTCATCACCCAGCTCGTAGAAGGTGATCTCATCAGCAAAGACGTCAATGGGGACGTTGGCCGGGCGCCGTATTTTCCCACCGGACTGGTAATAGTACAGAATCCCATCAAAACTGGGCCTGTTCCTATCAAAGAAATATTCATTCCTCATGGAGTCGAAGTAACGCATCCTCTTTTCCGGGTCCCCAAGCAAGGTCTCAGGGAACTGGTTGAGGGTCTTGAGCCACGTCTCAAACCTCAGCCCAGCGATGTTGATGATGACTCGTTGGTCCCCCTCATCCATGCCCACCCTCTCCCCCACCAGGTGCTCACTGAACTCGGCGGAGAACCTGGAGAAAATGGTCTCATTGTTGGCGTTTTCGCTGTTGATGAGGATTCTCAAGTTGGAGAGGAGGTTGGCGCAGCTGGGATGGCCTTTCCGCGACTGGCTGGCGGGGCTGAGGTCGTTTGAATAACAGGGATCCTCCACGATCTGATCAGCGTTGTCAAAACTGACTAGTGCCACCTCCATCTCCTTCCAACTGGACACGTCCATCATACACTAATCAGATTAGCAGCATAAATCCCCGGGTCGGATGCCGGCAGCTTGCGTCTTTCCCACGCTATGAGGATCTGCAAGTGAATGGACAGGGAGACAGAGCTGAATTGCGCGTATGCATCGCTTGGCTTGACTGAAAAGAATAAAACAAACCTGAGGTTGGAAAATCCGGTATTTTTTTTTTAATGGAAACATTAATTTCATTGACCGGCAAAAGCCTTATACTTCCAGCAAGTCGTTCATCTCCAGATCCTGCAAGCCCTTTTGGCATGGCTTCATGATCATCATTAAACCTCCCAATACTGTTTGCAGCACCCAAGGATAAAAGGTCAGGCAGCGGCAGAGGATGGGGGTGAACCCAGGTGTCCCACCCAGCCTTTCCCCAGCATTCCCAACCCTTTCAGACATTTCCAGGTGCAGGTCCAGAGTGTGGAGCAGGATTTGGAGGTATTAACCGTGGGTGTCCTTGTTAGCGGCAGCCCTTGCTCCAGCTGGGAGAGGCATTGGGTCAAAGCCCAGGAGGTCCTGGGCATGTTGCAGCTGGGTCAACCAGTGTTCAGAAAGCAATTCTCAAATTCGGGGCCATGCTGGGATTTGGGAAGCGCAGCCCAGGAGGAAGGCAGGTCAGGAGAAGGACATGTCCACCAGCCTTGGAGAACCCCTTTGCCCTGCATGAAAGGGGTCCGACCTGGGACCCCTTGCCTTCAGCCAGCCTCTGGGGTGGACAGTGGCTGAGGTGATGTCCTCCAGAGCTCTCCTAGGTCTCCTCCACAGCAAACCTGACATTCCCAGCCATAGGAAGAAGACCAGGGCTAAGCACTCGGCCACTGGGCGAGCATCCTTCAGGCCATGGAGTGGATTTTTAACTCCACCGGCTCTGTCAGGCGCTCAGCAACAGCCACCATGTCCCCAAAACGCTGCTGGGCACACATCTCCCCGACACACCGCCGATGTCGGGCTGAAATTGGAGGCAAAGTCAAAAAGGAGCCCAGGGACCAGGCCAAGTTACAGAGCTGCGAAATTACCTGTCTTGCCTCAGGGAGAGGCACAAAGAGAAATTAGAGGTTAATGGGGAACGGTTCTGGGGAGATGCGCCAAGTAAATTCAACCTCCTGATTTATTTCCCCTTCAGCTCTTTCCCCCACAAATATGTTTTCCGGACACGAGAAACCACAGAAGGACGTGCAGAGCTGCTGTGCGTGACCGCTAATCACCAAGGGCACGCTGGCTTTCTTACCCAGCAAAGTTCAGAGAGAGGGAGCGAAAAAACCCAAATGCCCTCGACTGCCAATAATAGCAACGCAATTTAGGCCACGTCTGCACGGAGCGGCAGCAGCGCTGGGGCCAGCGCTGCGATGAGGATGCTCTCCACCGCAGGCTTTGCTTTGTGCAACCAGGTGCTGGGAAAGGGACCCATCCTGCCCACGGGGACTGAGTTGCACCCGGTGCCTCAACCTCCCTGCTCAGCTGAAGTCGTCATGGTGGGCTCTGAATTTTTTCCTTCCCCTTTCCCCAGAAGCGGACTCATCCATCCTTGCTGGTGCGCTGCTGGTGAAGTTGGGTAGGTCAAGCCAGAAACCCAAATCCGTGGCAGAAGTAGATGTTAACATCTCGGCTTGCTACAAATCCTCCCTCTTCTGCCTTCAGCATTATAACCCCAAAAGCAAAACTTCATATAGGAGCCAGCATCCATATCCCAGATGAGGGCTCAACCTCGGTCTTCCCCCAGCAGAGCCATGAGATTCTGGATTTGGGGACAAATCCCACAATTTATCACAAACTACTTAAAGATCATGTTTCTTTGCTTTAAAAAAAAGCCACGGAGCATGGTTGTTCTTAGGGATGCATCTCCATAGAGCTGCTTCTGGCTGGTTTTGGGACAATTTTCCCACTTGAGGACATGCAGGGAGGAGTATTTGGGGCAACGGGGCAGGAACGATGCTTGGAGGACGCAGCAGCATTGCAGTTCTGCCCCCCAGAGCAACCAGCTGCAGAGCTGAGGAGCCCCAGTGACTCCCAGCCAAGTCCCCCAGTCCCAGCGACGTCCTGCTGGGACATGCCCAAGGCACCGCAGCTCTCCGTGGGGCCAGGTTCAGCTCAGGCTTGACCTTTCTGTGGCTCTGCTGAAAAGTGGTTGCAGGCGGGAGGAGATGGAACATCAGAGCAATGCCGGGTGCAGAAAATGCAACAAAATCTCTGCAGGGAGACAGCAAGCGAGAGCTGCGGGTGAGCGATGCTCCAGCGCCTGGGTGGCAGCAGGAGGTGGGCAAAGGGGCACCGTGATAAGCCCAGCCCAAACAAAGCTCTTCCGAATCTTTCAAGGGAAGAACAAACATCAAAGAATAAAAGGAAAAGCAGCACGTATCTTTCCCCTCTTGGTTTCTTACTTTTTCTTGCGATAAACCCCCAAAGAGGATTTATCAATCAGAAAAAAAAAAATAAATAATAAAGACAATCAGTTTGAATCAGGAGAGCGGGAGCGTTTGGTGTTCAGCTGGGTGGGGGGCTGAGCTGGCCCACCACGCATCCCACCACCTCCATCCTGGTGGGAGAGCCCAGAGGGGACCACGTGCCCAGGAGCTTCTCTCCACAGCGGAGCAAAGTTAGAGCAGCTAAAGCCAACCACAAAATTGCATCCTAAGTCAGCGCCGTGAGATGATCTCGGTACTTTAAGCGTTGTGCTTAACTCTTAATACTGCACGCTCTGGCACCACGGGCAAGAAAATTCCCTAGCCCTTGCCTGGCAGGCTGGCTTTAACCCAAGAATTTTGGTCACTGAAGAAATTGTGATATATTGAAATCTGGCTTTGCTCTGGAGCCTCTGTGCACATCGAACTGAGCACACACAGCCCAGCATCATCCCTCATGGGGAAACTGAGGCACGGAGCTATGACGGGGCGATTTGCATGCATGGTCAAGGTTGAGAGCGGGAAGTTGTGCTCATCTTCCCCGCTGGGACACAGAAAGGTGCTTTTTAGCTCCGTGTCAAGCCCTCGGGACAGCTGCCCAAGGGTTGCAGGGCTCTGACTTTCCTTTGCTTGCTTTCAAAGCCCCCGAACATGCTGACGCCTGCCTGTCCGTCACTGGAGAGAGTGCCCCACCTATCCCCCACCCCCATCCCGCCCTGTCTGTCTCATTTTTAATTTAGACCAAAATTAACGGCGCTGCCCAAAGCTACAAAACATCCACCCAAAGCTTTGCAACGCGCCCTCCAGGCTCCAGTGGAGGCTTGAACTAGAAAGTTGCCTCGTTTTTTCCTCCTAAATCACCTAACATCTGCTTCTCAGAATCTGATTAACTAATACCCTTCAGCTGAAATCCCTGGCTGTGGAAAATAATAATAAAAAAAACATGCGAGGGAGAGAGACGGTGGAAGAGAAAGGTCATTTTGAGGGAGAGAGTGTGTTTTGCCCATCACACCCCAGTAAATTGGGGCCGTGGTTCCCACCAGCCCCTCGGCAACCATCGCCACCTCCCTGCCTGCAATTCCCTTCTGCTTCCCACCCATCGCCCCTTCATCCCCAGTGACCCCTCGCGCTCCTGGGGTGAACAACAGACGTTTCCAAGGTTTTGCCAGAAAATCAGGGATGCTGAGCCTCTCTCCCCCCCCCCATCCCCTCCCCATCATCCCTGCACTGGGATGAGAAAGGAGGCGATTCCTCCCATAGCCCCCCCATGCCAGCACCTACAGGGACTTACCTGCACGGGGCATGGAAGTGCCAACGCTGTCTGCATCTGGGAAGAGAGTTATTAAAGACACATAGGGATGTGTAGGGAAAGTGGAGATAAAAAAAAAAAAAAGTCCAGCCATACCCTTGAAAGGTCCCTTTGGGATAACGCAGGCAATGTCATTTAAAAGGCTCTTCTCTATTTGATTCACTGTATAATTGGCAGCCCAGCACGCCGGGGATGGGCTTTGGCAGGCGCGGTGGCAGGACCCGGCACGATTCGGAGCCTCGGCCCTGCCATCGCCCTGGGAGCCATAAAAAGAGCCAGGAATCCATGGGGAAAGGGGGCTGGTGGGGTGCAAGGGACACCCTACCCCCACGCCCCGCTCGCCCGGGGAGGGGGGACCCGGCCACCCACCTCCTGCCCCCACCCGCTCGTCGGTGAGCGAGACGGAGGAGGACGTGCCCTTCTGGCGGATGCCACCTTTAATCCCCAATAATGCTCCGGATGGTCCAGCGGGGACAAGTCTTGTCCGTGACGTGGTGAGGTCTGAGCTGGTCCCCAGGAGGGAGGCAGAGAGGGAGGACGGGGACCCGCACGCCGCTGGTACCGGGAGAGAGATTGACAGCAGGTGATAGGGCTCTTTTTATTCTTAATATATAATAATGATATTAAAAAGAGGAGGGGAGGGGAAAGCCCAAGGGTTGGAGCATCCCCTGTTGCCCACCTACCTCCTGCCTGTGGCCGCGGGTGCAGCGGGCTCCTTTCCAGGAGGTGACGGCCACAGTGCCACCGCCACGTGGGACATCTCCGTCCCTCCCCGGGGTGGCTGGGACCGGTTGCAGCAGCGGGTACAGCCAGCATAGCCCCGCGGAGGGCATCGGCGGGGGACGAGGGAGAGAGGGGACGTGCCCCTTAGTCACGCCTGGCTCCTGGCCGGCCTCTGGCTCGGACCCCAGCGCCGCTGGGCTTATAACGGCCAGGGATAAATAAATAAATAAATGCCCTGGGTGGATGGGACCGGGCAGGCTGGCACGATTCACTGAAATAACTGGAATTTTTAATTTTTTTTTTTTTTTCTTTCCCCGTTTTTTTTTTTGTTTCTTTCCTTTCCAGAGATTGCTATGCTTGCCGGCATCCTCACCTTGGGTGCCCCAGGGCAGTTTCATCCCTGTTGGGTGGCCTCACACAAGGCTGGGTCCCACCTCTACCTTCACCCAGGATACCTTCCCACCCTCCTCCTCTTCATCTTCCTCCATCTCTTCCTCCCCCCAGACCTCTTCATTTGGGGAAAACAGAGGAGCGGGTGGCACATTTCTGCCCTCGTGCTTCAGCCTGAATTCCTCCACAGTGACGCTCCTTTGCTCTTGAGGGACCCGGTCACCTCAATTTCCCTCCCTCCAGCATCCTTGTCCGTCCTCTGAGCTATTTCTCCCCCCGTGACGTTAATGAGCATGTTAAACCACCCTGTCCCGGAGGAGATCCTGGGATCTGTTGGCTTGGAGCATCTTATACTCATCTCCGGCCACCTGTGACGGAAAGGGGACACAACATTAACCAGACCTTTGATCAGGTCTGGTATAACATTTTTTATGCCCCCTTCTGCACCCTTATAGATCACAGTGCTTATATTTATCCACCCTGGCGAGGTGGCTGGAGATCTACTAACAAAAAGACATCAAATCGATATTCCTGGCACCTAAATTCAGTCTCAGTCTGTGCCTGTCTCCCCTCCACACCCAGCTTTGACCACAGGGTGATGGTATTTGTAGGCAAAACTCTTTTGCTTGGTTTTTTCCCCCCAAAAAAATCTCCCTGGCACTAACCAGGGTCACATCCTGCACCCGGGCAAAGAGTATCTGTGGCTGAGGGAGACACAGAGCGTGAAAACCATCCTCAGGAGCCGATGGTCTGGCTCGTGCTGGGGCTGGGAAGTCAGCTCCAGCAAAAACCTGCTGCTAGTAGGAATATCCCTGAAGTCAAAGCAGGGTTATGGTCCAGGGGAGATGGGTGCAGGGGGAGGTGCCCAGAATAATATCATCATCTCCAAGAAACAGGACGGTTACACAACTCAGTCCTCTCTGGAGATTTCAGCTATACCCTGGACACCCTCGGGAAAGTTCTGCCTTCGCGTTCAACCAAGGTGACTTTAAACACCCTTTTCGCCCTAAGGATTTAAATGCCCACCAAAGCCAGGCTGCCCCAGGCGCTCCTCCTGCACTTCTTTCTCTCTAATCCTCTGCTCCGCGCTCCTGGCATCACCGGCTCTGCTGGGATTTATCCCACGGACAAATTTGGCCCCCGAGGGTGTCCTGCATCCGGGATGGACAGGCACCCAGTAAGCACTGGTACGGGATCTCTGCCCAGCAACTCCACACGCACAGCTCTGCAGCTGGAGGGGAGATCAAGCATCCCGCAGGCTGTCCCACCGCACAGAGGGATTAGTTGGAAAAGGGGGTGGGGAGTGGGTGGGAGGTTGTTGCGTCAGGTCCCAGAGTTACTGCTTGGACCCGAGTTTTCACAGGGAGCTTAATTTTCCCTGTGGGGAATAGGGCAGAGAACTGAGCAGCTCATCACACCCCTTTCCCCTGTGAGCTGACATGGCATGAACCAGGGCAGGGTGGGAACAAGGAGAGGACAGAAGGGGTCCTGTAGACCCCACGGCCGCTCCTGTGTAACGAGGCAACGGCGCTTAATTTGATTTTTCCTAATTCTCAAGCAAAACGATGCCCACAGAGACTTCTGCAAAGCAACGCATCTGCTGGGCTCTGCCCTGCACCCGGCACGCGCTTCAGCCCACAGAGCAATTTACTGCAGTAATGAGCCCCCGTTAATTTTCCTCTTTCTTAGCAGAACTAATTAGCTGGGGTTCAGCACTACTATTTCAGCTACACGGCTCTTGGATGGAGCTGGGTTGGCTCCACGGCACCTCTGCGGCCGCTTGAGATATTTGGGGTGAATTTTTATTTCTCAGCCCTGCATGAAGTGCCCCTCAATTAGTAAAACGCCCCAGCACCAGGGAGGGCTGCATTTGGGGGGGGTGGGGGGGTGGTGGTGGTGGTGGTGTGCAATAAGCAAAAGCACAACCTGAACCCTCCAGCATCCTCAGTTTAGGGTTGAGTTTATGGACTGACTCCGGCCGGGCTGCCCTGGCACCGGGACTAATGAAACAAGGGATGGCAATAATTTTAAGGGAGCATTTGAGCTCTAATTCAGACATGGAGCATCTCTGGGGGCGTCTGCCACAGCTGGGAGCAGGGCAGGAACCGTTCCTGGGAAAAAAAACAAACAAAGAGCTTCTGGGTTTGCTGCTGGGGAAGATCTTGCAAAAGTTTGCAGCTCATCCCCCTCCTTGGGAGAGACATTTGCAAATCAAACTCTTTAAATTCAAGGCAAATGTGAGCAGCTGCAAAGGAATAAACAGGAGGGGAGATGCTGGTAGTTTACGAGCAATTAAAAAAAAAAAAAAGGAAAGAATAATTCAAACCTTTGAGGGGATGATGGGGGTCTGGCAAAAGCTGCCTCTGCTTTCAAGCCCTCCGTGCAGGAACAGTGGAGAAATGGAAAAGGAGCCAAAATATGCTGAAATAACAGTGACTCAGAGTGAGCCCAGGGTTCCTCCTGCCCCACAGCACCAAAGGAGCCCAGAGCTCAGGAGCAGCCCAGTCTGAGACCCCCTACGCCAGGCCTTTGCTTTCAAAAGGAAAGGTTCAGGTGTGTCCTAGGCAAGGGGTGCAGGATGAGCCCCAACATTTAAACCCACAAACTGCACCAGCAAAGAAATGATCAGCCTTAACCAGCTCCTATAGGCTACTTCCATCTCCATGCCTCAGTTTCCCCAGAAGTGGTGATGTCCTATACAGCCAAGCAAGAGTCCTGCGGGAAAAGATGCACAGGTGGAAGATCCTAATCTGGAGTCCTGGTGCTGGGATGGGGGGATCCCTCACAACTGACCCCCACAGCAGGCAGAGAAGTGTGTCCAGCCGGACCCCTTTAATCCTCCCCTGTTTGCATACCTCATTCTTATTTTTCCACCCATATTTCCTTTATATTAAAAAAAAAAATAGAAATCAGATTAGCAGAGAAGCAGAGAGCCCAGTACATACAGTACATGCCACGAGACAGATGAAACCTTTCTGATACCCAGCCATAGAGTCCCAAATTAATCAGCTATGGATTAACCGGGTCAGGATGTAATTTAATAACAAGCGAGGGTGAGTTCCTGCTAGGAAGGAGCCAACGTAGCCCTGCACCGGGTGCACCAGGAAAGCTGCCGCAGCCCAGCAGAGGTAGCAGGGAAAGCCAGATGGGGTGAGATGAGCTCTGCGGTGATGCAGGCTGCTCGCCGAAGGGAGCTGCTGATAGCCTGGGTCCGGGCCAGGCGCTGCTGCAGCTGAGCCCTCTTCATCTCCCTGGCGCTCGGAGTCGGGCTTTTAGCCTGATTCAGGAAAAGATTTGAATGGGGTTTTGCCTAGGATGGTGCTGTGGTGGCTTTTAGGGATGCTGAGCCGGCTTTTGGGTGGGTTGCTCTCTGCTGGGACCCACAGAACAACTGCCGCTGCAAAGTGTTTGACGCGCTTTAGGAAGTGGCTGGACGGATGGACACCAAGCACTTGTAAAGTGCTTTGATTAGCCTGCACCAAAAAAAAGATGCAAGAAAGTGCATGGAGTGATCTCTCTCCCCTCCGAGCATCCCGGCTCTGTCAGGGCACCTGGATGGGGACGGGGGGAGGCAGCTGTCCCCCCCGGCTCTCACCCTCCTGCTTACCACGGCTGTAACGCGATAAAGACAATTCGATCCCCAATCGATGGGAAACTTTTCCAGTCTGTCCAAAAGCATCGGGATAAAGGCAGAGCCCCCCCTGCCCCGCCCCAGCATCCAGAGCTCAGCGCGGTAACCTCAGTCTGCGCCTACGGACAAAGAAATGACTTTGTGCCCCCTCAAAATCCGCACTGGCAGCAAACCCTGCTAGGAGGTTGTCGGCCAGAGCCAAAATTGGATATGGTATAAATGGAAAGCAATAGGAAGCCACTAATCAGGTCAGACGGATACCTGCATTGATCCTGAGTTTTGCAACAGCAGCAGCTAGAAGGAGCTGGTGGCAGAGTCTGGGGTCCCGGTCTTGTGGCGTCGTGTGCTAAAGCCAGAGCCACTGCAGGGATCAGGGCAGCTCTCCCAAGCACACCACAGCAACCCGTCACCCCACGGTCCCATCCAGGTGAGGACATTATAATTTGGACCCAGCAGCAAAAAGTAATTAAGACTTAAAGTGATTGGGGTGATGCCAGTGGGACCCTCCAGCTCCCGGCAAAGCTGGTGTTACCTACAGCATGCACCCAATGATCAGGAGTGTTTCACCCTGCCTTTTCCTCCAAAGACAAACTAAACTTCTCCCCTGGTCACCACCACCCAAAAAATACTCAACAAAAAAGAAGTGCAGCACCCGACTGCCCCAAACCCTCCGCTCCTCCATCCCCAACTTCACCCTGCCGCCAAGGCTGCTGCAAAAAAGAGAGTAACAAACCCGGCTTTTGCATCATCCTCATCCTCCTCCAGCGTGCAGGGCGCCTGGTGCCCCTGTCTCCATCCTCCTCCTTCAGCTCCGCTGCCCGGGGGCTGCCCGGAGGTGCTGCCCCTTCGCCTCTCGCGGGCGCATGGCCGTGGCAGCGTGGGGATGCTCGTACCTCTCCTGCACTGGGCGGAAAGGCGATGCTGGTACCCACGTGAGCCCGGTGGGACTCCTTGCCCTCATTCTCCTTGTGCCTGAAATGGGTTTTCGCTCCCTCGCTTGGTCCTTCCCAGCAGCAGCAGCAGCAGCCAGGACCCCAATCCACCACTTTTGTGTCTGCAAATGCATGCACGGCCTTTGCTTTCCGAGCGAGGGTGAGGAAGGAGCAGCCCGGAGCAGAGGAAGAGGAGGTGATGCTCAGACATGACCCTCTCTGTCCCCTCCGCCCAGAGCTGCTCACTGGGATGCTCTGCCGCACGCATTCAGGACAGTGCCGGCTTCGCAGGGACCCTGGTCCTTTGCACCTGCTTGAAAGGAGAGAAAGGCTGGAAAAACAGGACCCTCCGCTGCTCCTGCTGCCGGCACGGCTGCACACTGAGGTACCAGCCAGGCAGAGACATCCAGGGCTCCTCCAGCCATGGGTCCCTTTAGCCGCGTACTTCCTCGGCTGCTGCCAACACGTGGGCCTGACTTTGCTCCAGCACATGGGAAAAAATCCGTTCCTGGGAGCCTGTGGTTGCCATTCGGGGAGCTCCCAAACTGGTGAGGCTTCAGGAGCAGCAACTGCACCCCCCCCGGGTGCTTTTTCCATCCCGTTTTTATACGGCCAGTGTGCCTGTTCCTCCACAAGCCTCTGCAGGGAAGGCTCACGCCTTGTCCCTACAACACTGGGTCCTGGCCATACCCCGGCCACAGCCCAGAGCAGCCCCAGCCAGGTGCGGAGCAGAGGTTGCTGGATTCAGCCATAACCCCCCCGTTAGTCCAAAGGGCCATCAGGACCGTGAGCATCACCTACTGCCTTCAGCGAAGGTATCTGAGCTGCGGTTTCAAGCCTCAGTCCGCTTTGCCGGCAGGATTTGATGAACCCGCAGCTATTTCCCTTTCCATTTCTTTCCTCAGCCCCTGCAGAGAGTATTGCTTTCCCTCTCTGCCCCAAAACTTCACAAGCAAAAGCAAAAACAAGAGCATCACCCTGGAAAGGGACCTATCACACAGGAACGCAGCGAGTACCAGCCAGGGTATTTCCCCGACTGACCTCCAAAAGCTGTCCCCAGCCCTCACCCGCATCCTGAATCCTCCTGCCAGCAGCTTGGGATGCTGAGCCTTTCCCTCAAGCTTTGTTCCAGCCTGTGTAATTGGGGCAGGTTTCCATGCCGTGCTGTTGAATTGGGAAAGGCAAATATCGAGATCAGCCTGCACTGAGCTCTTTCAGCAGCATCCCAGTAGTGGGGTATGTGAAGTCGAGGTCTCCCCGAGATGCTGCTCAAGAAATAAACCAAGGCAACAAAAAGAAAAAAACATCTTGGAAAATCAGGTCTGGAAAATCTCCCCCCAGCTGTGGGGAAAAAGAGATCTCAAAGCTCAGACAAAGCAAAAAGCTGCCCCTTGGGGTCATCTTCCCCGGCAGCCCCAGGCTCCTCGTGCAAAGTTGGAGCTGATTTTGCTTTGGAGATGATTTTTGCCTCAGAGCAATTTCCCGATCTCCTTCCCATGACCTTTGAAAACTGATACAGCCGAGCCCCCTGGCAGCCAAGCCCAGAGGGGTGTAAGAGCTGCCCTGGGATGGGGTGCCCCGGTCCCCACCCTGTGCCCAGGGCAGTGCCCCAGGGACCATGGCAAAGCCACGGTTTCCCTAACCGCATGTCATGAGCTGAATCTCATCCTGGGATGCGATGGGAAACCATTCATGGGGGCACAGACACACCAGCTGCAGTTTTAAGCCACTTCAGGGCTGGGGGAGATACAAAGGGAACAGCTCAGCTAAGGAAGCCAAATTGTATTTTGTTGGGAATCAGCAATGCAATCATTTTTTTTTCCCCCATTAAAAATTAGGCTTTATTTGGTTGAGGCTTTGCTCATCTGGAAATTTCTATGATCTCTGTGGAGACTGTCTCCCCTCCAAGACCCCAAAACTCATCACACATCAAACATAAAACAACTTTACGGAGTAACTCCGGGGTGATGCCTGCTTGAACCCAGACCCGATATCAAGGAAATTCTCTTTGGCCCCTTCTGAGTCCTTCCACCCAACCTTTACCCCCTGTGACTGGTTTCTATGGGCTTTTTCATTAGTGCTTGGAGGACAGAAACGTTCATTAGCACCAGAGCAGCAGCGAGCACCGAGGCAGTGCCAGGAGCAGCTCCATCTGCGCTCCTGCACCAACACACAAAACCACGTTAGACAACCGAAACCAGACTTTCTGAAAACCGCATGTTATTTTTCACCACTAAATGCAAACCGTACCGAATCCATTGGAACTAGAAGCTGTTTTGACCCAGTATTCCCATTAACCCTCCCCACAGCCTGCTCTGCATCACCGGGGTAAGCTCTATGCAGTGGGGATTCCCACGCTCAGTCCCTCGGGATCACCTAAAACATCCCTTTCATTTCCAGGCGAGACCAAGCCAACCTAAACAGAAAGATCCCATTAACTATTATTACTGCAGTCTGAATCCGATGTCGTCTGCTTCTGCATCTCCTCCCCTCCCCATTTAATTCATCCCCGCAGAACGGATGCTCCCGCCACTGTTTTAGGTTTTAAGTGACTACTTGGCAGCCATAGATTTCAGCCTGTCAGAAATCGTGACGAATTATTTCACTCCAGCTCCTTACGGTTTAATTCGAGCAGGCTGAAGGCAACTAACATTACCTCGCGTGTGTTTCAGTGCCTTCGACATTTCTTGCATGTGCTCCAATAAAGCAGATTGCAACGGCTGATGATTTTCTAATGGAAGCCTTGCAAAGCATTCAAACCCATTAAAAAGATCACAGCCAAGAGTAACTACTTTATTTAAGTCTTGGAAGAGAAACAAAGGCTGTAAATGCTCAAAGCACAGAGCGTATCTGGGTTCAGGCACAAACCCAAGAGCATCCAGAAATCCTGTATCAGCACAACTTGGTATAAAACCATGAGCCAAGCGCTGTTTTAGCTGGAGATAAACGGAAACCAGGTGATAATTTTCAACCAGGTGATTCTTCCACATCCTAGCAATAGTCAAGTAAAATAAAAGGACTGGCTTAATACAGGTGAGAACTCTCCACGGGTGTTGGTGGTCAGTTACATTCCTACCATCAATGCTGCACAAACTTTTATAAGCACCGTAAATAAAATTAAAACCAGTCACTCACCTGCAGCCCCGTCCTGCCAGTCTGAATTACAGCCCTTCCTCAAGCAATAGGAGTATCTCGGGTGGGTAGGGACGTGGCCGGTGCCTGCATCTCTCTGACACGCAGGTGAGGATTAGAAAGAGTTTGTCTCAGGGAAGACTCAGATTCGGAAATTCTATACCCTTGTGAAACCCTACCTTGTCTTGCTGTCCTTGGCTTTAAAGGAAACACGGGGAAGAAACGCGGTGCTGCAAGCAAGGCTGTGGTACATCTTCACATGGGGAGGGTAACGACAAGCCCAAACTCTTTGGCAACCAGCCCCAGGAGAGGGGGTGTACCCCCAAGAGCTCAGCTGAACCCCCCCAAGCGATAGCTTCATTACTTGGGAGAAGATTTGTCCCCAGCATTGCTCCACGGGCAACGTACGCATGGGGTGAGGGATGCCTCTTGGTATGAAGAGCTTCCCACCTGGCAGCAACCTCTGTTTCAAGAAGCGACGTTCACATTGTAAGACTAAAAGGCACCAAAGAGCCCAGCAGCTCTCACCTGCCCAGATGTGGGCTGTACTCCACTCTCTCGGTCCCACCAAGCACATTGCTGCCTCAACTGCTTGGCTTCAGGCTTGGGTCCTGGCCTCACCACTCTTCCCTGTGTCATGCCTGAGGGACACAAGGCCAATACTTTGGGGATTGTTGACTTGTGGCCCTTCCGTGTCCCTGGGAGCCTTTCAAGGGGTTTGCCAGGAGAGGCTGAGCATCCCAGGCTGTGGGCAAACTCAAAGAGCCGCTCTGCATTCAGCTCTGAGCAGCAGCGTCAGGCGATGCCAGGAAAGGGGTGACGTACCCCAAAGTCACAGAAGGGTCTTCCCATTAGCAAAGACCCACCTCGTTCCCTGAGCCACCAAGAACCAGCTGCAGGAGGCTTTGGCTGCTCTGATGGGTCCTTCCAAGCCTCTGGTGTGGTGTCCTGGTCATCTTTATCCCAAGAATACATAGGATGGACTCAGCCCATCTATCTTCTGCTTGGTGAGGAGGGTGGGAGGAAGGTACACGCTGGAGGCTGCAGGGTAGCCATGAGTTTGTTGACCAGGATGGATGGGTCTTCTCCACCTCTCCTTGCTACGCTGAGCTGATTTGCATCTTGGTATCAGGTACCACATCCAGCCTCGCAGTAACCACGGACAGCAGGTGGTGGAAGGAAAGGTCCATGGTTTGCCCAAGTCATCACCCTGGTCATTCTGCTTTAACCCAACTCACAAGGAAGCCCCAAAGACTTACCTCTCCCTTCGAGCACCCCCCAAAGCCATGCATGCCCAGTATCCCTAGGAGATGTTGCTGCCTTGTGGGTATTTCCCAGAGGTTCCTGTTACACTGCAGTAATGGGGAATCTCATTAATTACTCGTTCAGCTGAATGGTGGTAACGAAGGCACGGGACATATCAAGAATCATGTTAGCATGGCAAGTGGCACAGGAACACCCAGAAAGGGTGATGCTCTGCAGAAAGGCCTGAAGTTGTTACAAGGACGTCAGGAGACTTGATACAAAAGGCCAGCTTATTAATAGCTAATGGGCAAATAAATTATGTACCCACTTGGGTGGATTGTGTTTCCTCCTCCTCGCTGCATCCTGCCATCTCCATCACCTCCTTGCTCCCTGGTTTCTGTCCCACTTGGTTCTTCTTCTTTATTTTCCTGCTTTGCGGGACTTGTGTGCGTTTGCTCATCACTGAAAGCTTCCAAGCTATCATGCTGAATCCAGCCTCTCCCCAGGGTCCCACCTGCCTGCATCCATCTAGAGCAGGACAAGGGACCACCAGCCAACCCGAGCCCTCTCTGAGCAGGGTCAGATACTCCCCCATCACATCAGCCCTGCTCCCGCAGCTCCTTCGATGCTCTGGAAATGCTGAACCTGATCAAGAAGCTCCAGGCAGCGCAACAAAAGCTTCTCCCCATGGCGGCGACCTGCCCTGCCTGCCATCTGCCCGGCGCCGGCAGGAGCAGCCGGTGGTGCCAGCAGCCAAGCGCCAGCAGCTCAGCGCCCGTCACGCTCCAGCAGGTCCCTGGCAGCAGAGAGGGAAGGGGGGAGCTGGGCGATGGCATGGCAGGGGGAGAAAAAGGGGGGCTGCTCTATGCATGCAGGACTTGGGGTCCCCAGCACCCCAAGAACCCAGACCAGAAGAAGGGAAAGCTGAGGCTGACTCGGTAAGAGGAGTTTTGGGGATGTCCCTGTTCCAGCCGCTGCTCCCGGTTCTGCAGAGCCCAGGGAGGGCACGGATCTGCCTGTCAGTGCAGCCCCAGCTGGGATAACGTGGCAGGGGGCTTGAGGAGCTGCTTGGCAGGGGCAGCAAGTTCCCTCTCACCTTCCTGAGCCCCTTTTCCCTTCTGGATTGTGGGCAGCACTCTGGTGTCTGCTTGATGCCGCAGCCAGCGTGGTCCTACCCTGAGCTCTACATGCTGTTTGTGAGCACGCATGCAGCATCTTTAGAGGAAGCCAAAGTCTGTTGGAACGAGTATTTTGTCAAATACCTTGGAGCCCTGTGCTTTGGGGCTGGCTCCCGTTGGCAAGAGGAACACAGAAAATAAGGGATGCTCATAAGGGCCAACCCCCCAGTATGGCTTTGAGTCAGGATCTCAGGCAGGTCTGCAGTACAAGCCCATCCCCAACACAGAGGGGGTGAAGAGCATTTAGGGCAGAGCCAGGAGCAGCATCCCAGCCCCTGGACCATCTCTTCAACCCACAGACAATGGCCCCACCATGGCTGTCCCTGCACCCCAAGGCCCCCTTCCCCCAGCAATCCCTCCTCTAATGGTTCATTATCGCTTTCACTGCCCACTCTGATTTCACTGGGCCGTGCTATGCTATCCCTCGTGTTGGGCAATCCGATCCCCACCCCCTCATCAGGCTGTCTATAAACACTGTCACTAATCACCCCAGACCCCACGCTGACCCCGATGAAGTTCCACCCTGTGGGCCTCCATTGCCCAACTTGATGCTGCCTGGTCAACGGGCAGGCTCCTGTTCCACGCCTGTCACCTTCTTGGCGGGTTTGCATAACCCTAACCCACGTCACGGCAGCTCCTGGTCACTGAAATCAGGCTATTCTGTATCAGTAATAAGAAACTCTCACCACAGCACATATCTGCTCACACCGTTGCTTCCTCCCCAGGGAGAGAAGCATCTCACTCAGCATCCATGAAGGATGACAAAGCATCCATCTCCAGCACTTAAACCCCCAGCAGCCTCCTCCAGGAGGGGGGTGTTCCTTGTCCATTTTCTATCAAAGGATGAAGAATTATGGAACAGTTTGGGTTGGAAGGGACTTTTCAAGGCCATCTAGTCAAACCTCCCCGCCACGGGCAGGGACACCTTCCACTAGATCAGGTTGCTCAAGGCTCCATCCAACCTGCCCTTGAATGGTTCCAGGGATGGGGCATCTACCACCTCTGGACAACCTCTGGGCCACCCTCATCGTAAAAAATTTCTTCCTGATATCTAGTCTGAATATCCCCTCTTAGTTTAAAACCATGACCCCCTGTCCTATTGCTACAGGTCCTGCTAAAACATCCCTCCCCAGCTTTCTTACAAACCCCGTTAGGTACTGCAAGGTCTCCCCAGAGCCTGCTCTTCTCCAGGCTGAACCACCCCAGCTCCATCAGCCTTCGCTCACAGCAGAGGTGTCCCAGCCCTCTGACCATCTTTGTGGCCTCCTCTGGACTTGCTCCAACAGGTCCGTGTCCCCCTTACATTGGTGGCCCCAGAGCTGGATGCAGCACTGCAGGGGGGGGTCTCACCAGAGCAGAGAGGGAAAATCCCCTCCCTCAAATCCACAGCAAAGGGAGGAGGAGATGCGCTCCCCCACCTTGTCTGTACCACTGGACCGGTGCAGGGATGTAGATGTGGCTGTGCCACAATTTGGGGTGAGCAGTGAAGCAAAGGAGAGGGAGATGGCTTCTTTTCAGGCAAACAGGGAAGAAAAGAGACACAGATGGAAAATAAAAGGCTGCAGCGGGTGGTAATGAAATGCTTCCTCTTCAGTACCCCTGAAAACTAAGGAAGAGGGAGGAACAAGGGGGAAAGCCGGGAATTAGGACCTATGCTAGGTCCTTTCTTCTCCCTGCACATGATGGGGACAGCCGGGAGGAAGGCGAGGAGACAGCTCTGGTGCCCTGTAACCAGCCTCATCAGAGGGGAAGGCTCCCTCCTGCGAGATGCAGGAGGCAAGCATAAGGCAACACCTATCCCAAGCAGATATTCCAGCTTTACGGAGCCAAAAGGCCAAGCATGGCATCACTTCATTGCCTCAAAACCCTGTCCAAAGCGAGGTTATAGATGGGGAAACTGAGGCACAGAGCACACAAGAGGGCTGAGATGCCAAAACATCCTTTCGCACTGGGTGGCGAAGGAGATGCAGGGCTGCTCCCTCCACTCCTCTCGCCATCCACAGGCAGCAGCTCCAGGGAGTTTCTCCATCCCAGCCTCCAAATCTGGTCCCCGCAGCAGCCAAAGCCTGGTGACATCGGGAAGTGCTTGCTGGTGTCTCCAAAACAGCAGTTTCTGTCTGCTCTGTGGTTACTGGGTCTTGCTGGATAAGAGTGGCTCTGAAAAAAATGACCAAGAAAATTAAAGTTACTGTCAGTAATCTTAAATTTACCTCGCAGGGGAATTTGTGCCCCTCCTGGAGAAGTGCTAGTGGACCATAAACCAAAATAGATGAAAATAGCTTATATCAGGAAATAAATCCAACAGTGCCCCTGTCTGGGGGATGGAAATACAGCAGCTTAATCCAAGACACTGTATTTTTACAGCATGCATTTAAATCTCACCAGGATGGGGGGCAACCCACCACTGCACCCCACAGTCTCCAGGACCTGGTGGCCGTGTCCAGCCCCCTCCCTCCCTGCCCAAACCCAGGGCTGTGCTGCTGAAGTCACCCCCCGACCCCAGTTCCCATCCTCTGCAGCCGGGAGGGATGGCACATGGCAAATTTACCCCCAAAAAAACCAAACGGTTCTGCAGGTCCTGGCAAGTGGCTGCGATGTAACAGCTCCAGCCAGAAGAGGACAGTGGTGCATATGTTTTATTTCAGGATGCGCTACCTATGGGCACACACGCACCAGGGGGGGATTTTAAGGGCTCTAGTTCTCCTCTTCACTATTAAAACCCACCCATTTCAACACACACAGCAGGGTTTGAGGGGGGACAAGGCTATTCCCAGTGGCAAAAACCCCATCCAGCCGCAGATACAGGTAAAGCCATCGCGCTAAAAGATGCTTAATGGGATGTGGGCTGCAGCAGGTCTCGGCTGGGACAGCCCCTCGGCTGCTGCGGGGGGAGCAGGGATGCGCTGCAGGAACGGCTGAGCCTGGGGACTGAAAGAATTGGTCTTTTGGGGGAAAACTTGCACCTCAAATGAAAACAAGACTTACTGGGCTGATTAGAAAGGCGTAGAGCAAGCTGCCTCAGCTGGTGCTGAGCTCCCTGGGGAAGGAGGTGAAGCGTGTGCATATATTCCTCTACCTGCACACCTATAGAGAGAAAAACCAGAATGTAAACACCTACATATCAATATGCATATAGGTATAACTACATAGAAACAGATATTCAAGCTGTTTGCTATATCTCAACATATATTCCTAACCCCAAGCTGTGGTTACCTGACCCCGAAGGCGAGACCTGCCCACTGCAGAGGGGCTGGTGCCGGCTGCCAAGGTGATTTCTTGCCTGTAATTAAAAAGCTGAGGGTTTTAGGTGAAAGCAGAGCTAGAAGCCTGCCAGACCCCACTCATGCACCAGGCTCCTGACGATGCTCCTCACTCTGGGGAGGCAGGAATACAGGGAGGGACCCTACTGCTAACAAACGCCACCGTATTTAGGGATCTAGGATCGAAATGTCGCAGGGATTTAGGCACCAGCTCTCAGGAGCTGCACGAAGAGGTTGGTTCACAGCTGTTTCATATTCTGGACCTCACATCTCTATATAGTCCTCTAAAAATCATACATCCCTGGGATGAAAAGCCAGGTTTGTTCCATAACAAGTGTTTTCTCAGCTCCACTCCTCCAGGCCAGGGGGGAGAGCAGGCTCTTGGTGATGGATACCAATGCCTGCATCAGCCAGGATGCTGAATGTGCTGGAAAGGACCCATTTCCCCTCTCCCAGCCCCCTCAGCTTGCCCACCTGCTGCAAAAAAACTCACTTGTCTGCTGGTTCAGAGCTCCGATGGGCTCATGCCAGAGCTGGGAGAAAGGCAGGCCCTCTTCTTGGTGAGAACTAAACATTAGATCATGAAACTTCATTCCTATGATGGAGATGAGATGCTGGACACAAAGGGCAGATGAGATGCTGGACACAAAGGGCAAAGATACGGTTCAGGAACAGTCTTGGTGGAGATGAGCCTTTCCAGCATTCTCCTTAAATGCTGTTTTCTTCCCCCAGGCTCAGCTCTTGCCATCCAAAACCCCGTTCCCAGAGAAATCCCAGAGCCTGGCAAATCAGCGTGATGACCTGTCACATCCCTCTCCGTCAGTCCCCTGCATGGCCACGCACAAGAGAGCAGAAGTGATGGGAAAAGACCTGACAGACAGAAGCCCCTTTGCTCTCCTTCATCCATTCTCTCCTTTTTCCATCCCCAACGTGATGTTTAAAAGCCTGCCACGGGTTCTCAGCTGGCATAAGCCTGCCTCAGTGCAGTGATGCTCCTGGAAATTAAGGGGGTACAAGGGCCCTCTGCAAAATTTACCCACTTTGGGGTAAAAAAAAAAGGGGAAAACCACCCACTTGGCACCTTCGTATAGTCCCTTGAGCAGGGAGAGGTTACACTTGAACACAGATACACTCCTCAGGAGCTCTTGGACACCGATATATTCACCAGCCCAATGGCCTTTGTACCCCACAGCTTTCCTGGGGTAAAATATTAAAAATAAGCATTTGAAAAAAATATAAACAAGCTGTTTGCTCCTAACTGCAGGAGGCTCCTGGGGGCTGGTTTCTCACTGCTGCCCCAGCAAGGTCCTCTGCATCCCCCCAGCCCTCCCGCTCCTGCCAGCTCAGCAGGCAGCACCACACCCCCACTTCCACAGCATGTGCCCTGAGACAAGTCAGCAAAATTCACTGGTGTAAAACAAAACAACCCACAGAAACCCACCTCTCCTCATCCTTTCCATCAGCAAAACCTCTTCCCCCTCCCCAGATCCCGCAGGGGAGGACGATGCGAACAGGAGCTGCCAGAAAGCTGTCACAACATCCCCAGCGCTGCTGCATGTGAAATACGGATCCTCACCCTCAAATAATCTCATCTTGGGTTTTATTTCTGTCTAATGCTCAAAACACAAGCCCTGCTCCCCTCCAAGCTCTGCCTAGCCTTGTTCACCTGCTTTAACCCATGACCAGCACGTATCTGGCTGTCCCAGTAAGACCAGCAGCCCCAGCAATGGTCCCAGACTGGTTTGCCTTTGCCAAAGGTCCTTTTGTAACCTCAGGCAGGTGGAGCTGCTCGCCAGATTATCAGCCTCATTCCTCAGGTGCTCAACTAGCCCACAGCTTTGGAAAGCTGCAGCTCTCCTGATGATGCTACCGAGCAGGTTTTCCTGCTGGTTGGGACCAGATGTGCCGGTTGGGCTGAAAATCTGGATGAAAATCTGGGAACTGGGCAAGGAATAGGAAGGAAAAGGATCTTGGAGGTGATCCGCACCCGTGATGTTGGGCACCCTGTCTGACCCCAGATGCAGTGCTGGTTGCAGCACCCTCCCTCCCCGTCCCCCACTGCTTTGCTGAGAGGGTGAAAAGGAGCGATGAAGATGTTAGACCATCGCTGGAAGATGCTGGACCATAGCTGAAGGTTGACCCATCCTCTCTGCCCCCCAGATCACAAGCAGGGACAAATCGACACAGAACCAGGCAGGGCTCTGCAGCACCGTCCCCAGGGTGCACGTCCCTGGAGATGTGATGTGGAAAATGTCTGGAGATACTGTCCCCATCCCTATCCTCCACGGGCAGCGGATGTGGATGATCCTGGAGGATCCTGGGGGTAGACAAGCCTCTGTTTGCAGCCATAAAACTGCAAGATGTGCTGCACCCATTGGAGAGCTGAACCTTGGAGAGCCTCCGGAGGCAATTCCCAACAGCTCCCTGCATTGTCTGCTCTCCAGCACTGGCTTTGCTTGCTGGGATTAAGGAGAAACACTCCTTTTCATCCTAACATGACCTGCTGCGATGGCAGCCCGTGACCCTGCTCAGCCCTGCAACCTGCCACCGTCCCCCAGCGCCGGGGGGGCTTCCTGGAAAAGACTTTAAGGAAAATATTCAAAATATTCCCCCAGGAAATCCTGGCTAGGACAGAGCTTTGAAGTAGTGTGCTGAAAGCCTGAGGAGGGGCTGAAATTTGGGTAACCAGAGGTTGCCTTTTGGTGTGTGTGTGGGGGGGGTGTTGGGGGAGCCCCATCAAATCCCACATCTCCCTGGAGCTGCCTCTGGTTTGGACACAGGGACAGGGACAGCTCTCGGGCAGCTGCCTGGGCATCCCCCGTCCTCACTGGCAATGAGAAGGACAAAATAAGAAATATCTTTTTTGGGGCCAACAATGACTAATTCTCCTCTGGGAGCAAGGAAATAATTACGGGTCTTTCCCAGGGAAGGGATAGCCCTTAATTACGAGGCTGGGCAAACACTCGGTGTAACCTTCTGAATTTCTCTCCTCCTCGGATGAGCTCCTCGCACCTCGTTTCTCCAGCTGCTGAGTAGGAATGATCCCACTTTCCCACCCCACTGGCACAACACAGCCTGAGCTGGGATATCTTCATGGGATTCATTATGCACAATCATTTAATATTTTTTTTTTTTCTTTTTTTTTTTATGGCTGAATAACCTCTTAGGGAAGCCCCAGTGATGGTATGTGCCCACTCAGGGAAACTCAGATTTTCCCATCTGCAAAAACCCAGGGCGTGCTCCATTTGCAGGCTGTTGGTGCTGAGTCTCTAACCATGCGTGCAACTGGTGCTGCTCCGTAAGAGCACCCAGGTTTTGGGGTGCTGGCATCCAAGTGCTCCCTTCTCTAGCCCTTAATTCCCCCCTGGGGGGGTACACAAGGAAAAACTTTCCCAGGAAAAGCTAAACCCACTCCACGTTGCCATCAGTTCCAAACCTAATCCCCCAGAACTTTGTATGGTGGCTGTTTTGGGCATGGGGAAACTGAGGCACGGAGGGATTGCTTTGCTGGTGCGAGGCCGTGGGAGCTGAGCCTGGGGCCAAAAGGGTGCAACCCCCTCCTGGCTGCCGCTGTGGAGTTGAGGGGCCAGATCCCCAGCTAGGGTAACATGGGGCATCCCCAGCGAGTCAGGCTGGCCCCCAGGTCAGGGATGACTTGGGAAGTTTTTAGGCTGAATAATGGGAAAGTGCCGTTTAGGAAAAAGCCCCCGGTGCTTGGCACGGGGCAGACTGGCAGCAGAGACCGGCTGCTCCGCTGCCCTGGCAGCCCCACGGGGCCCGATCCTGCTCCGAGCTGCCACTTGGCTGCCCGCTCCCCCCTCGCTGCTCAGTGAAGGATGTGCAGCCCCCGCGGGGAGGCAGGAGCTATAAAACCCCATTTTAATTTTGCTCTCGCCGGGGATGGCGAAGGAAACAGAGCTGCAAATCAAACAGCCTCCCTCCACGCCTCCTGCTGCAGGCAAAGAAGATGCAACAGCCTGGAAAGCTGGATAGGGCCGGATCCTCCCGCAGTGGGAATCGGTGGAGTCAAGGGCCAGGGATGTCCTGCTCCTGCAAAGCACCGTGGTGCTGCAGCTGGCACGGCGAGACCGGGGCTGGCCCCCTCCCTCTGCACAGGGCATCATCCTGCTGGGCTGGGCTGCCGGGATGCTCCTGGCTTCTTCTGCATGGCCATACTGGTGAGACTGGTCCAGCACTGGGCTCAGGCTTGTTTGGCTGCAAACAAGATGCCACCAGCTTGAGAAGAAGCCCTGATTCCAGAGAACGGAGGCACAGGGCTGTGGGTTGGGTTTTTTTCCCCAATGTGTTTCTCCCCCACTCCTCCCCTCCAAAAACCGACTCCAGTTTACGTCACCTGCTCCCCTTTAGATCCGAAATGGTGTCAAAATCCATCCGCAGGCTGGTGGGAGTCAGTCCTGATGGGGAGAAGCTGCCAGGGACAGAAAAGCAAAGAGGATTTTCCATCCCCCTTTTGCAGCTGAGGTTTTGAACACTTATTTTTGCCTCGAGGGTGTGATGGGAGCCCTTGAGTCCCCAGAAAAAGTGTCTTGCAGGGGGTTGCATTATGCTTTCTGTGAGCATCCTTGGGGTAAATTGCTCAGGGGTGAACAGGAGTCCGGAGGGTTTTGCAGCACATCCCCCAGAGTTACCTGCAGCAAACCGCTCCCTTTCGAGCCACGCAGGCTGGGTTACAAAACCGCCTGGTGCCAGGGATGCCCAAAGCGATGGCAGCTCAATGGGACGCAGACCCTTCTGAAATCGCCCCCTTGCTCAGGCACAGGGACACACAAGCTTGGGGACAAGCCTGGAGCCAGGGCTTACACCCGTACCCAGGGCTGTGCGGGTGCTGCAGCATCTCCCACACCCAGGGACCTCCACCGTGCTCCTGGCGCGCCAGCGGGGCACCAGCGCATCCTCCTGGTGCACCAGCCCCGTGCCACTCACAGAGACGTGCCAGAAGGAAAAAATACATCTGGCTTCGGTGCCAGGTTCATCTCACTGTGCCCCATATGTGCCCACTCGGTTTCCCCCCAGCCACCCCCAGACCCTCCCTCCCTCCCTACTTTCTCCACCACTTTCTCAGCCACGGCCCCTCCCTCCGCCAGAGGAATCCTCCCTGCTAAATACAACGGCCCCTGCCAAGATAAAAGCGAAGCTGTGAATAATTCATGTTTCAATCTTTTTTACCACCGTCTGTTGTAAATATTTAAATAGCACCAAGATGTCTAGAGCTGAACTTCAGGAGGATGAACCTGAGCAGAGCCTCCGGCTTGGGGGACAGCCCTATGGCGGGGGGCGAGCTGGGGATGGAGCACAGGGAGGGGGGCAGGGGGGGCAGGATGGGGCATTTCTTTGGCTGTGTGTACGCTGGGGCAGGCAGTCCCAGGGGAAAAAATTATTTATATCTTGGTAAGGAGCAAATACCCGAGCCTTTCTGCCCTTCCAAACACAGGGCAGTTCAGAAAGGGAGGTATTTCCACTGTAGCAATGCAGTGAACTTTTTATTGAGAGGAGTATCCAAAGGACACGGTTCAACTTCCAGCACTCTCCTCCCCTCTCCTCCGCTGCCTTCCCCTGGCTCAAAACCTCAGTGGAATTTCACCTGAATTTATGATTGCCAAAAAAACGATCAGCAAATCCCCTCTGCTCTGGTCTGCAGCTCCCTGCGCTCGGCTCCACCTGGAAAACAAGAAAACAATGTCTGGCACTAAAATAACTTGTGGCCCAGTGCCACCTCCCAGCTCCCGGTGCAGCATCCAGCCCAGGCATGAGGGGCAGCTACTGGCAATATCCACCTAATCCCAATGGATTGGGAACATCTGGGAGCTCACTGCAGGAATCAGGGATCCCCCCCGGGGACAGACCCCATGCTGACACTGGTTTTATTTTCTTTTTATTTGCAGCGTGTAGGAGAACAGCACGTCCCTGGGAAGCTGCTGTGTGCCTGAGCGTCTCCTTCAGCATCAGCATCACTTTGGTATTTTGCATCCCTTCCCGTAGGTAATGGCTCGGAGCAATTATCGCCACTGTGTCTGCAGAGATGTGGTGCTCCTGCGTCCTCAGCTGACACGTCCCTGGCTGGCCACCTTGTCGTCCCCCTCCCCGTGCACAGTGAGCCTGCATCCCCCCAAGGCTCTGCTTCGCGTCCCCTTTGGGGATGCACTCAGCTGCTGAAACTCTGAGCATTTTCCTCCTGGAGATGTAGTGGGTTTGACCAGGACTGGGGTTTTTCCAGCTTTGCAGGAGCAGTTTTAAATGTGCCGAGTGCCCCTTGCTCTTGCGTTTCTCCCTGCACCAGCCTGTGCGTGTGAAGACATGCTCCTAGCGCTGTCGGTCCTCCTCCTGGAGAGGCTCTGGTTGCAGATCCCTTCATCATCCTCCAGTGAAAAGGTGGAAAAATAAAAAAATCCAGGAGGGTTTTTACTGCTGGCTCCAGCCCTTGCTCCACACCCTGGTGTGATGTCCCACTGAGCTGTCACCCGGGCAGGAGGGACCAGCCAGCACCAGCAGCTCCCGCCGTGCCACGGCTCAGATCTACAGCTCTAGTGCCGCAGCGGAGCTGGGACCATCCTTGGACAAAAAGCAGGTTCAAGGTACCTGCACAGAGTCTGATCCTATAATTCTTCTTTTAAAGACAATTTCTGGGCTGGAAACAGCTTTCCCACCTCTGCAGGCTCTTTGTAGGGGCTGGTGAGTTTTCCTCCCCAGAATTAATGAAGAGTTTGGGTCACCAAAAAAATTTGCAGTTTGAATATTTGAATGAGTGTTGCTCTTAAGCCAAGTGTTTCACTCATTTTTAACCTTTTAAAAGCCTTTTCTCAATCAACTGAACATTTGAAACAAAAGAGTTTTTCTTTTCCCAATGGGATGCTTTGAAAACTCCAAATCTTTTTCCTCATCTACATTCCCAAGCCAAGATATTAATCAAAACAATATGTTCCCCACAACAACAAAGGCATTCAGTCAATAAGTCATCATTTTTCTGTGAAAAAAATTAACATTTCCCCAGCTCCTGCTCAGGAATGGCTCTAATCTCTGCACCAGCCCCTGCGGCCGAAGCAGCTGTGGTGGGTCCTGGCCAGATGTGGGGGTTTGCTGAGTGTAGGTGCAGGTTCAGGTCATCCGAGCAGGGTTTGCTCCTTCCTCTGACGTTGATGGCAAGATCTACAACCTCTTTGGCATCGCAGGCTTTGCCTGGTTGGCTTATTCCACCCATCCCCAGGAATTCTGGAGCCTGCAAAGGGGAAGGAGAGTGTGCAGAGGGACTAAGCACCAATGTGCAGATCAGCTGGGGATGGTTTCCCAGCTCTTGGTTGCTCTCCCCGCCTCTGGAAATAAAGAGAGAGGGAAATCTCTGTGCACTGGGGAGATTTTACCAGTCTGTATGGAATGAAGAACCCCATGGGGGGACGCCATCCTCTTTCAGCCCCGGTACCGCATCCAGTGCAGTGGAGCCCACAGGCAGCTCAGGCACCAGCTCCACGGGACCTTGGCCACTGAACAGGCTCAAACAGTCCCCAGAACCCCCGGGGTGATGGGGGCAGCCCCCTGAGAACTGGGGCATTGCCCATGGAGCTTCATACTGCTGCACGAGAGGTGGGAGCAGGATGGAGCCCGCAGGGTGCTGAGTGCTGAGGATGGCCCAGGTGGTTTCAGAAAAACAGAGAAAGATAGAGAAAGGGGGCTAAAAAAATGGAAAACGCCAGGATTAAACCCTTGGTTGATCAATTTTCCGCAGAAGGCCGCTGGAAGGCTGGTGGGTTCGCTCTGTACTAAGTGGTTTATAGATTTCCTCTAAATAGGGAGATGCAGCTGCCCGTGTACCACACCGAGAAGGGTGCAAATCTGGCACAGGGGGACAGGGGACAGAGGTAGGGACTGCTGGCTTCACCCCTTCCTCCTTTCTCCCCCAGGAAGAACATTTAGCAGCAGGGGGGGGGGTTAATGGGGAGAGATACCCCAGTAAACGCTCCCTCTAACCCAGAATAAAACCATCTTGTGTGTAACCTCGGGCAGTGACTCTCTGCAGGGGGATGGAGCTTTTAAAGCACCCACAGGACACCAAGCCCTTTGTTTTGGAGGGTTTGTGCCGAAGGAACCTGCCCAAGACCTTGCAGGGGGGAGAAAAGAGGCAGAGCATCCTTCTCTGTGGTGCATGGGGCCAGGCTGGCTTGTGGGCATGACCCTGCCTTAATGTACCCCCCACCCTGGCCAAGACCCATCAGCGAGGACCCCAGAGTGGGCTCATCCATCCCACCAACACCTCCTCTTCATCCCACTCCAGGGGTCTGGAGTAGGACCCCATGGGTGAGTGGGTGAGCAAGGATAAAACCAGCCCTATGTCTAAGCAAGGTGGGGAAAAATGTGAAGGAGAGACTTTTCTGATGCTTAAACACTCCCACCTCATCCCAAGGGGAATGGCACTCTGGTACCATCTAGAAGAGTTTGGAGAAATTTCCATTTAAGCCAACAAACAGTCGGGGGTGAGAGGCCTGGAGTCGGAGGGAAGTGACTAATCAATCCACTCATCATTTATTTATAAAAATGGCAGATGTGAGCGTGAGCTGAACCGCTGAAGGCAGCAACCGGCTACAGTCATTGCAGGGGGATTTTGGAGGAAAAATGGACAAGCAAGGCAACAGCTTTCAGAGGAAGGTCTTATCTGGAGGGTCCGATCAATAGGGAGAAGAACCATACGAGACTTCTTGTCTCCCCTAAGGCCACTGAAAATCTCCCCGTCCTGCCCAATGCTTTTATGAACTAATCAGGAAGTCACTAAAAAGGAGTGGCTTTGCTCCAGGGTGGAAAAATCACCAGGACATGCTGAGAAGGACATCCTTGACTCCTGAGACACTTAGGTTCAGCCTGATGTCCCTGCGGATGCCTCATCAGGTCTGTTGCAGTGTCTTTTGCTCCTCTGTTGGGCATGGCAATCCTCTTGTAGACAAATCTGGTGGGGAGGACACATCTTCTGGGCTTGGGAATGCGTAGCCATGGGGCGGTTCCCATGGGCATAGCCTTCAGCCAATATTAAGAGAGCAAGGAATAGAGGATGCCCTGGGGAAGAATATCTTGTAGCTCCTACTCAGTCTGCATGGAAACACATGCACAATATTCACCTCCAGGCAGAATCGGGGCTTTCCCGTGGGACCTGAGGGGATGAGCCTCCCCACTCCCATGGGACTTGACCTACAGCCTCGCCATCACCTCCCTGCAGCAAAATTTCACCCCCGATGAAGCCAGGGAAGCAGGACCAGGATCTCTAGGCATTTTAAGGTTCATTAACTGGCAATGTAAGGCCTGAGCTTCATCAGGCATAAAACTGGAGTAAATCCAGGGACATGTGCAGGGTCAGGGCACTGGAGCGATGGCAGAGGAGGGGTGCTGGGGCTCTGGCAGCACGGGGAACCAAAGGCAGTCTGAGCTGCGCCGTTGCGGGTAAACCAGCTCAGTAGCTCAGAAAATACAGCGCTGAGCTTCCACCAAGCCCTGTCAACCCTTGCATTGCCGTGGGACATTGGTGCTCCTCTGGGTTCCTCTTGCGGCACCAGAAACCGCTGCTAGGAGCAGTGATGACTCAAGGATACGAGAAGATGACTTGTATTTGGTGGGGGGAAAGACGGCACCTACGGGAACCTGGAGCCCCTTGACTCATCTCTTCATCTCTCACACACACGGAGGCATCCCCAGGAGAACTTCATGGGGTCTTGCTGCCAAGAGGCCCGTCTGGGTCGGCAGAGAGAAAGGGGCCCACCTCCACATCAATCATCCAGCTTAATTTAGATATTTGTCTTCAGGCCAGAAGAATAATGCCTTAAAAGGACCCACTTCTCTGCATCCATGGTGAAAGGAGGCAGGGAGGCAAGCTCAGATGGACCCCAGGTGCCCACTGTTGGTGCAAGGGACGCTGCTCAGCAGAGCCACGTGAGGACCCTATGCTCTTTTATCACCCTCAAAACCCCTTTCCCCATGCTGTCGCCAAGGCTCGGGGCACCCACGGCGTGGTGCTGGCCGGCCATTCAACCCGTCTTCACTTGGCAGGATCTTGCCTTGGGAAACCATTCGGCCAAGGCATGAGCAGGCATCGTGCCACCGCAGCAGACGGCGGGAGCGCAGGCAGCCGGGAAAGCACATCCCCAGCACGCCAAAGGCAAGCAGCCCAGAAAAGAGCATCCAGAGGGGTCTTCTCTCTTCTCTGTAGGTGTGAAAGGCACCAGCTGAGAGAGCGGGGGGCATGGCCTCATGGCTTCGCTGTGAAAATATGGATCCAGGCATGGAGCTGGTGATGGGAAGCGGTTACAGTCATGCGAACCCACGTCTCAGCACTGCTCTGCCTGGGCAGGTATCAAAGCCATCCCACCCCTCACAACTCCTAACAGTTTGGTCTTAATAAGGGTCTTTCAGGCACTGGTGCCTTGGAAATCCAAGTGGCATCCCTTGCACCAGCAGTGGGCATGTACCATCCCTCTGAGCTTGTTTCCCCGACTCCTTTCAGGGTGAATGCAGAAAAATGGGTTCTTTCAAGGCACGCCTCTTCATGCCCCGAGGCAAATGGCTAAATTAAGCCAGATGAATCATGCGGAGGAGTTTCTCTCTGCTGACCGTAACGGGGCTCCCAACACTGAGACCGAACGGAGGGGTCCTCCCGAGGATGCCTCCCTAAGCATGAGACATCCCACTGGGGACCAGCCTGACGGGGAGCCTGGCTCCAGGGTTCTTTGCTCCCAAAGAGCACCACCATGGTGACAAACCCTCAGCTTCTGGCCACAGCGTCAGGCTCAGGGTCATCTCTGCCTGGAGGAAGGTGGGGAGCAGGATAAGGACAGGGATCGATAGGACAGTCATCTTCCTGTGCATCAGCAACCTCTCAGAATATACTTAATACACTAAAACACATTCCCCCAATTTTCTATTTATGGCAAATGAATGTCTAATCCTTGAGCCGCGAGGTTGCAGCTTTGTGCTGAGCCGACGGTTCTGCTGATGCTGGTGGGGAGGGAGAGGACGAGCTCGTGGGAGCCACATTGCACAGCAGAGCCAAATCGAGCCGCCCCCAAGCTCCTGCCAGGGAGAAGCCACCCGAGCAAACCCTCTCCCTCCAGCAGAGCATCCCAGTGCCATCCCATTTATCCTGCACAGCACCAAAGCAAAGCCTGTGTTGTGGTCACATGTGCTTTTGCTTCTCTTTCTGGAGCTGTCAGGGGCTGTTTTCTTCCGGTGACAGCTCCCACCAAGGTCAAGGTGCCACCATCCCACCTGGGAAATGCTTGAACTAAACTCATGAGTTGTTTTCCCCTACAGCACCATCACTAAGGCTGAACTAGGGCACAGAGGGGAAGGGCTCTGAAACCAGTGCTCACTGGGATTTAATGGATGTATTTGCATGTCCATGTGGAAGGGAGTGTGTCCACACACACGTCCCATGGTCACGGACAGCTGGGGTACACACCAGCCAGCCAATGCAGAGATTTTCCAATGCTAAAGGAGCCAAACAGCAAAGGCAACCAAAACCTGGAGTCCCACGTGTGGCGGGGGGCTACGTGCAGTGGGGAGCCCCTGGCCGAGGCTGAGCCCAGTGCAACCCCCCCACAGACAGTCAGCAGCACCCATGTGCTGCCTGATGTCAAACTGGGGCTCCTGGGGCTCCTTCCAGTGCGGGCTGAATGCCAGCAGCACCCAGGAGCGTTCACGTGGGTTCAGCGTGCACCCAGGGACCCCCAAAATGAGGGACAGCCACCAGCTGCCTTTGGGCTGGGCTTCTGCTGTTTTCGAAGTGGTATTTTTCCTGAGCCGGTGTATGAGGCCAGCTCACCTTCAGCTGCTCCTCCCTGCCCACAGATGCTGCAGGCAGCGTGACGGCAAGGACGGACCTTCCCGGAGGAGGCTGCTCTGCCCGATGCTGCAAGGATGGAGCTACTCCTGCTTCAGGGATGCTCCCAGGCACCTGGAGCCCAGGCTCGCACCCGCATCCGCAGGGCTATGGTGCAGGGCGGCTAATGTTACCTGCCTGGCCCCCAGCCAGAGCAGGGATGAAGATCGGAGGAGAATCTGTACCGCAAAGCCGTGCCGGGGAGGTCTTGCAATGCCCTTTCTCTCCGTCCTTGCACAGCCTGAGCGGAGAAACCTCCCCCAGGGTGGCAGACCAAGCCATGGGGTTGTCCCCCGCAGGGACCTTGCATCCCTTCCCACCGTGGGAAAGCTGCTGCTCACATAAATGTCCAAATGGCCAAAAATACTGGGATTTTAGCATCAGTCTGCTGCATTCATTGCAGGTAGAATGGGAATGTTGGGGGGGTTGTAAGGGAGGGGGTTACTCATGGAGAGGGGTGTCCTCCTGGCTCTGCACTGCTTTGTCAGGACCACATCCTTGGGCTGTGCAGCACAGGGAGACTTCTAGAAGCTGAATAGTAAATAAAGTGCCATTAGGGTGGCTGGGAGCTGAGCAGCGGAGGCCCCTGCAACCAGCAAAATTGCAGTAAGAGCTTCTGCATAAGACCATCGCCTGTGCTCCTCTGCTGAAATCGCTGCAGATGGTTGAGACATCAGAATTTCTTCTTTCCTAAAGCACTTTAGAGCTACTAATGAAAAGCACCGTGTAAGAGCCACGTAACGTCATCATCAGAGTAATAATAGTTACTATCAATGCCTGCTTCTTGCCAGCCTTATTGGATGCCACAACCTTCTTTTTTTTTCTGGTGTCTGTCTTCATGAATTTATGCCCTGCTATACCAAATGCTCTGCTGGTTTTTTTCATCCTTAAGGGTTTCAAGGCATTACAGTAAGCCAAAACCTTTAAAAACATTTGTGAGTAAAGTGCTCTGGGCTGCCTGGCTAGGGGATGCTACACAAGTGCAGAGCATTCTTCTTATTTGATGAAGGTCCTTCAGGGTTAAATTCTCCTTCTGCCTTTTAAAGAGTGGAAATAACCAGCACGGGAATGCTCAAGAGCATGGATTGGACTAGTCTGGAAGTGGAAGAAGCTGCAGCCATCTGGACCCCCTGTGCAGCTGCTGGAGGGAGGCCAACAGCCAAGGGGAGCCTCATCCCTCCAAGGTGCCAGTCTCTCCATGGAGCCCCAGGTGACCCCAGCAGACCAGACAGCTTGGGTTTAGACGGCTGAAGCTGGAGAAAGAGCTTCCAGCCCTGCTTCTTTCCCCCAGGCCTGCCCAGCTCTCCCATGTGGATGAAACACAAAGCTTGGAGCAGAGTCCTTCCACCGTGCGGTGTGGCAGGGGACAGGGAGCGGCTGCAGCAGAATGGGAAGGCAAGAGCCGTGGTCCATCTTCCCTCTGCCCTTTCCACCTTCCCAGCCTGGCTTTGTGCTCCCCAGGACCCATCTCAAAGATCTCACCCAACATCAGGGACCTGGGACGACCAGCTTCTCACCTTCCTCAACAGCAGCTAGAGTGGGGTGATGCCCTTTCCAGATGGGATCCAGCTGCCTGGAGACATCTCCTTGGGGATGAGAGGATTTGCACCTAGAGCCACTTGCCCAGAGACCCGCAGTCACCTCCATTTGCTCAGACCAATTCACCCAAGCCATTCCCCACAGCATCCCTGGGAACTGGTGGGACCTCACGCTCACATCGCCTCGGAGGTCCTCCCCAGGGAGGACTTGGGAGTTTAGTTGGTCCAGCCAACTGATCCTTTTGTAAACTCGGACAATACGGGGCTGTATCCGCTGTTGCCTCCTTCTACAACTCAGAAATTTATTATCCCTGGAGCCAAAGCTGGTAAGCTGCAAGATAAAAATGCTATTTCTGCCCAGGATTTCTGCAGCTGCCTCCGAGCGTTTGCAGCCACTTTCTAGTTATTAAGGCTCAACTATGAAGAACTGTGTTCCTTCAGCAGCGATTGCCTTTAATTAGCCAAGGATAAAAGGACAGTAGAAGACAACCCCGTGCCTAAGCGGAAAAGGCTACGCTCTCAAACGATGCGCCGTCGGCATTTTTTTGCCAGGCAGGGAGCAGGTGCCTGGCAGAATGGATTTGTTCTGCTTCCCTTGCCTGCCCCCCACTTTCACCTCTCGCTGGGTAAAAGATATGTCTTTGGGGCCTGATCCTGCCCGGTGCCTGCAGGTCAGAGAGGCAATGGCGAGGGGAGGTTGCGGCAGACACGGGGGCAGCTGGTGGGTCGTGCCTGGCTGGTCGCCGCACGGATGCACGGAGCAGGATGACCTTGGCATCGTTGGCTCCCCAGGCCCCGGCGCTGCTCTTGCCAGGAGCTGATTCTGGCTGCATTAAAGCAGCAGCAAAACAAACTGCCCAGGTTCTCGCCAGCCCTGGGGTTTCTCTGCTAAGCCTGAGGCTGCAGCGCCCCATCCCCTTGGGTCCCTACGGACTCAGCAAGTCATCCTTCGAACCAAGAACCTCCCAAAGACTCGTCTGCGGAGCATCGTGCAGTTCTGGCTTGGATCAATGCCCCCATCTCCTGTGCCAGCCCAGGGCAGCGAGCAAGCTTTGCCCCAGCGACAGCAAGCCACCGAGAGCAGGAGGGGAGCAAACCTTCTGCTGAGCCTTTGGGAAATCTCCCAGACATGCTGGATCCAGACTCTCTCCCCATTTTTTAGGATAAAAAGCTGAGGCAGTCTCACCGGGGCTCTTTCTGCATTTCCCCAGCACAGAAAGGCACAGGGCACTGCGATGCCCCAGCAGGACCCCAGCACGTGGGGCTGAGAAAGGCAGCTGGGTCCTTGCCTTCCCCCTGAAATCGGGGTAACGTTGGAGCAAGGGGTCAAAATTCTGGGTTAGCTCTAAATATTTGGGTAGAGCTGGCTTTAATCCTTGGGTCACCCCTCGTTATTTTGTCTGCCCCAATGCTTCATAGATGCAGGGCCTCAGCAGACTCACTTCTGCATCTGTAAAAGCACAGATTTAGGTTTCATTAATTTACCCAGAGATTGCTCTCGTTTGCCTAAAGCTCCCCTTCTCCTACCCCGCACGTGGTGCCGGGGCGCAGATGAGAGCACTGCTCCCAGGAATAGGTTTTTCAACACCCAGCACAAATGCAAAGGAGGGAGAAGAAGAAGGAGAAAGTGGGAAGGAGAAAGAGGGACCTGGCCTGATTTCCAGAGCTGAGGGATAAATGTGCATCTCGGCAAGAGCTGTGCAAGCGCCAAAACCTTTGCCTAGAGGTTACCTAAAGATAGGCAGCGGGGGCCCTGCTTCACACGCCCACCCTTGCAAATTTTTTGCACCCAGCCGTTTGGTTAAGGTTACTCTGAACTGACAGTGCTGCAGCAGCGACAGCCTGACTCCACATCAGCCCCCACCCAAGCCCCACCGCCCCGGGGAATCCGCAGAGCATCACCGGGAGGGTGGCAGCATCCCGGGTGGGGGATCATTTTCTCTTTCCCGCTCTCAGCATCTTACTTAATGGCCTCTTCGCAGCTCAGGTCCAGGAGGTGCTTTCAGGATCCAAGTGTCCACTTTGCCAAATGGAATCGGACTCGCTAACAGGCAGCCAGGAGAGCTAAAAATTCCTGCTTGTCCCTGGGGCACGCACAATGGGCTTGTAATGGGGTTTGAGCATCCTGAGCTTTCCAGGACAAGTAGCAGAAGTAGTGATTTCTTGGCACTTGAATCCTTCCTCAATGTAAACAAGCAGGATTTTGGGGGCTTGAGCCCCCCAGCAGGGAGAGGAGCTTTTGCAAAGGCGTGCGGCATGGTCCTCCGCGTGACGAAGAGCATCACTGCACCACCTTGGAGGTCTCTCTAATTTATGAACTCCAGCGCAGGTCCGCCGAGGGTTTCGTGGGATTTTGCCTGGCAGAGAGGCAACACTCAGGAAAGAAAGTGGAGGAAAGTAGGTCATTTAGCACAGGCGCAACCAGCCAGGCTGCGCTCAGCAGGGATCAGCCGCTCGCCGCAGTTGGGATCACAGGCTGGGAGCGGCCGGTCGAGGGGCCACAAGGGCTGCCCAAGAATGGGGAGGTCTCCATGTCGGATGGTGTAATCCTTCCATCCCTCTCCTCGTCTCTTTGTACAAGCACGAGCAGCTCGGCTGGCAGGAGGATGCAACACCTCTGACGGCATCTCCCGCATCCTTCAAGCACGGCTGGGATGGCGCGTGCTGCTGATAGACTGGCAATTTAAAATAATTACTGTATCTGCCTCGCAGCCGCCTCCTGCCATCCCTTCGGAGCCTGTGCAGAGCAGACTCTCTTCTGCAAACTCCTTGTACCACTTTGTGTTTGGATATTTCTGAGCCCACAAGCCAACGGGACACGGATAAGGGAAGGGTTTGGCATCTGCCAAAGCCGGCTGGAGCTTCTCTTGGGCTTGGAAATGGGGCTGAGGAACACAATCTAGTCCAGTTTCAGAATTGCTTCCACTCAGTGTTATAGCAAATACTATGACATTTCACTCAGGGTGCATTGCTCATAGATACTTTGCTTTTTGTGCACTCAAATGGTTTTCCATACTTAAATGTTCAGAACTGGCTGCTGTTACATTCCTCCTCCATCCAGTCGTGGGTTCAGCCACCCATTTATGCATTTTCGCTGTCCCAGTATTGAGCTAAGCTTTGCAATTTGCTGGGGCCTTGGAGACAGCGTAGCAGGCTGTGTTACAGATGGGGAAACTGAGGCACGGTATGGCACACGACATCCCCTGGGTCATGCAGTGGCCTTACTGGCACAAGTGACACTCGAACCCAAGGACTCTGACTCCGAACCCAAACCAGGGGCTCCTCCACAGCCGAGATGGGGGGATTTGGGGTGGCTGAGGTAGAGGATGACCATTGCCGGGCTAACCCTTGGGTTACAAGGTGGGATCACTTCCCAGAGCCGAGCAGGACCAACCCGTGCTGTGGGGGAAGAAGGATCTCCTCCTCTGATGTTTCACTCTCCATCCCGTGAGCATGGAGTAGATGGGCTGCCTCGGCTCTGCCCTGCAAGAAGAGAAGCCCAGAGCAGCGCCATCGCCTGTGAAAGCCACCAAGCAAAAGAAAAAACCCCAAAACACACATACCAAGTGCCCCCAATGCCCTCCCTGCGCTGAGAGACTCACAGGAGAGGACAAGACAAACCAGCAAGAGGAAACACTGCCACAGTTCTCCCTGGGGATGGAGCAACCCAACCATCCCTCTGCCAGAAGAGCCGAAGCCATCCCGGGGAGCTCATGCCCGTTCCCTGCTGAGAGCCTGCTAGGAGGCATCTCTGGGGACACGAGGTTTGCAGCCCCACAGAGGACGTGCTACTAGCGCCGTCCCTGCCCGCTTGCCTCTCCCTCTTCCAAGAGGCATTGCCAGCGGAAAAAAATACACGTTGGGTCCCCCCAGGGTTTCCCAAGAGCACCCAGCACCACCCGTTCCCGTTACCTGCAGGGATGTAGCCAATATCCAAGTCCGTGGAGTGGAGAACGATGAGGACCGTGCCCTTGACCCCGGCTCCAGCCCCTTCCCCTCGCCTGCATTGCTGCTGGAGGTTTTTTGGAGCAAATCCCACGGCAGGTGGGATCCCATACACACCACGCAGCATGTCTGTCCTCGCCAGTGCCCATCACCGAGACCCACCAGCTCCTCCCAGGGGGTTTCCCCCTCCAACAGCCCCTGCCGACTGGCTGATGGCGGAGCACAAACTGAATTTTCCACGGTTCAGGCTGTTCCTTTTTCTCCCAGCAGGTTTACATGTACAGAAAAAAAATACCCAGACTACCAAAAATATAGGTGCTTGTCTTTCTCTTCCTCACCCGCCACAGAACTGATATCAAAATAACTCCTCAATAATATACATATTTATTTTCTCTTAATTAGTGCCGATATTTACAAAAATTGTGATACTCTGTGAAGAATAAATTATATACACTCATGATAAACCAGACAGCAAATGCTCATTTGGAATATGTATGTACACAGATCTGTATACCTATATACAACGGTCAGCCTTATTGACGCGGGTGCCTCTCAGCCGTTATCCACCCGACCCCCGGGACACCCCCACATCGTCAATAAGAGCAGTAACGTCTATACACACTGTGCAATTCGGATACAGCTGGTGTCTAAATTTTTGTCTAGCAAACGCATGGTTAAATGACTTGAAATTCCCACGAGTCCTCCTTTAACAGTTTATAGGCCTCTCTCCATTCCTGGTCCCATTTCTCCCGTAACCATGGAAACAAAAGGTTCAGCTCCAGCATCCTTAGGATGAGTCCTTCTTGGATTTCCTCTTCCTATCGATTCGCTCAAATTAGGCACCGCACGCAAGGTTGATCCAATTCCCATTTTTTCCCCTTGCGCTTCGGCATATGACATTGGAGGACAAGAGCGCAATCTCAAGCAACGAGGGAGCAAATGCAAACAGATAATTACAGTCTTCTAGGCAGCAGAAAATAAAAAAAAATATAAATAAAAAAATAAAAAAAACCCCCAAACTCCGAAAGACTGACCCCAAGCTCAGGACAGGCAGGGCTGGGGAGGGGACGTGGTCCCCGTGAGCATCCACGTGCGTGGACCTTGTGCAGTTACACGATGTCCAGCAGCTCCTACAATTCAAACCACTCCCACCCCACCTCGCCGGAGGAAAAAAACATGGATAAGGAATTTTCTCTCATCACGTACAACTGGGCTGGGGGATCTTGTCCCTGGGTGTAAATCAGTGCTGTGCTCTCAGGGATGGTTTACACCACTGGAGGCTGGTCCATCTCCCCCCGTGATGGGATGAGGCAGGATCCCAGCATCCATTTCTAAGAAGGGGGGATGACATCTGGGCAGCCAAATACATCATGGGGAGACCGAGGCCATGGCGTGCCGCTCACCCGGGGGCTGGGGAAGGGCAGTGCTTTGGCCAGTGGCTGGTGCATGGAGGGGACCCTTGTCCCCCCCCAGGGCTCCTGGCAGAGGGCAGCAGCTGGCCCCCCAAGGACTGAGGGATGTCCTAGATGCGGAGGAGGTCAAATGCTGCCAGGGGTGCAAGGAGGGAGCCACAGCCTTCTTTTGAGTACAAAATGAAATGGTTTGGGGCTGACTCTTTCTTTCCTCAGCCGCTTCCACCCTAGCAGCTCCTACTGACAGGAGAAACCCCTGGGACCCCCCCACAGATGCAGACTTTGAGATAAACCCACCCCGGCTCCAAAACAAGGAGATGCTTCTCGCCACCACCTTGGGACCAAAAGCCAGCATGGTTCGAGGGACTTAATCCAGCCATTAGAAAAACCCCATCGAGTGCAGCACAGCACTTGCATCGCAAACAAATCCCTTTGGCTTCGGCTGGGCTTTCCCTGCACAGCCACAGCCACAGTCGTGATGGGCCCAAGCTGGGGATTTGGGATCGGGAACAGAGATGCTGCAAAGCTGCTGGTTTGCAGAGGGGTGCACGGAGCTGAATGTCACTCGCCCCCTCGGGATGCTCCCACTTCCCAGGCCAGATCCCAATCTCCTGCTTTGCTTGGGCCCGTCACTAAGTGTATTGCAAGCTCTAGAAAAGCTACAAGACTTTGGCAGCAATTTCAAGGGCTGACCCAGGAATTATCTGATAACAAAGCAAGGCCCTTCCTGAAATACTTCCTCCTCCTCTGTCTTTTTCTCTCCTTCTGTGTATTTACGCACAAATATGTCCATATTTATACACCCACACGCTACACTCTCATAACGCCAGTCTAGAGATCCTTTTCTTCGTATAGCTCAGTATTCAAATCCGTAGGACTTTGACACAAAACGTCACCGCAGAGATTAGTTTTCTCAACAAAACACTTTGCCCCATACAGATAATTTTTTCCTAGCAGCCCTAATCACTTGGCAGCATCCAGCCGGTACACGAGCCTCACCCCATTGCCCTTAGCAGAGATTTTGGAAGATATTAAAGGGCTGATGGGTTGCCTGCAGGCTTGGGCACATGGTTGGGTCTTAGAAGACAACCCATGTTATAATTCACCACTTTCCATCTCTCCAAAACCATGGCACAAAGGGTAAAACCAAAATAGAGGTGCTGTCCCCTCTGGGTACCAACCCAGGAGCACTTCCACAGACCAGAGAGCTTCAGTCCTCAATCCCCCTCCTGGAGAGAGGCAAACACCTCCACGGGAGGAGGAGAGGACCCAGAGCACCTACGTTAGGTGGCCCGATGCAATCCAAGGTAGATGGTGGGACCTTCCCCATCCTTGCTCCCTAATTTAGCATCCTCAGTCTGAGCCACTCTGCAGCTCATTTTTGCACCTTTTCAGAGTCAAGGGGAGTTTCGGATGCTCAGCATCTCCACAGAAACAAGCTCAGAGTTTCAAACCAAATTCCTCAAGAAAAAAAAAAATTTTTTTCAAAAAAAATCACAGTCTCCTCCTGAAAAACTGGTTCAAGATCACATCAGTGAGTCAGAAGCAAAGCTAGAAATAGCACTAGAGCTCCGACCTGCAGGCACAAATCCCATTAAAAGCTATAGGGGAACCATTTCTCTGTGCGGCGGAGAAACCTGGACCCTTGTGTAGCCTGATGCATTGCTTCCAGCCCACGGCCCCCTCAGACCTTGTTTGTCCCATACTAAACATCTGAGCACTTATCCAGGTTTTCCTTATTTTCCAAACGTGGTGGCAAGGGCAACCCAGAGACGCTCTCCCACCAAGGCTCGTCTTCCCCAGGAACATCTGCCTGGGTCAATGCAAGGGGCGCAGGATCTGTCCCAAGGGAGAGAGCGGCCGTGCTGGCCCCTGCCACGGTGACAGATGCCAGCTCACATCGGTGATGACGGGAGGAACGTGGCCTCTTGCCCTCTGGCCCTGTTTGTCCCTGCTCTGCAGCTCTGGGTCTTCCCAAGGCAGCTGGGACCTGAGTGGGTTTGGATGTGCCTGATCCTGCTCACGGACCCGCTCTCCCCTCCTGCCCAGCCTCAGAAAGCCCAGAGGGACACCGTGCCCAGAACAACACCTCCCAATAAACCCGTCACCATCCTCCTTACCAAACCACAACAATCCCCCAAGATGCGCCCAATACTTTGGCAACTCCCCCCCTCCAAAATCACCCAAAGCCCACGGGCATTAAACAATCGGGCACTTTGCAAAGTCTCATCAAGCGCCCGCATCCTCCCAAAACCCACAGCAACCTGCCCTCGGTGCTTCCCACACACCAGGGATGGGATCACTGGTGCCAGGGGCACCCACGGGTGGGTGAGCAGCATCCTGGTGCATCAGGCAGCTTCCCCGTGCAAGCTCACATCCCCACGGACCCACCACGAGCCGGATCAATGGAAGCTGGCCGACTGCCCTGGGAATGGTGCCCAAGCCGGTGACTTTCTCCAGCCCCATCCCATTTGACAGAACGAGCTTCAGAAGCAGAGATTTATTGCTTTCAGTTGCGTTGCGTCTTTTTGGGTGTGTTTAACAGGTTAACGGGCTTCAGGGGCTCCCATTTCAGAGCTGCAGCAGCAAAGAGGGAGTAGAGGGCTCCTAATATAACGAGATGTAATTAAAGACAGGCCGGGGGCCCCAGGCTGTGTGGTGCTGAGCACCTTTGAGACCCTATGCATTGATGCTGCTGGCCCTCTGCACCAAGCAGAAGCCAGGACTCTCATGCACTAACTGTGGACACTTGGTGTTAATTATAACCAGGCCTGAATCAATCAATAAAATAAAAGTGAGGAGTGATTCCACCTGGCTGAGTGGAGCCACATCGGCACAAGAGGTGGATCCGGCCCTAAAGCAGCATTTTAAACCATTGCTGTAGAATACGCTAGCACCGTTTATTTTATTGTTATTAGTATGGTTCCCCTCTCTGAGCTCAGGATGGGTCTGACCGACATCCCTCGGGCGCTCTGCAGTGGGGTTCCCACCACCGCAGCGGTACAGCACTGACCGTGCCCCACGTCAGCCCAAATTCACCCCAACTCAACCGGCTGCTAAACCCCATCCTGCACCCCAGGGAGGCTTTGCTTGACCAAGACCTTGGAAGAGGTTTGCATCCCTCTTCCCCCAACCCGGCAGAGGAACAGGGCGCCCGTCCCTGGGGATTGTCAGCAATGGGGGGAAAACACAAGGAAAACCAGATGGGGATGGGGAAAGTGGATGAGGTCCCCCTGGACCGACAGCTCCTACCTACCCCCAAATAACACCGGGGATGAAGAAGAAGCAGAGATAACCTCAGGGTCTCTGCACCTCGCCTCACCCCTCCTAAAAACCCTGGAAGAAGGCAAAGCAAAGGCTCAGAGGTGCCAGCACAGATCCAGCCCACCCTCAGCACGTGCCCTTTCCCCCATCAAGGAATAGACCACCACCCCCGAGCCTCTGTGTGCTTGAAAAGCAGTTTTCCAGCCCAAAATGCACCCTGCCCTGGGGATCCCATGGGTGCTGCGAGGCAGGGCATCCTGCTCCAGCCCATGTCCCACCATCCCGGCACCCTTGAGCCGGGAAGCCCCCGGTGCTCCAAGCGCTCACGTTTGCTGAGGATTCGGCCCTAGTGTCGCTCTCTAAATATCTATATACACACACACAGGATAATTATACAGGAAACGGCTGAAAATTGCTGAACAAACAAGTCAGGAGAGCTGGTACCTGCTATTCCACCTGCTCCTTGCGCCCTCTCTGACCCACCGTGCTTTCTGCTCCTGACACCAAGATTAATGACTAATTACTCGCCCCATAATGAGTGCAGGTGTTTAACTTCCAGCTCACCTTCCCTCGCTTGCGTTACTTGGCTCTTGTGTCTGGACGCTCGGACACTCAGGCTTTGCCTTGTTATCTATCAAACTGTTGTCAGCACGTGCCTTCCCCATCCAGTTTTTAAATATAATGGAGATTTTTTAACTCCCATGAATCTCCTTCGAGCCACTGGAGAATCTATAAACACTATAAACATGAATACTGTATAGTCTACTAAGAAAATATATATTTGTGTGTGTATTAAATATTCAGATTCATGCAACAAATATCCATGCAGCTGTACTGTATTACTGGTTAAATTTCACTGCAGCATAAATATATTATAGGCCACAGCATAGTTGCTCCAGTTTTATATATAGATATAAAAAAAGATGCTTTTTCCAACTCATTTTCGATGTGTCAGTGGAGGTGTCTTTGGTGATCCTGGAAATATTGGTGATGGAATTGTCATCTAAATAAATAAATAAAATCCAAGCGCTTGATTTATTTACTCGTCCCTCCCGATGCCTAGCATAGAAAATTTAAGACTTAATAAATAATGTGCCGTCATACTAATTATCCCTCCCCTGGGCCTCACACTGGCATACTGCAGTGGCTGAAACTATTGCAGCATGCAGCATTTTCAGTTATGAAACATGAGCCTGGGTGATGCGTTCGCACTTGGCATTCCCGGGGCGGAAAGCCGAACCTTCAGGCAATTCGGACACACAACTGCCTCTTCCCTTCATTAAGTTCTGCACAACCTTTCCCAGCCGTTCCCCACGCCTGGAAGCTGGCTGTCACCCAGCTCCGCGGGCTGGGGACCGGCGTTCGTGGTACCCCGGGATGGCCGGGAGCTGCCCCCTGCATCCCCATCCCATTGCTCGAAATGCCCAACGGCTCCGTATCTTTGGAAACCTGCAAGCCTGGGATGGGAGAAGGGAAACAAAATGGTTTGGGGTGGTTTTTTTGCACGAACGCTTATTCGGTGTGGAAATCAAAGGTTAAAAGTCACTTACACAGCTATTGCTTCCCATGCAGAACCAAATATACACCGTAGAAAATACTGTATTAACTACAATGCAGAGCAGCACTCAATATCTGCAATTGTTCCACTTCAGCTTTAAATACGTTACTAGATTTTAGCGACTAGACATCGGTTAGCATTTTGGTGATATTCACATAGTTTGTGTTAGCTAGGGTGCAATTGGCTGTCTTCAAGTTCTCCTCCCTAAAATCCTCATTGCTATTGTTTACGCCTTCCTGAATCTCCATATAATCAGACTTACTAATAGTAGAGGCACTTCTGCTTTTCTTTAGGTCAGGGGAAGAGGGGATCTTTGGGCAGCTGGTTACTTGCAAATATTGAGCCTGCTCCTCTCCCTCCGTCTCCCGGTGGTAGAAGTAATTGAAGTTAGACACTATGACGGGCACTGGTAAGGCAATCGTTAATACGCCAGCGATGGCACACAAGGAACCCACTATTTTCCCCCCGATGGTCGTGGGGACCATGTCTCCGTAGCCAACAGTCGTCATGGAAACCACAGCCCACCAGAAGGCATCGGGGATGCTCGGGAACTGGGACTCGCTCTCATCAGCCTCGGCAAAGTAGACGGCGCTGGAGAAGAGGATGACACCGATGAAGAGGAAAAATATCAAGAGGCCCAGCTCCCGCATGCTGGCCTTGAGAGTCTGCCCCAGGATCTGCAGCCCCTTGGAGTGCCGGGAGAGTTTGAAGATCCTGAAGACCCGCACCAAGCGGATGACTCGGAGGATGGCCAAGGACATGGCTTGCTGGCCTTGCTGACCATCCTCCGGCTTCTCGGCCAGCTCCGTCCCTAAGGTGATGAAATAGGGAATGATGGCTACAATGTCTATAATGTTCATGATGTTGGTAAAAAACCCAGCCTTGCTGGGGCAGGCGAAAAACCTCACCAAGAACTCGAAGGAGAACCAGATGATGCAAAGTGTCTCCACGATGAAGAAGGGGTCTGTGAAAGAGGTGGACTGCTGGTACCCCATACTGCTGTTGGAGTAGGGGGGGTGGCTCAGCCCGCTGCCGTGCATGTCTTCGTTCTCATCCCGAAAAATGGGCAACGTTTCCAGGCAAAAGCTGACGATGGAGATTAAAATCACCATGACGGACACAATAGCTATAATCCTGGCAGGGCCTGAGCTCTCGGGGTACTCGAAGAGCAGCCACACTTGTCTCTGAAACTCGTTCTCAGGCAACGGCCGTTCCTCTTCTTTGATGTAGCCTTCATCCTCCCGAAACATCTCCATCGCTTCTTCCCCCAGTTCATAGAAACGAATCTCTTCCGAGAAGATATCTAAGGGCACGTTAACCGGCCTCCGCAACCTCCCACCAGACTGGTAATAGTACAAAATCGCATCGAAGCTGGGTCTGTTCCGATCAAAGAAATACTCATTCCGGAGCGGGTCAAAATACCTCATCCTCTTTTTAGGATCCCCTAGTAAGGTCTCTGGAAACTGGGCTAGCGTCTTGAGCTGTGTCTCAAAGCGCAGACCCGAAATATTAATGACCACCCTCTCGCAGCATTCATGGTCGGTCTCAGGGTTATACGTGTCCTGCGGGTGACCGGGAAGAGCTGCAGCTTCGTCTGCAGGATCTCCAGTAGCAACTGTCATATTGGGGTTTAAAAGAAATCCTTATGCTAAACTCTTCCCAGGGCCCAGTGGTGGTGGGATCAGATTCAGGGCAGGGCTACTATCCTGCAGAAGGACAGGTACGTAGGTTTGGAAGTGTCTCATGAAAAGGCGGAGGGATGATATAAAAGAAAAAAGAGAAAATAATAAAATAAAATAAATTTAAAAAAAAAAAAAAAAAAAGGAAAGAAAATCGCCCCTGCTGAGAAAGAGAGAG
>JAVJGI010000038.1:1797780-1855807 GCA_035590275.1 Ibycter americanus
CCCAATTTGCCTTCTTTGGGACAGAGTTCAAAAACTCCCGTCTAAACCCATTAGGTGGAAGAGAGAAAACACCTGAGGAACCGTCACCTATTCAAAACTAGCGTGGAAAAACTGGCCTTGGCAAAGCGGGACTGAGGGATTTTTTTTGGCTAAAAATAAAAATTCTGGTTGAAAAAAAAAAGAAGAAGAAAAGAGGGGGAAGGGAAGAGAAAGGAAGGAAGAAAAATCCCCCCCTCCAGCCTAGCGTGGCGAGGGGAGCCCGCGGGGTGCCGGGGAGCGGCAGACCAGGCTCAGCTCATTCCCAGGCATGCAGCTAAGGGTTAACATCGAACCGTGCAATCTCAGGCAATCTACCCTCTAGGAAAGCTCTGACTCCGGTTTTAAGTTCGACACTTTCCCAATCCTCTTGCCCTGGCCAGAAAGCGGCGAGGCCACATGCTGCCCTCCCTGCCTGCCGAATCCGGAGCCGCCGGTGCAAGCTGCCCCGCGGACCACTGCAGTCCCCCTCCTCGACCGCTGGTGTCCCGGCTCCTGTCATCCTCTGCAAACCACCATGGCACACAGAAAACAAATCACATTACCTGGAGAAGCCAAATCTTAGTGTCTCTTAGTAACACCGATTATCTGACCCTGGGGAAATCCTAGGGAGAAATACAGGCTTCCAAGATCCCCATAATTTCCTCTCTCTTCAAAGTTAAAAATAATGGTGAGTCATCGTAGAAAAAGGAGAAGGGACATAAAAGGGCTTAGATTCCCAGATGGTGGAAGTCAGGTCTTGTAATGGTTTGGACTGGAGAGAGAGAGAAAGAGAGACAGAGAGACAGAGAGACAGAGTCTTCTCGGTAGCTGTTGCAGATCTGCACTTCAGGGCAGATGAGCGTCTGTCTGATGCCTTCGGTACGACGGTGAAAAGATGCTAAGCTCAGCAAAACCCGATGTCCCCAGTGTCCTCGGGAGGTGTGGCATCGCCTGGAAAAAACACCAAGAAGGTAACAAGCTGCTGGGGGCTTGACAGGAGCATCTGCAAAGCTCCAGCTCCCCCCGGCACCCCCTTTTTTCTCCCCGCGAGCTGGTTGCCCGCTGCCTGGCCAACCTGCACTGCAACACGAGAGGAGGGCGAGAGCGCGCTAGCGGCACGGCGGAAAAAACCAGAGCCCCATCTCCCTCCGCTCTCGCTCAATGCCACGGCGTGCTGGGGCCAGGCTGCCCATGGGAGTCGGTGCCAGGCAGAGGGGAGGGGGGGTACGACGCAGCCCCCCCGGCCGCTGCGGCTCTGCAAAGCCACGGTGGGTTCCCACCGGCGCCCAGCACCCAGGAGTCGGTGGTACCCAGTGGGCGCAGCGCCCACGCCATTGCATCGCCTTCCTGGGTGATTCAGGAGGCTCCGGCTGCATCCACGAGACTGAACCCCCCGCCGGTCCCTCTCTGCCCTCCCCCCCCTGCAAGGCCACCTGCCCCCCCCGATGGCTCCGAGGAGCCCCCGAGCATCGTGGGCCCGACCGTGGGACCCACGCGACCTGCATCCACCCTCCCCATCCTCCCAAAAGCCAACCCCCCGTCCGACCCACCCTGTGGGAATTCCACTTCGGTGGGCAAAATCTCTCATGGGGATGTTGAGGTTCTGGTCCCCGGTCGGTGCCGGGTCGTCAGCATCCCGGCTGCTAACGAGTGCTCATTTAGATCATCCTGCATTGCCTCACACCATGGAGATGCTCAACCCAGAGAGGTCCAACCAACCTCTCATTTTTTCTTTATTTTTTTTTTCCCTCCCAAAGAGAAAAAAAAAACCAAAAAACCCTCTAACCTCCCTTCTTCAGCTCCAACTCGACTTGTCTACTTTGAGCCAGGATTACAGAACCGGGCAGGGGAGGCAGGTGGAAAATAACCCCGCGGTCCCAATCTCCTCGGCAAAGATTTCAGCCGTCTCCAGGCCATTTATGCCTGTTGGTTCCTCTCTTCATCACCCGAGGTGCAGATATTGCCGCAGATCCCTCTTTTCTTGGAAATTTCCCTTTTCCGTGCAACCCTCCTCTCCCTTCTCCTTATGCACTAGAAAAAATAGTACAACCCTGACGAGGCTTGCAGCATTCAACCGCTTCGCTTAACCCTTTTCTGCCAGGCCCAGAGGAGAGGAGGTTGCATTTGTCCCAGTTTTTCTCTTTTTCCTGCATTTTCCCCCCACCGCTCGCTCCCCAGCGATCTGCTCAGGAGTTCGGCTGGATTTGACCTTCCCTGGCTCCTCTGAGCATCACGCTAAAACACCACAAACACCATCTTTCTGCTGCTGCAAAAAAATATCTGGCAGCCACAGACCCCCATTTCACCAAAAATCCACCAACCTTCAATTATTTTTTTTTCTAAATACAGTTTTTCTCCTGCCCATACACTCTGTCCTCCCCTTTCTCCCTTCCCAAAACACCCCAGGTTTGTTTAACAGCACAGAGATTTACTTTTTTATTATTTTTTTTTTAACATGTTGATTTGTATTTGCTGGGAGCTCTAGGCTCCTTCCTCCCAGCCCCAATCCAAGCGGTGATGCTCGGTGCTTATCGGAGATGGTTACGGCATCAGCCCAGTTGACATCACACATCCCAGCACTCAGTTTCTCCTACTTGCTCCCCATCGCACGCTTCCCTAGCACCCCCCCTCACCAAGCATCTTGGGGGTTAATTCATGCAGATTTGGGGGCTGGGGAGGGATCATAAAGGAGGTGAGGATTTGCCCAAAGACCCTGGGTTTTCTCCTTGCCTGCACAGAGGGCTGCAGGCAGGAGCCATGCCTGTATTTTGGAGGGGTGAGTTTTCGGGCAGCACACCTTGAGGACAAGGTCGTGTTCGCCACTAAACCAGGACCCCTCCGTTTGCAGGGTTGATGGCCAGGCTGTGTTTAAGCAGGGCAGCAGCGGGGAGCAGGGGGGGGAAAGGATGCAAGGCAGGGGGGAGAAGAGAAAAAGGCACCAAGTTACAATTGGCTCTGCAGTCAGGCATGCGGCGAATGCACAAGCAGCCGCTCCGCTCCGTGCCGCTGCCGGCACCTCGCACCTACGGCCCCCCAAACTCGTACCCCGGGAGTCAACCCCTCGGAAGGCAGCAGAGCTTCCCCATGAATATTCATAAGACTAATATGAGCGTCTTCCCCCCCTCCTCCCTCCTCCCAAGCAAGAGACCTAGATTTCAACCACTGGGAAATAATCATATCCCTGGATACGTGATGCTGCTTTACCATGCGGCTCCGATCCATACCATATTCTTGGTAATAGCCTGGATCTGCTCAGGGAGATCTGGAGGATGGAGAGCCACCAGCTCCATGCAGCTTTGGGGAAGGAAATGGGGCCGGATCGGACTCGCAGGGACCATGCTGCTCTGCTCTTGGCTGGGATGAGGATGTAAATCGCAATAATTTTATATCACTTCACACTTCCCGACCTCCCCTCATATGGAGGCATCTCCCATGCCCAAAGGAGGGAGATGGCCAAGCTCCTACAAACTTGCCATACAAAACCTATAGATCAATCCCTGTCTTAGGGCACAAGGGAGATGCATTGGCTTGGATTGCTTTGCAATTACCCTGTGGGCCCACAAAAAGCATCGAGGCAGCAACAAGTCCTGCAAGGCGCCTGGCACCCAGCAAACACGAGCGCTGGAGGAGGCAATGGGGAATCTTTCTTTTCCCATACACAGTGGTCAAATTTGCCAGGAGCTGCTGGTGTGGACAGTGGTCTCCCCAGGGACAAGAACCCGAGATGGGATGGGAAGGCATGGACCACGCTGAATACCCAAGAAAATCAGTGCTAAGTGTAACGCCCAGCCACCCAGAGGGATGTGGGGGGCACGGTAGGGCTAAACCATGTTATTTTAGCTCCCTGAGGTGCCAGGAGCAGCGGGTTGCACAGAGCCAGAGAGTGGGAGCAGCACTAAGGGGTGTGAGGGGGATGCTCTCGCCCGCTGCTCCTCCCAACACCCCTCTCCATCTTGAAACACAAAGCTATTTCCCCGAGCCCCAGCTTGATCCCAATATTGAAAATTAATTTCTAACCCTACAGCAAAACTGGGAATCCTTGGCTCCCTGCTGCGAACAGCCCTCGCGCGTACGGGTTTCCTTACCGCACGCATCCAGCCGGGCAGGAGGCTGCCCTGGATGAGGGGGTTTGATCTCATCTGCATCATTTTAGCCTTTTCTGAAGGCAGATCTGCCATAGCAGGGTAGGTTGAATCCAGCAAATTATTTCCCCGAGGCTCATTCTTACGCAATATGCAGAAACTAAGGCCGGGCAGAGAACAATTCGAGTGAAGCTGAATTTCTAACTTGTTATTCCTGCTGCCGCCTTGCGAAGGTTTTGCAAAACCAGGGGGATTTTTCATAGAAACAGCACCAGCTCCTTACAAAGAGCCAAAACCCCGTCTCTAGCAAATCAGGGGAATTTCTCTGAATTGAGTGACGCTCTCCTGATTTACTATCCTAATTGTGGAGCTATTATTATAGTCTGTGTGTCTGCACTCGCCTCCCTCAGCCACGCTGACAACTCCAGACGTAACCCAGCCTTTCAGAGAACTAGACGAGCTGATGCACTGCACCCACTTGTCTGTTTTACACGGATTTAACCAGCCGATGTCTTTGCATCAATATTAGCATTAAAAAATAAGTCTCTTCTGGATTATTTCTCTTATCTAAATGGACTTTATAGTCACCCAAACTGGAAACCTTACCCCGTCTGTATGCGTGTGGCCCTGGGAAAGCCACCTGGAGCGAGGATGTCCCAGGCACCAGGAGATCCGGTGGCCAGGTCCCATCAGGAAGCAGATAAGCTCCCCTTGCTTTATCATCTTTATTTCCTGGGAAGTCCCCAGAGGCTGTTCAGACCCTCTGTTTGTGGGCTTGCAGCCAACCATACAAACAAAAAGCAAAAATACGCCCTTTTTTCCCCTTTTCCCCCCTGTATCCTGCTGGCAGTGGGTTTGGGAGATGCTCTGTGATGTGGTGCTGAAGGGACATGGATGAAACCCACTGGGCAGGGTTGTCCCCAGGACTGGCCTCATCCAGGACAGCTGAACTCAAGTCCCCATGTCACATTGCAAAGCAGGACCCACAGCCAGCCCCACACCACATTGCTCAGGACAACTGGGATGGGCACCTCCCAGTTACACCCAGCTGGGTGTAAACCCAGCTGCTCCCTCACTCCCTCCTGGGCAGGACAGACCCTGTCCCACCACCTTCACACATCCTGCACAGCCTCAGGTGATGGCATCTCCCCGTGGGGTCCCTCCTGGGGACCCCGTGCCATCTCCTGCAAAGCCAGAGGGACTTTGAAGGCTGGAGCGGACAGCAGCAGCCATGCCAGGAGAAAGAGCCGAGCTGGACCATGGCTTTGGCCATGATGCCAAGCAGAGAGGGCTTGGAGAGGGCAGGGTGCTGAGCCCCCATCTCCATCCAAGCCATGGTTTTCCAGCTGAAGGGGTTGACATAACTGGGCCCTCTGTCATTTTAGGAGCTGTGAAAGCTGTAAGCAAGTTCCTGGGGCTGTGAGTCACCCTCCAGGGAAAGCATCCGACCTCCCACCTGCTGCCTACATCAGAGGACCGAGCTCCTGGCCCCCCAGCAGCCATGCCTCAGTGCGTGGTGGCAAAAGGAGGGGACACTGAGAGACGTCGGTGACCCTGATGCAGTGGCATGGCATCTAAAAATGAAGGCAGCTGGGGAACAAAATGACACAAGACTCACAGAGCAGGATTTGCTCTTCCATAGCAGATGCTGCTTGTGAATCCCAAAATACTGTGGTGAGATAGGTCAGAGCAGCTCCCCCAACCTGGGGAGATGGGAGGGTTCGGGGCTTTGCCCAGGGTGACACAGGAAAGGAGCACAAAGCGATGCTGGGCTCTGCGGGTGCTGGGCAGGGTTCCTGATCCCTGGGGGTTTCTCCTGGTCTCTGGCAAAGCCAAAGGGAAAACAGCAAATATCGCCTGTCTGCAAAGTTAACATTAAATACATTCTCCCTCTCTATTTCTCCAAGGTGGTATTCATAATAAAATATCTGATTATTTTTAAAATAGCTCCTTTGGGTACCAGTCTAAATTCTCATTTGGTCGAGACTGCTGAGTTGCCACATCTTTGCCTCCACAAAGATTCTCCACCAGCCTGGACAGCCGGTCTGGAGAGGAGCTGGGCACCATTCATTGAAAATAAAAGTCATTTAGCTCGACTGAAACACAGTAAAGAACTTCAGTTCTTTGGAGCTCGGCGAGATGAGTGTGAATATTTCATGCCAGGCTGCTGCTCGCTCCAGGACAGTTAATGGACCCGCTGCCGGGCTGGCGCAGGGCGAGCACCGGCCCTGGGAGGGTGCCTCCCGCCTGGGCTGCTCCAGCCACTCCAGCTAAAAGGCTCTCAAAGCCCCTTTATTTCACTTGCACAAACAAAAAGGACAGGACAAGCCAAATTAACAAACAGAAAAGGAGTCAATAGCCTCCTTCCAGCCAGGCGCGAGTGCTTTCAGCTCTGGAAAGAAAGCCCGCCAGCTCGCAAGCCTGAGCATCATCCGTGGGTAAAGTCCCCCCGTCCCTCCCCGGGGCTGGGGCTTTATTGAAGGTGTCAGCCGAGCCCCTGCGTCCCCAGACCATCGCCTCCTCGCCGAGGGGACCCAGCCGTGCCCCTCTGTCCTTCCAGTCCTCCTGCCCCAAAGGGACCCAGAGAGCAGAGTCGCTCCAGGGGTCCAAAAGTGCCTTTTTTCAAGATGCCAACCGAACGCCTGCTTTGCCAAGCCAGGGCTGCTCGTGTGACCCCAAGGCAGAGAAGAGGTGAGGAACACCTTGTTTGGTCTCTGATGATTCACCTTCCCCAGGTCTGACCCACTCCCTGCCCATCTGCCCGACGGAGCATCCCTCCTCCTCCAGCTTTGGGAGGGTGATGCTCATCAAGAAGCAGGGAAATAGGCCCAAAAGCTGAAACCTTCTGGTTGTTGAGCTTAGGGAGGAGAAGACTAAGGGGAGAAACCTCCAGTGGGGATGGCCAGTACCTGTGGGCAGATTGCCTTTGCCTTGAGGGAGCATTTAGGTGACCTCAGAGTCCCCTCTGTGCTGCCATAACGGGGCACAACTCCTTTTAGCCCTCAGTCCTGGGGCAGGTTCCCTGTGCAGGTGATGACCAGGGTGACAGCATCTCCCACCACAGCACAAATGGAACAAGCAGCCCCGCAGAGGCTATTTTTAGACCCCGTGGGTCTCAGCCCAAGTGTCTGCTGGGGCTGGGTGGGGGCCAAGAGCTGCTGACAGTCAGAGCTGAGCCATGAAGTGGGCTGAGATGTTCCCACCACCCCAGATGTTCATCCCTCCCCAGCGAGCAGCAGGACTGCAAACAAGCCAGGAGGAAAAGTGGTTTGAGAGGATGATTTGCCTCTCCTCCTCCTCCCACACGGAGATGCTGCAGGGAGGAGATGCAGCCGGTGGGGATGCTCGGGCCAGGGAGCTTCCCCACGGCTCGGTGGTGTGGGCACGAGGGCAGTTTGGGCACGGTGGCAGCTTGGGTATGGTGGCAATGTGGGCACGGTGGCACCGTGGTGGCTTCAGCCACGAGATGGCACTGCATGGCACAGCACAAACCACTGCTGAGCCTGGCCCACTGGGCCAAATCCTGAGCTGGACCAAGTTATGGGGCACGCCAGCCCCACGGCCGTGCCAGATTGTGAGCCGTGCCAAATCATGAGCTGTGCCAAACTGTGGGCCACACCAGGTCATGAGCAGTGCCAAACTGTGGATTGTGCCAGACTCGGAATCGTGCCAAATTGCACGCTGTGCCAGGCCGCTCCGACTTGGCCCCCAACCTCGCCATAAGCCCCCGGCTGCCCTCACCTGCTGGCCAAGACCCCCATGTCTCTGCTGCCCAGCCCGGCTCCATTCCCTGCAGGGTCTGTCCTTGAAAAGGCCATGCCATGGTGGAGAATTCCTAAAAGAAAAAACCCTGAGATTTCGTGCACTTTCTCAAAGGTTTTGGAGGAAATTCGTTATTTTACTGTTGCTGCCCAGCTGCTGGGAGCGGCTGGAGATGTCCCATTGTGGTGACACTGATCTGGCCCTGCAAGCATGTCCCCAGCAGCTCTGGGCTCACTGTTCCTTCTGGTGACTCGGGCAGGTGACAGCCGCAGGGCTGCAGGTGACACAGGGGAGGACACCAGGTGACATGGCCAAGGCTACATGGGCAGGCAGTGTCAGAGCCCCATCTGCTCCCTGCAGGACCCAGGCGTGCTGAGACCCCACAGCCCCCTCCCCTCGATCCACGGGGGACACCACCGACTTGCAGCATCCTCTTCCCCGTCATTTCTCTACCGTATTTACTATTTCTTCAATTCCCACCCCCTCTTTTGGGAAGAGACAGACTTCCCCGTTTCCATGGAAACCCTCCCCCTCTCCCCTCACTTCTTCAAAGAGGTTTTCATCCGCTTCTTTCACATATAGCTATTTTTAGCCCCGGCTTCCCCTTCTCCCCCTCCCCACCCTCTGCTCCCAGCTCATGCTTTCCCAGACAAGCAGCACCCACCGGCGCTGTCGTCGCCGTTGAGCACCCATGGGAGTGGTGGCACCACCCGTGTGGCTGGTGACTTGGCTGGGGCAAGAGCAGCTTCGTCCCTGCTCAGGTCCATGGTCCGCATCCTGGTGGTTCCTTTAATTTGTACTGAATTCCTCTGGGGTTGTGGAAATGTTGGTGTATAAAGGAACCGCTTCAGTTCTGCAGGAAGGTCCTGGGAGCATCCGAAATCCCCACCGCATTGCGGGCTGCATCCTCAGGAACGACCATCCTTGCAGCATCCTATGGGATTCCACAACCCCGTGAAGCCAGGGGGATATTTCCTTCCCTGCAATCGTAGAGGGGACAGAGCCCCAGGCAGCCCCCTCGGCTCCTGTTCAGCCCCCAGCTGGGACAAACACAGGTTGCCCAAATGCAGCCAAGCAAGCCACACACTGCGATGGCCATCATCTGGGACAGACAAGGACAGCGTGGTCCCCTCTGTCCCCAGCACAAAGCCAAGCACCTGGCACCCCCATAACCATGTTTGTTGGTTGGTGTCTTCATCCCATCTACGTGTGCTGGCACACGTCGCGTTCACGACGATGCATGGTGAGGTGGTGACAATGAAGCATGGGTAGAAGAAATTCAAGAGTATATCAAGAAATTCAATAGTAACAAATGGCCAGGATCAGGTGGTGGTAAGCAAAGATTTCCACGGGGGAAACAATAGCCTTGGCCGTCCCATGGATAAATATGGCAGCAGAGGGATGGCCAACCACCCTTGCAGAAGGATGCCCTGCCTCACTGGTTGGAATACAAAGGAAAATCCTTTTGGATACCAACAGCTGTTCAAAAGATAGGAAGCGAAGTATCTAATGCAAGGTGTCCTCAGCCAGGCATGGTCTGGGGAGATTGGAAATACCCAGCAGAAGCCTGACTCCAAGCTGGAAAAGCCCCTCTACAACATCCTGGAAAAGTCACAGTTGGACGAGCTGAATGCTCCAGCTTGGAAAGAGGGATACGACACAGGCCATTAAAATCCTTCATGGTGGTGAGATGGCGAGTAGGGAATGATTAATCAGTATTTCTTCATAACACAAGAAGTAAATGGCACCCAGGGAAATTTCCAAGCAGCAAATTTCCAGGCACCAGGCGAAGGATTTATGGCACATGTCGCATTGGTGTGCAGAGATGCGCTGCTGGAGGCTGCCGTAGCCACACGGTCCTGCTGTGGGGATGTCAATGCTTGGGTCAGGAGGTGAGCCAAATATCAGCCTAAAGAAGAGCAGAAACCAGCCCTTCCACAGCCAGGCTCCTCCAGACCCTTACTTTAAGATTAATTTATACATCACAAACCCAGGCAGCACCAGTGCTTGCTCCATGTGCGGCTCCAAACACCCAACACTGTGTTACTGCCACGGTGACACTTACCCACTGCTGTGTATAACCTCTGGAGATGAAGGATGAGACACCCATCCTGCTGTCACACCGTGCCATCCCTGGGCTCTGCGATCCTCTCAGCTCCTCCCTCCAAAAACCAACAAGTTGGTAAATAAAACACGACTTGGGGGTGATTTGCTGTTGGCACTGACCATGTCCAGTCCCTCTGCAGCTCTTCTCCATGCATTTATCACCCCAGGTATGGGCTGGAAACCCCACAAGACCCTCGGGGTCTGGGTGTGCGCCCCAAATCAAGGTTCACTCCTGGGTCCCAGTGATGGGTTGGGTATGGGAACATCACCCTCCACCCATCACTGGGGCTGCAGAAGGCGTCTTCTGCTTGCTTCAAGCATGTGCCAGACACAGCCCCTGTGCCCATCCTTCCCCTGGTATTCACGCCACCGTCTGCATCTCAAACTTTGCGACATCCTGTTTTTCACAGATGCTGAAGTACCTCCCCTGTTAACCACACATCAACCGAAACCTGCAGCTGGAGGCAAGACAACCTGTAGGGGAGCTGATGCAGAAATCAAGGTCATGGCAGAGAGAGAAGCACCAAGAGCTGCTAAACCCCACCGCTCTGGCTCTGAGCACCCCTGAATCAGAGAGGCTCCCTCCTCCCAGCCTTAAATCTGCCCCTGCCACCAACACAGGCTGGGATCTAGTTTGGTCCCCTCCAGTACAACCACTTGGAGATAACTGGGAAATAATCACGCTGAAGCTGATTTTGCTCATCTACCATCTAGCTCAACCTCCCCAGCAGACCTGATGCTCACAGCAAACCTAGAGAGCAAAGAGAGACAAAACCACACAGACCAGTCCCAGCACTCAGTGCTGCTTTTCTAGGAACTCCTTTGGCCCTATCAGACTTCCTGAGGCTAACAGGGTCAAACAAGAGGTTTTGTAAAAATTCACAGAACCACAGAACGGTTGGGGTTGGAAGGGACCTTAAAGAGCATCTCGTTCCAACCCCCTGCCATGGACAGGGACACCTTCCACTAGACCAGGTTGCTCAAAGCTCCATCCAATCTGGTCTTGGTTTTTTAGCACCTTCTCTGATAATTTATCATTATCCCCTTTGATCCTGAACCAGCTCCAGCCTCCCCTGCACTTCCCCAGGCTCAGGCAGCTCATCCCAAACCTCATCTGAGGTTTGGGCTGAGCCACGGCTCTGCTCACTTCACTGCCTCCAGCTGTTTTCCCCAAACCAGGAATGTGCCCCTTGCTTTTTAAATTAAATCTGCAAATACCAGAAACAGGTGATTTAAGAGCAAAAGGAACCAGAAAAATCTCCAGTTTTCAGCTGCTCTTGGAAATCCTCTCCTCGAAGGTTGTGGGTGTGCAGGAGTGAGGCCGGTCACAGCTGCTACCGATTAAAGGTGGTATGTAAAATCCTAACTTCTTTTTCCATTCTCACTATTCAATTCAATATTTTTAAGACACCTGGTAATCTTAAAAAAAAAAAAAAAAAAGCTCTGACATTATTCGGCCACTTTTGGGTGAAGCTCAAAGATGTGGTACGAAGCCAAGAGCAAGGTTTTCAAATGAGCTTCGAACCTCATTTCGCAAGATCCCAGCCTGCAATTAGGACGAGCGGGTCAGCTCCAAAGCGGGCACCTCCACTTGCGTTTGCTTTGCCAAAGCATCACCAGCGACATCCCTTTTTATGACACATCACCAAAATTGCAAGGGTTTGCCTGGAACTTCTTGAGTCCATAAAGACAGCACAGCTCTCTAGGCGGCTGGTTGGGATGCTGGCAATGTGCAGAATTTACCCTAAGGTTTTATTTTTCTAAAGGAGTACATTTGACTCCTGAGAATGGCATTAAATTTCAGATTATTTCGTTCTGAAAAATTATTTCATCCAGAGGATGCATCTCAAACCTCATCCTTGCACCACCCTTTGCATCCCCAATATCTCCCCTCTGCCCCATTTCAATTTCAAACACCACACGCTGCATGTTTCAGCCATTTTATTGAACTTTGCGTATGAAATAACAGTTTCAAGTTCTAATGAAAAAAACATTAAAAAAATAAATTCAACATCAGGTAAAAAAATCACGCAACAAAACAAAAAAAAAAATCACTTTTTTACCGGTAACTGAACACAAGGTCCACACCGCAGTGGAGGTCACCAGGATGATGGGATGCAGCAGCTTGTTTTAGCATCAGACTGGTATCAAAAGAACAAGTTTAAACAATTGCAACACAGCTCACTGGCAAAACCAGAGTTTAAAATGAACTCGGAGTAACAAGACTGCGCTTTACATCTCCAGTCCAAAATTGCATCATTTCTGTGGCACCTAATTAGTCAAGATTTCGCCTTCTTGCAGAGAAGGCTTTAGTTTTTCAGCCTGATACACTGAATTTCACAAGGCAATATTTCACTGTTCAAAGATACCCAATGTGTGTTCCAGTTGAGACAGTCAGGGAAACATTTCAGCCTTACCCAGCTGTGCACACAAACGAGGGAAAGCAAAGGCAAAATTATATCCAGCTGTCTCGGTCCCAGGAAGATACTGTGAAGGTAAGTTGCATAGTAAAGGATGAGAAATTAAGAAACATGAGCTGCTCCTGTGTTGGAGGTCGATGGCTGATGCAACGTCGCCCATTTGCAATGTTTTGAGACCTCAGGTGATGAATTTAGAGCCCGTTCTCCTTGAAAGATGTTAAATTCAGCCGTGGGAATGTCTGACCTTCAGCAGTGCAGGCAATTTTCCTGCAAGACCTGAGCAATTTGAATAACCAAGTCCCACTTCCAATATACTAATGGCAGCACAAGGGACGTGGCAGCAAACACATCATTCTGCATTAAAACTGCCCTATTTCAGGCACTGGTTTATAATTTCCTGGCTATGTTTCCCCTTAATACCATTCAACTTGCAACTCCAGCTCTATTAATGACTTGTGTAATGCCAGATAAATTGTCCTGCTCCGAAATCATCCTCAGGGATCGGAGCGATGCATTTAAAACACAGCATCAGCGTCCTGGCCTTGCAATGGTCAGCGAGATGATGTGTTAGGGAAAACACCAGTCGGGGACAGCGGTTCCTCAGACCATTCCCTTTAAAGATGCATTGATGTCATCTTGGGGGAAGCAGAAGAAATGTGAAAAAGAAACATATAATTTACCTGTGTCAGAGGCTGGTGGACAAAAATGCAGGGATTACAGAGATATGTAATTTGATTCACCCAGGGCTGCTACTTGGTGTTAATCTGAGCCTGAGGGACAACTTTCCAGCTGACTGTGCAATGGAAAGAAAAGCAAGAGTGGGGAGCACGCTGCTTCCAAAGCTTTTTAGGGGACAAAAATGCTATCCCACAAATTCTGTAATTTTAAAAGGATTCAGCAGCAGTAACAGCATTTGATACACCTGGCTCAGAAAACATCCAAGTGTGCATGTTAAAACCTTCAGGGTGCTCAAAGGCTGGTTTCTGAGCCATTAATCCTGCAGAGGTTTTTTTGCCAGCACCTGTGGAAAGAGGCTGGAGGCCAGGACGGGACCGCAGGAATCCTGACTTTTTCCCCCAAATCTAGCGGGGCAAGCAAAGCAGCCTCGCATACTACATACGTGAGAGCCTTCTCCAGCTGCCGAGCCCCATCCCATGTGCTGTGTCGGCTGAGCCTTCCTTAGCGCCCTTGAACACTTTCTGAGATATTTCGCTTTCTAATCTTGCTGCCTTCTCAAAACAATCTTAAAACTTGTTCATGAAACAAGTGGCTTTCAGTGACCCTATACCAGCCCAGCTCCCCAGGTTGGGTTTTCCTGCCTATCCGCCAGGATGGACACAACGACAGAGCTCTCATCACTTTAATTGCACCCTAAAATTCACAGGGGGAAGGGACGGCGCAGAGGACTTGCTGGAGATGGCAGCTGCGCTGGGCACAGAGGAGAAATGTCTACGTGTTCAGCGTCTAAAGAGCACGTCTAATGCATGGCATGGCAGAGATGCTCTCAGCATCTCAGAGCACGGCTTTGAAGGGCTATGAATAAAGATGAGCAGCCTGTCTTCGGATGATTATGGGAATCAATGCATGCTATTTTTTGGATCTTCTCTTGATGTCAGCCATCATTAAATCGCTCCCTTTTTTGTTTTTTTAATCAACTGGATACATTTTTAATTTGTCTTCCCTTGCCAAATCCAGCCCTCTGCTCCAAATGACATTTCAACACGGCTGTCCCGATATGATGGTTATCTTTAAAACGCACAAGGCTAGAGTCAGAGTCGTGGCAACACAGATTAATATACTGGACTGACAGTTAAAGACTATCAAACTCTCAATTATTTTGAAAAAGCACATTAACAATTAGCTGGCTCAGCGACCAAGCAAAAGAAACCCAACAGCATGGAGCAACGTCGTCAACGCCAGTATGTACAATATTGAGAAGAGGTTGAAATTTGGCAAGACTGTCATCGGTGTGAGATGTCCTTGGGGTGGGTTCGGTGCTGGTCGGGAGGAGCGGAGCAGCTGGCGGCCACGGGCTGAGCTCTGCTCCGGGAACGGGGCATTTCTGCTGCCGGGAGCAGGACTGCTGGGACCCACCAACCCAGACGGGTGGTGGGATCTGGTTTTTCCCATCACTTTGCTCATCAAAATACATTTTTGAACCATAACAGAGAGACGTTTTAACAAAGTGGCTCTTGAAAACAGATGAGGTATAATTATGTTACATACACACATGCCATAAAAAAGCTCTCCGTAACACCGTGAAAAATAAAAATAACTTTAGTACTGATACATTCTATCCCCCATTTTAAGGGCTACTAGATCATGTTCCAAAAGAAACTAAATTTAACACCTTTGGGATCAGGGCTTCCCAAGATCCAGGTCTGTGTTGCAATCCAGAAAATCAATTCTACTCCTGTTAACGTGCCGTTACCCGTGCAGGCAACCTGGGGCTGTCTGCAGGGCCACGGGGGATGCTGGACCAGCCCGTCAGGGGGTGCGGTGGCTGTTTGCAGCCCAAATCCATCAGCGTGGTAGAAAAGCACCTTCTGGCTCAGTCCCTCAAGATTGCAGTTACTAAAGCTTTTCTTCAATCTCCTTTGCAGTCCCAAGAGCATGCTACAAACCCGGTACGCTGCAGGGAAGACTGTGAACAAATATCTTTGGCAGCTCCTTCGTGGTTTTGGAGGTGAGAGCGCCCACAAAAGCCTGGTCGCATCTCCCCCAGCCTGCCAGCAGCTCCATCCATAGCAATGGGGAAGAGACCAGACCACCGCTCAGTTATTTGGGGTTTCCAGTGATGGTAACAGGCTCAGCCCCCACTCTCCAAACACTGGAGACTTTTTCTTGTCTTTTTTAGGTTTTTTTTTAAGGTCTTAGGCTTTTTATGGTGTGAATATTAATTTTGGTGCTAGGGAGCTGCAGGATGAGACAGCCTAGGGGGGCACAGCTCCCCTCTGCAGGAGCCAGGGAATGGATGCCTGGGAGGTAGGTTTTGGTCATGCCACGTTAAGATGCAGTCAGCCATGAGGCAAAAAGCTCTGCAAGCCCATCCTCAAACCACACCAGCTGCGGCAGCACTGCAGTTACTGCCAGATCCCCAGGGATCTGCCAGCAGAGCAATTTGCTGGAGGATCCCATGGAGAAGCTTCCTCTGCCTACCCCCCCGCAGGCTGGCCTCAGGGCAGGGCACAGCCAAACCCGAAGTTAATGAGAGCCACCACTCCAATTAGCTTTAATTTGTGCAGAGGGCTTTTACACCGGATTGATTTCACACCACGGGGTGCTTCACCTCTGTGACTCTCCAGCATCCCTCTGCCAAGCCTTGGCACCCCCAGCTCATCTCCATGGGCTCAGAGACCTGCTCCTCGGGCTCCTCCAGCACTCCAGGTCCCCAACCCACCTCCCTCTACACCTTGTGCTGCAAAAGCTGCGATAAAACCTGGTGCCAGCAGCACCAGGCCTTTCAAATTCATTTATCCACAGCTCCAGGGACCACAGGGTTTTCTACCATGCTGGGAATAAATGCAAACAAGCCCCAGCAGCAATGTCCCACTAAGGGCCAGATCCATATTTGCTCTTCATTCCCCAAGGCCAGCACAGCTTTGACTAAAACTGCTGAGGTTTTCACTTTTGATTCTTTTCTCACCATCTCAGCCTGTTCTCCACAGCCTGAACCCATGCAGAGCCCCAGAGGCTTCTGTCTTTGGGACCCCCACAAGCCCTGCTCCCATGAACAAGGTCTTCATCACCAACGATGCATATGCCATGACAGGAGGAGGAATTCAAGCCAAGAAATTATCAGTGTTTAAAAACCAAACAAAAAAAACACGACCTCACCAAAGTCAATGCACTCCTTTAAGAACCACATTATTTCCCCACCATTAAGGGAATTTCTCAATCCTAATTTCGGCTGAAGTTTGCGTGTGGGGCTTAGACGGCCAGAAAGGAGGATGACTTCTGCTGAACTACAGACAGGTCTGGAGCAATCCCAGCCCTGAACCGTCATTCAGGAACCCTCTTGGGTCTCATTCATCTTCAAAGCTCTCTGCAAGAAGACATGCGTGGTGCAGACAGCCAGTTGCTTTGCCACAAATATTCCCCTGAGTTTTCCTGTTTCAGAGCCTTTCTTCCCGGTAGGGTGTTTATTTTTAGGTGCATCCTCAACTTGGGTTGTGACTTGAAGCATTCCACATGTCTCCTGTGTACCTTGCCCATCTCCTCCTGCCCAGAATCTGGTTTGAAATGCAGGTAAATAGCTTCGCTCAGGGAAGGATCCAGGTTTTGGTGCTGCCCTCCAGGCAGAGTGGTCCTTGCTCCACTTTCCAGGTACCCAGTGGGGACCCCAAGGCTTGTCTTTGGACACGGACCCAAAGCAATCAGTGGCATGAGTTCAAGAGCTTGTTTCACATGCCTAAAGATTTTGTCTCCTGTTACTTCCCTGTGAGCATCCTCTGCTTCAGAGCAAGCTCCAGCTTGCTTTGTTTGGTCCAGTCCGAATTAACATTCCCGAACCATCCCCAGTGAATTATTGCAATGCAGACGCAGAGGTTCCCATGCTCACCTCAGTCCCACCAACATTATTTTTGCCCAGAAATTCAATGCTGTTGCGAGTATTGCCTTGCTCCTCCGACAGAGTATGTGCTGGGGGGGTTTTAGTCTCAAAGCTGGGATGGAGGCAGCGTGCAGAGGTGGACGAGGCTGGGGTGAGAGTGGGAAGCCTGAAGCAGGAGAGACCATCGACCCCTTTGCCGTTTGCATTTACACCTTTGAGGACCATTTATCCCTTTGCACTGGGATAATACTTAGCCATATGGCCCGAGGAAATGCAGCGAGGTTATGGAAACCCCAGTTTTAACAACTTTGCAGCTGAGTGCGGGCAACCCACAGCTCTTAACCTGCCACAAAAAATAACTCAGCGTGCAAAATGAAACAGTAATGGGCAAAGGAGTGATGGACTTCCCATTTATTATAGTATTAGCAAAACAATACTATAATATTCCCTCAGGACTGAAGTACAGTGGAACAGCAGAGAAGGGCACACGGGCTTTTGTGAAATGAAGCAGGGGCACAACCAGGCAGGACTGGGTTTTTGTACCTTATCCACCCCTGGAAATTCGATTTTTCCTTAGTTTTTCATGGAGCGATCCTGAAAAGAAGGCACAATTTGTTGACTGTGTGACACCATTTTCCTCAGCATCAGTGGAGATGTTACTTTCTTAATAAGGACTTAAAATAAATCACAGCCTTTGGTACAGCACATACCTACTTATAAAGAGCATTTGCAGGAAAGTCAGAAAGAGGGAACAGAAATTTCACATCCCAGCGCTGAAAACAGCCTGTGGCCTTTGACAGGGAACAGTGAGAGCAACTGAATTTCCCCCATCTCCCTCCCACCCCGAGGAAAACACTTGGACTGCTTATGAGCAGCTCTGGTTAACGTTTCCTTTCTGGTTGCTTAATCTTTCAAGAGATTTTTTTAAATAAAAAGACTGAAATAACGTCCAAATGATATCCACCTCCCCTCCTCCATTTTCCTGGCTGTGTTCAGTCTCGTTATATTGCACATGATTTGAAGATAATCTTCTGGCTGCAAAGATGTTCCCTTCTACATAATGCACTTGTTAGGAAACACAGATAACGTGGCAAATATTTCATATATAGAGAGACATATATGAAATATGAAATGGGTTTAACTGGGGAGGACAGACCCTCTGTCAGTTGGGTCCACAGCAGCATCAGTCACCGTGTCCGTGACGTTTGCCATTTCCTTGGAGACGTTTTATTTCTCAACACAGTCCTGAAGGTCTTAATTTTGAAACTTCTTCTGTTATCTGTTGGGCAGAGCAAAGAACCACTTTTATGCACAGCCTGGTTTGGAAAACAAGCAACAGGTTATTATTTTTTTTCAAGGTAAAGTGGAAGAGATGTTGCACATTGGTTTCCTCCGACAACTTCACATCCCCATTCCCCACAAATGAAAAGTGAAAATTTGCTAATTAAAATTCTTTAACAGACTAAACGCAATGCAGCCTAAAGCGAGCTAAAGATAGAAAAAAAGATTCATTAAATATATTCTAGTTATTAACTATTATCTCACGTTAATGGCAAGTTCCAAATCCAGAATGATTAGCACAAAGTGGGTTTTTCTCATCATATTTTTGTCTTGATCAAGCTGGGTTTGTTCTGACCTGGTGTGATTCACATGATATTAAGCAACTGGTGGATCTTATAAATCTGATGCAGGGGACGGCAGGAGCCAGGGTGGATCCTCATGCCCAGCACTCGGACCGTGGAGTCGCTCCCGCAGAGCTCAAACCTGAGACTCCATTTTGATGTGGGGATGGAGATGTCCAGCAAAGGGCAAAAAAAATCCCCCGGTCTCTGCGGTGCCAGAGCTGCCGAGCCTCGGGAGTGCATGAACCCAGCTGGTATTGCAACAGGTCGGCTTCGAAGCCTAATAACTCTACAGCACAAAGGAACTCATCCTGACTCCTATTGTAATACAGTGAGATGCTCTGCTCTGTCTTGAAGATGCTGAAATTCTGAGAAACTTCATGCAACTGCTTATATTCCTCTCATTTTCCCAAAAACGTATGCTCTGCCTTTAGTTCACACCGCAGCAATCGAAGCATCCCACCTCCTGCTGTACTGTGTCCCAGCTCTGCACCCGCATGTGGATGGGGCACGGCCAAATTCCCTGAGGATTTAAGCCCTGTGTAAGTCAGCAGGAGTCACACCCCCAAATTCTGGCCCTTTCGTGGTGATTTTTCAAGTGGGAATTAGTAAAGCTTCCTATAGCGAGGTTCATTAACTATATTAAAACCCATGTGTGGTGCAAACTAATAAGATGAGTGCTACCACCAAATCAGATTACGTGAGCCGGATGCTTCATTAGCAGCCGGTGATGAGCCAAGGGTAGGAAGGATCTGTATTCACAGTTCAGAGCCCAGCCTAACGCACCGGGACCTGCCTGGTCCCAGCTCATACCCAAAAATGAGCCTATTTTCCCCAAAGGGACAGTCAGGATGAAGCTATGCGAGGTGGGATAGGATCCGTGCACTGAGGAGGGTGAGACCCCCTCTCTGGATGTTGCAGGGGTGCTAAAGGCAGGCAGAGAAAAGAGAGAGGTGGGGTTTCCCACAAGGAGCAAAGATCCCCTTGCAAGGCAGCGCAGCACTTGGGGGGCGGAGGGGTGGGGAGGGTGGGGGAAGCTACCAGAGGGGCTTAGTGCTCCTTGCAAGGGTCTCAGACCAGCCAGTTATTCAAGCACCAGCTTATCTGGAAGTGCCAGAAGGACTACTCATGGGCTTAAAGCTAACTGGGGTTTATGCTTTATTGGACTGGGCTTGCTGGGGGGGATTAAGCCCCCCTCCCACCTGCCAGCAAGGAAGGGCTCCTGCTTTTTTGCAAAGCGATGGTCAAACTGCCGGGATCCTCAAGCATCGCTGGAGTATTACACAAATAAAACCCAAATAGCACCTTCTGCCCGGCCCGGGCCTGGAGACACCATTGCTTTGACCGAGAAGGAGATGGCAGAGCTGGGGCTCTGCGGATTAAGTGGTAAATAACAGTGTTCTCAAACCTGGCAAATAATCCTGTGCTTTGGGGTACCCTGGTGCCTTCTCAGGCTGTGGCCTTGCCCTTGTAGAAAGAAACCCCACATCCTCAGCCTAACGGTGACGTTATCTCACTGAATTCCACAAGAACAGCAGTGGGAGTGAGAAGTCAGGAGCATTCAGGAGATATTGCTGCTCCAGCTCCTCTGAAGGGATCCAGATGTCTTCCCATCATATGCGGGTGACGAAATCCTCTCCACTCCAAGAGACACAGAGGATATTAAACAGCAGTCACAAAAATTAAATGTTTTTAAATCAGCCGAGCCAAACGACTTGTATCCAAGCGTTCAGAGGTGGTGAAGCAGTTCGTGAGACTGCAAGTACTGACTGTCTCTTGAGCCCTGGACCCAGTGAAAATCCAGACGACTGGAATATGGCTCTTGTTAGGCCAATTTTTTAAGGGATAAACAAAGCAACCTGCAAAAATCATGGGTCTGGCCATCTGTCGCTGATCCCAAACAATATGCTGGAATGGCTGGGAGTCTTAATACAGAATTAAAGAGGAGGATATAATCGTTGCCAATCAACACAGGGTTAGGGAAGATGAATCTTATCATATTAATTTGATATCTCTTCTTACCGAGTTCCACATTTGGCTGATAGAGGTAGCACTTGTGCAGTGTTCTCCTCTAAAGGAGCTGCCTGGCAGCTTGGTTAAGAGAAAGGAGCAATAAAGCCAAATTCCCAGAGTCACAAGTCAGAAAACCAGCTGAACCCAGGTTGCTTTCACTGGTTCACTTCTCCTTGTGCATGCTTTGCTTTCTCGGGGCATTTTGTAACCAGGATGGGAGAGACATTGCTGAAAGGTTTCATGCCCCAGGAGAGAACAGCCCAGGCTTGTTTCAGATGCTGCAGAAAGATTTCCTCCTTTAATTCGGAGGTTTCTGAAGTGCAGAATATCATTCAGGCACCTGAAGAGTAAAGCACAAGCGCTGGGTGCCCGCATCTACCGCTGCACACACAGAGGTAGAAAACCCCTCTAGCCTGCAATGCTACACCCTGCTCACCGCAAACTCCTTTTGCATCCCTCCTCCAAGCTCAAATTTGCAGCAGGCAGGTTCATTTTAAGCCCAAACTTCTTATGTCTCATTTCTCACCTGCTGCAACAGCTTGAGATTCAAATCATTACGGAGCCACAGTGGCAGCTCCAAGCAGAGACCAGTGAGGAAGAAGAAGAGGGATTTCAACTATACATGCACAGAGATTCCAGGAGAAATGGGCCATAAGGATGGAAAAGCAAGTGCAAAGATGCAGAGTGAAGAAATCACAGGAGAGGAGGATGGTTTTGGGATGGGGAGTTGTAGAGCAGAGCCGGCATCCCCAGGAGGCTGGGTGAAACCCGGGGCTTTCCCCCAGGTGGGAGAAATAACTGCAGTTAGTGGGGTACCAGGGGGAGGGTCCTGCAGGCTTTGCAAGCTTCAAGGAAGCTGAACTCCACAAAGCTTTTACTTCTTGTCCTGTGTTTCAAAACTGCCTCTTCCTTCCACAGCATATCTCACTGCGAACACTTAATGAAGCTGCTCCGTGTCATTTACAGATGAGGAAACTGAGGTCCCGAGGAGCTGGCCTGCCCGAAGCCACCCAGCAGGCCAACCGCAAACACCACAGTGCTCCCACCCTCCCCGTTGGGGGTGCAGGGACACATACTTGCATGGACTAACAACCGCAGTCTCCCCGAGCAGCACAGCATCGCCCACCACCTTGCATCGCACTCAGCTTCCTCGACTGCAACCAGGTCGCACAGCAAACACATCTCTCTGCAAATGCAAAATACACTTTGCAAAGTGTGTGCTCATCCTCTCCATGCCCCACTGCAATCTCTAGCTTCCCGTGAGAGCAAGACCCCAAGCACAGACCCTGCTGCCAGCAGTCCCACTACCCCCGTGGGGGCTGAACCCTCGGTGCTTCCGCTGCTGATCGAACCGTGACACAACCCCAAAGGATTTTCCATATCTATTCATGACAGTGCTTCGGAGGAAGCAAAGCAAAGCAGCTGGTGCTGGTCAGCATGAAAATAAAACTGATTGCACTCTGCATCCCTTGCCAGGGAGAGCAGAGAGCCATTCGCTAATCTAGTCGTGCGAGCCATGCATCCAAACCAAGTCTTCACCCAGTACGTGTTAAAGATGCTAAAAATGAAGTGCAACAACTGTAGAAAAGCAACAGACATGACAGAGCTTAAACATGCTCAGAAAAGCATCTGAATAACAAGTCTTAAGGAAATGAATCATTCTTAAACAAACCCAGCAGCGTGTGCTGCTGTCTGCATCGCTGAGCTGGGGGTCTTAGTATTAGTGTGCAGCATGGTTAGGTAAGGACTGTTCCCGTTATGAGTAGGGGAAGAGCAGCAATCGGGAAGTATTTTAGCTACTCCTAACTCGAGTGACAAGCTGAACGAGACAGCAGACAGGTTTTAATTTACTTGAGCATGTCTTGGTTCATAAGAAGGAGAAAACTGACAGTGCCCTACGGGGAGGTTCGTGCGTGAAGGTTTCCCTGCCCTGTTGCAGAGCATCCTCAGCACCAAAAATTCAGGCTCTGAGTGGTGATGAGCCACAGACAAACCCTGAAATTTGTGAGTTTCATAAAGCAGTGCTTTATTCGTGGAAAAAAAAAGCACAAGGGGGCTCAGTGGGGATTTTCTCAGAGCATTTGTGGCTGAGTTTTGCTAGCAAGAGAGATAGAAGGGCTCCAGCTACGAGGGTGGGGTGGGACCCCACACACATCCCTCTTTCACACAGAGGACAGTTCTCATGAGCAAAACATGGGATTCACCGAGAGACAAAAAGCAGGAGCCCTGACGCCTTCGCAGCAAAGCAGCAAACACGCGTCCTGTCAGGTGGGATGAATATCGCTTTGACAGAGACACCATTACTCATTTTCCTGTTTGGGAATCCAAGTACAGGAGTAAAAAGTCTTGATTGTATCCCAGGCTCAGCCACAGCGGAGTTGGGAGAGCTTCGGCTGGGGAAAGAGCCAGATGCTGCGGAGATGGGGCTGGGGCTGCTCTGCAGGGCTCCTCCTGCAGCGAATGTGCCCCCTGCCATGGGATGGCTCTGCCCTACAGCAGGGCTGTACCCCCCTCCTCATGCCAATCCTACTTCTGCCCTAAGAAAACCCTCTATCACAACCCCCCAAAATGAAGCCCAAACCCTCCTATTGCTGGAGAAGTGATTCCCAGCCAGGATGAGGTACCTCGGGACACCCACCCTGACACACCCCCAAAATGTCCCTGTCAGAGCATCGACAGCCGCATTCCCACGGCTGTTTCCAAGGAAACCCTCCTGCCAGAGCAGCGCATCGCTCCAGCCCTCCTGCTCACTCCCGACTCCCACCACTGGCACCGGGAAAGGGCTCACACCACCGTGCACCCACAGCGCAGCACCCATCGGGCTCACTCAGACCCAGTGGGTGCTGTGTTACTGCAGCCACTGCCGGCTAAACAGCACTGGGAGAAATGGGGAAAGGCAGCAGCATCCCATCCTCAACACATCCTCCAGCTATGTAGCACCCCCCAAAGCTGAGCCAAGCACCCCGTTCAGACTGCAGGTGCAGACCCATAGCAGGGAAGGGTGCCGAAGAGCAGTACCAGCTCTGTAGCAGTGAAAGCAACATTTTATAGGATATTGCCCTGCCCACAGCATCCTATAAAGTCTAGCAAGTCCCTGTTTCCCTGCACTCATTGCCCATACAACTGCCTTTGCACAATGATGCCGGTGTGTTGAGCTCTCCTTCCCGGTACATAGAGCAATTAAGACTAAAGGGCAAAATGAGCTGCATTTAAATCCTATTTGTCTGTTTGCAGCCTACCCAGACATCACTTGTTACAGCATTTAAAAAGGAAAAAAAAAAAGAAGGCCCTGCCTTTCAACAGGCTGTGATGGGAGCCGCCATGTGCTCTCACCAAGATACGCATATTTTAAAAGCTTGGCAGGAAGAGGGCTCCAAACTACACAATTAAACAGATTTCAAGAAGAACACTCTCGGTATGCACCAACCGCTGCAAGAGACCCTTTCCCTAGGCTACAGCTCTGCCAGGAGAGACCCCTTTGCAGCTGATCAGCTCTGGATGGCTCCTTCCCTCCTGCTGGGGAAGCCACTTGTCTGCCCTTTGTCTCCGCTTAACTGTCCATAAACTGCGGATTAAAAACAAAACCCAACTCCTTTTGTCAAGTGATGGAGCAGGAACAATTGCCTGGGAAGAAATCTAACCCTCCTGGAGGAAAGAGATATCTCTAGCCCTTGTGTGTGTCCACACGCGGGGTGGGATGGATACTGTTCTGCTCCTCTGGCCACCCCAAGCACCTGAAGGTCATCTATTGTGCTGGAGAACAACAGAGCCTTTTTAGAAGAGTTCAGGCCTGAAAACACACACGAAAAAGGGCAAATAAGCAAGAGTAAAAGATGACAGTGTCAAAGTACCAAGCGGAGAGGCCAGGGTTAGGGTTGCTGCATGTCCCCTGTGTCCCCCTGTACCAAGGATGTGTTTCACGGTGGCATCCACGGCTGAAAACAGGGGAAGGGCACAGGTCCTAAAATACAAGCAAAAGGAAAGGGAAAGGAGCCTGCGAGAAGAGGTAGGAAAGGCTCTATACCACCCAGTGCCCCTATATAAAGTGAACACATAAAGCAGCCAGGGAGGCAGCTACAGCCTCCCAGGGCTGCATCCCTGAGGCAGAGGCAGCTGGCTCCCATCCTTGCTCCCATCCTTCGGTGCCAGCAGTGTCACTTTGCCTCTCAGATGACAGGTACAAAGGACAGGGGAGGAGGAAAATATTTCAGAGAGCATCCCCGCTACGCCGCGTATGCGGACAACAAGGTCTGGAGTCTATGCCGGGGACTACCACGCGTTTCAGGGACCCCACCTCACCCCTGCTTATTTTCTGTGTGATCTTAAATGTCAGCCAGCAGCTTTCAGTAATGCACTTTCCTCCTTCTAATGTAATAAACTGAGTCTAGGCAAGCCCTTCGCCTTGCAGACAGCAGGCAGGCAGCTCCGCTAATACTAATCTCCTAATGCTGCCCCCTCTAAGCACATTAGAAACAGTCAAGTCCAACACGATGGCACAGGCTGAGGCTCATCTTTAACTCCCCAGTGACTGTTAAAACAGTCTGAAGTCCTAATAGGAGGCACATTGCAAGAGAGCAAAGTAAGTTAAATAAGCAGCTGGCTGCAAAGAGGGCAATCTTTCCACCATCTCTCCAATTTCTGGCACAACACACACAGCAGCCACTTTAAGAGAAACTGTCAGACGGTGCAGTAACAGAGCAGTTACCTCTCTGAGCTGAACGGTACCTAACCACACAGCGCACAGGGAAGCAGCAGACAGAAATGGGGCAGACCATCAAAAAGATATCCCTGATTTTCCGCTTTCAGTTTTTTGGGTGTATCTGACAGACAGAGCAGCAATGCTTTCATATTTTTCAGTGATACGACTAGGTACTGGAGCAAAACTGCCTTTTACTCCAGTGGACAAAGTGGTTTCCTTGCCACCTCTCCCGTACAGCATCTTCTACAGTCAATAAAATCCATTTGAAATTATTCTGCCCCTACAAAATAAAGCAGGGAGTAGTCAGGAAAGCAAACTAACAACCTGCAAGATTTCTGCTTATTTTAGATGACAGAGAAGAGAAACTGAAAATGGTACTGTGCCATTTGCAGGAGAACATGTGGTTTCCGTATCCTGTGCAGCTGCCACGGGGAAAACGCAGGCACAAAACTCATCTGCAAACTCTCCAGAGTGGGACTGCTTCCACTGCTTTTAAACTCAAATCCTCCTTTCAGGAACAGGTGTGTGGAAAAGCTCTAATAACAATAAAAAGTGACTTTTCAGCCCGCTGGCAGCCTGGGGAAAAGGCATGTTCCCAGTTATCCTGGACAAGGGATCCCTGTTACCTCCTGTGATGCTCCAGATCATCTTCCTAATAAAGATCGTTTGTTAGATCCTCAGCTGGTGAAAACTACAGTAGCTCCAATAAAGTTGTCACATACCATTAGCCAAGAAGCTGCTCTGATGGGGCTTTTTTGTTATAAGGGGTTTATTAACTGGGGCTAAGGCAAGGCTAAAGGAAAGCGTTACAAACTGTCCCGATCCTTTTAAGTCTGGGTAAAATCCTAGCTAAACTCCAATTTCCGCATGGCCAGCATCTCTTAGGACAAATCCCCCTTTCCACATGCTGGAGTGTGGTGTGACTTGCACAGGTTGGGGTCAAATCTCTCTTAGCTGTAGGAGGTATTTAACAGCGGCCCTGTGCAGTACCCTACCTTGAAGGAATCTGGTTTTATTTAACCCAAAACCTAGCGAAACAGAGCAGAGCTGAAGCCAAGGCGCTTGAGGCTGAGCAGCCAGGCCCTGCCTTCAGCCTCTTTCGATGGCAGGGGCCGGACCAAAGCATTAAACCGCTGCAAATAACCTTTTTAGCAGAGAACTGAAGAAATCCAGCTGCAAAAATCAGCAGGGTTTACCTTCTATGCATAGCACTAAAAAGCAAAGTGAAAAGCAAATATAATCAGAGGAGCTATAGGGTGTTATCCCACCTTACCTAATGTGCATAAAAAGACCTGAGAGCAGCAGGGTAAGCTGAAAAATAAAACTGATCAGTGGAAAACACGAGGTTTGTCCCCAAAAAAGCAACGTTACTTTATGATGCTATTAAACTCTACCCCGTGAAAAGCTCACCTGATCCCATCAGATGTCCCTTGGCCTCTGGTGCACACATGAAGATGAAGCAGGTCTATTTTCCCCAGCAGAGTTTTGGTTACTTTTCAATCCTGCTCTTTATACATCTGTCCCCCTTGTTTCAAAAATCTGCCGAGGTTTCTCAGCTGAGCTCTCCCGCTGGCTGCCCAGTGCCATTTCACACTGGGATTGGGGAAACTGCCGGGTTTCGTGCGGCGCAGGGGGAGCGCAGGGTCACTGTCGGTGCAGCGGGCACTCGTGTTTGCAGGATGAGACTCCATCCCCCAATTTCACTGCCAAGGTGTGAGCTCCTTTGCAAGGGAGAGGTGGGTTTGTGGTGTGCTTATTGCCTATGGGCGCTTTATTCGGCACAGGGGAAGCTGCAGCCAGGACGTGGCCCAAGAAGGGGGTGCCAGGATGGGGTCACATTGCAGGGCAGAGCCACGGTGTCCTGTAGGATGACAGGGCTGGAACCATCTGGAAAGGTTTTTTGTGGGAAGAGCGAGGACCAAGGGGGATGGGAGAAGGGATGCCATGACAACCTTTAGGGGTTTCCCAGGAAACCATGGTCACCATGGCAACTGCATCACTCCGGTCCGAATTAGTGACTTCCGCTGGAAGGCGTGTTCGCCACTTTAATCTTCTTGCGATAAGCAGCTGCATCTCTCCCAAACGCATTGCAAAAAAAGGAGGAAATATCCCTTTGTCTCCAGCTGGGTGGCTTTGAGGCTGCACAGCCACGGCGAGGAGCCCGTCACGGATCCTGCATCCCCCGGTCCATGCCGGCATCGCTCCCTGCGCCCCGTCGGCTCCTGAAACCATTCCATTTTGCCTTTTGCCTCCCTCCTGCCCGCATGCAGACCTGCTGCACGGCCACAAATTTGACGTTGGATGAAATAATGCCATAGGGTTACAGGGGAAGGGAATTAAGAATCGAAAACAAGGGCTTTTTCTTTTTTTTTTTTCTATTTAAATCAGCACTGATTGCACTCGGGTCTCTGACCAGATTAGAATTTCAGAAATCATCTAACAAGGGAGAAAAGGGAATCGGTGATGTGCCTGTAATGGCACACCACACATTTCAGTATTAAGCGTCATTTAACAATGTGGTAACAGAGACTCTCTGCAAAATTAAATGGCTATTTCCTCCCAACCCCCTTGCAGTACGCTCTGCAACATGTTTTCCTCCCCACCCAATCCAGGGTTGTTAATCCAACAAGTGAGCTTCTGTGATGGAAGGGAAATCGGCTACACGCTGCCTTTAGGGAAGGGGAGGGAGAAAATTCAGGAGCAAAACGAGAGGTCCCCAAACCCAAGAAAACAAAGCAGCCCTGCAACATGTTGCAGAACAAACACCTGTTTCAACAGTGAGTGTGTTTTGTCTTCATCTTTCTTCTCTTTACCCTTTAGCTGTCCTCTTCGGAGAATTTTTAATCCTTTTTTTTTTTTTTTGATCTTTAGAAAGGAAGGATCTAAAAAAATAAACGTATAAAAACGAGGGCACACACAGACCGACGATGGTGCATGTTCCACACAATACCGAGTACACAGTCACTTTGCATTATTATTGTTATTATTTTTTTACCGCATCCTTAGATTTTGTTGCTGTTTGTTTGGTGTGGGTTTTTTAAACATCCGTAAAGATCTTTTTGATATTCACACAGTTGGGATTGTTTGTGGTTGTGCAGTTGCCTGTCTTAAAGGCAGCCTGTTTGAATGCACTGTGATTGATTCCCCCTTCCTCGATCACCATGTACTCAGACTTGCTGAGGGTGGAATTGCTCCGAGCCTTCCGCATCTCCTCGCTGGACGAGAGATGCTGGCAGCTCCCGACGTGCATGTACTGGGCTTGCTCCTCACCTTCTGTTTCCCGGTGGTAGAAATAGTTGAAATTGGAGACTATCACAGGCACGGGGAGAGCGATAGTTAGCACCCCTGCGATGGCACAGAGAGACCCCACAATCTTGCCCCCAATGGTGATGGGGTGCATGTCCCCATAGCCCACTGTGGTCATGGTCACCACCGCCCACCAGAAGGCATCAGGGATGCTACTGAAACCTGAACTTGGGTCATCGGCTTCTGCGAAGTAGACAGCGCTGGAGAAGAGGATGACACCGATGAAGAGGAAGAAGATCAGCAAGCCCAGCTCCCGCATGCTGGCCTTGAGGGTCTGCCCCAGGATCTGCAGCCCCTTGGAGTGCCGGGAGAGCTTGAAGATACGGAAGACCCTGACCAGCCGGATGACTCTGAGGATGGCTAAGGACATGGCTTGCTGGCCGTTGCCTTGCCTCTCAGCCAGCTCGGTGCCCAGCGTGATGAAGTAGGGAATGATGGCCACAATGTCAATGATGTTCATGATGTTCTTGGAGAAGGTGGCCTTGCTGGGGCAGGCAAAGAAGCGGACCAGTAGCTCGAAGGAGAACCAGATGATGCACAAAGTCTCTACCACAAAGAAAGGGTCGGTGAAGGACGACACCATGGAAGCAGCTGAGGATGAGGAGTTGGTGAAGACATCAGGTGGGAGAGGGCCACCACCTGTCCCAAAGGTCCCCCCAGTTCCCTCATAGTCGTGGTCATCCCTGAATTCAGGCAGGGTCTCCAGACAGAAGATGACGATAGAGATAAGGATGACCAGGACAGAGACGATGGCAATGCCTCGGGCTGGCCCAGAGCTCTCAGGGTACTCAAAGAGGAGCCACACCTGGCGCTGAAACTCCTTGTCGGGAAGCGGCCGCTGCTCCTCCCGAATGAAACCCTCATCCTCCCGAAACTTCTCCATGGCCTCCTCCCCTAGCTGGTAGAAGCGGATCTCCTCGGAGAAGATATCGATGGGGACGTTGACGGGTCGCCGGATGCGTCCACCCGACTGGTAGTAGTAGAGGATGGCGTCGAAGCTGGGACGGTTACGGTCGAAAAAATACTCGTTGCGGAGGGGGTCGAAGTAGCGCATCCTCTTACGTGGGTCCCCCAGCAGCGTCTCGGGGAACTGTGCCAGTGTCTTCAGCTGGGTCTCAAACCGCAACCCCGAGATGTTGATCACCACCCGCTCGCAGCACTCGTGCTCCCCACCGCCCACAGGCTGGCCGGCGGGGACAGCAGCCGGAGTCGGGGGGTGATCGTAGCGGTCCCCCCCAAGCAAAGGATGAGGATGCTGTGGTTCTTCCAGCAAAGGGTCGCCGCCGCCGCCTCCCACCACGGTCATGCTGCCTTCTTCCCCTTCTTCACCCTCTTCCTCCTCTTGGTCGGGGGGCGGCTGGGGGGCGGCGGGGGGCAGCTGCTCGGTGTAGCCCAGGTTGTGGTGGCTGGTCGAGCCGCCCCGCGGATGCCGGCTGGCGGAGGAGGCAGCCGGAGAGTAGAGCAAGCTCCGGCGCTCGTCCATAAAGGTGTGGGGCGGAAGGGGAAGGGGGGAGGGAGGATCGGAGAGGCGGCAGCCGAAGCCTCTTCTTCCTCCTCTTCCTCCTCCTCCGGGCGGAGAGGCAGAAACAGCCGCCCAACTCCTCCAGCGGCTGCCGCTGCTCTGAGGAGCTGAGGCTCTTCTCAAAAAATCCGCCCCCAGCCCTGGCACCGCCTCGCTCAGTCACTGCTCCCGGAGACACCCACCAGCACCCCGGCCCTGCCCCGCAGCCCCCCGCAAGCTGCAGGCACCCCCTCCCCTGCCCGGGGGGGCCCGATCCGTACCCCCACCCTGCCACACGCCGAGGGGCTTTGGTCCCCTCCCGGGGAGCATCCTTGCTTGCATCCAACCCGGGGATGCTCAGCGGGTTGCAAGCAGGGAGAGTTTTTTTTCTTGGCAGAACCGCTGCCTAGAAAGAGTTTTTCTGCCCATCCCCCGGGAAGGTGAAATGTAATTTTTATTATTAATTTTGGGGTTTGCCTGTTGGTTTAAGTCACCATTTCAAGCCGCGGCGGGGCTGTGGGTAATGGAAAGCAGACAGCAGCGGCCGGAGCCACCAACAGTTGTTTTGAATCAGCGTCTGGGCTAGTGCTGGGGATTTATTTTTTTTGTTCTGTCTAGAGAAGAGAGCATGTGCATGTGTGCGTGTGCCTGTGTCTGTGTGTGCATGTGTGTTTGCACACACGTGTGCGTGTGCATCCCCCAGCAAAATAAATGGAGAAGCGAAGCTGAGCCAGCCCTCAACCAAGGCAGTTTCAGTCTGACCCCAAATTGCATTTCAGACTTTCCTGCAAGAAAGCCAAAAGGCTTCACATTTTTTTAGTTTCTCCTCTCAATTGATCTTCTTATGCAAATAGTTCAATTTTGGTCAAAAGGGATTTTTTTTAAGGCAAAAGCCTCCTCTGCAGGAGCCCAGTGCTGGAAAATGCTCCGTCCCCAGAAGATGTGCATCAGGGATAACCTCTGATCCCTGCACCCGCTGTGCCCCCCAGCCCCCTCAGTGGGTCCCCATTTTCCCAGCACCCCCCACCTTCCCAGACAGCTGAAGCATTTTAATTCCCAGCCATGTGCCAGGCGGGATTTAGGCAATTTAGGGAGTTCCCGGCTTGGGAAAGAGCCTGACCATGAGGGTTGGGGAGAGGCGAGGAGGGCGACCGTGCTGTCATTCCCATGCCAGCTGGATCGTCCTGCCATGATGGAGGTTAAAACCCCTCCACCAGCCCTGCTTTAGCTTATTGCCGTAGTTATTTTTAACCAGCACAGCCTCCAGAAGGTAGGGAGAAAAACAGATGAAAGGATCAAACTTATTTATACTTTAAATTAGAAACAAGCTGCACAAAATATACAAACCTAGGGGAGGAGAACAACAATAAATATTGGTGTAAGAGCTGACTCCAGACTCTAATTGGCAGATTAACAGCATGGACGAGGTCTGAGCGAGCTGAGCCCACCTCCCCTTTGCTGACAGAGGGGAAAAAACCCTCTGCCACTAGAAATCAGGGAGGTTTCCTGGGGAATGAGGCTCAGTGAGGTCCTGTGGATGAAAAAGCGGACCTGGGTGTGGGACCTAACCCAACCCAGCCTCTAGGTGAGCTGCCTGCTCTGTCTTCATCTCCACCAACCTCCCAGCGCTGGCATGGCCAACGCTGGGTTTTTCCACATCAGCACTACAGCATCAGTTCAGCGTGGCTGTTGGAAGAGATTCACCCATGGTCACATGCAGTGACACTTGTCTCCAGGCCATGTCACCTTGCCCCAGACTTGGACACACGCTGCTTGTTGCCACCTCCCTCCTTGGCTTGAAGCCCCACTTTTGAGTCCTGTTTTGCTTGAGGCTGCAGATCTCCTAGGAGGAGGGAGTTGGGGCAACGGGTCTCCAGTCTTGCTCCCCCACAGTCTTGCTCCCCCATCATTCCTGCAGCAATTAATAGTGCTAATCAGCAACATGCTCTCCAAAAGAGTATCCACTCCTCCTTTCCAACACACAGCATCTCCCAGCCATCCCAAAGCCCAGATAAAGCAGGAAGCAAAGCCTTGGAGCATCATTAACCCTCGAGCTGCCTATGTTGTTTATAGATTGAGAAAAATTCCTGGAAACAACAGTTCACATCCAGGTTTGAGGCTCTATTTTCAACAGGTTTCATGATCATTAAATAACCATCATCTCCTCTGTACATACATGTATATATCAGTTAAAAACTTGTCTGGCTCATCTCTTTCCTCTGCTAGGATTTCTGCCAATAAATCACTGTCATCTGATCTAAGGCAAACAAACAAGGCTGCTTTAAACCATAAACATTCATTGATGACAAAAGGTATTGATGGCAACAAGGCATAACTTCCATAATTGCAACAGTTTACTCCAGATCTCAGTCAGGGGTAAGCTCTTCAGAAATTATTGAGAGAGCCACAGACCTTTGGGATGCTGCTAGGAAAAGCCCTTCCCTTAAAACCTGGAGGAGGATTAAGCCCTTACCCTGCAACACAGCAGCAGACATTAACTCCTGAGCTCCGGGCAGCTGTGGTCCAGCATCACACTAGCTCAAAGGATTTCTCCAGGGGCTACAGCCTGACGGCCCCAGGCACCGCATAGCCTCCTGGCCCTGTTTACTCCTCCACTGCTTCCCCGTAATCCTATCAAAGCCAATTAAGCTGTGCCAGGCGAGCAGCCGTTGCTGCAGGCAAAGAGCAGCCAGAGGGGCAGATCACCTCCTCCACGGCAAAGTGTCCTCAGCTCCTTCCTTCTCAGGAGGTCCCCAGCCAAGGTTTGGTTCAGCATCGGGGATGCAGCAATAGCATCACCTCCTGCTTTGCATCAGCCGCTGCCTCACACACGTTCCCCACACTGGTTTGCATACAGGCACTGCACCAAGCCCCAGATTTGTCAAGGAGCAACAAAGCTGGCCCAGGTCACGTCCCAAAACCAGGTCTGAGCACAAGGGCAGAGGCAAGGGAATAAAAGCCTAGGGGAAGGGACATCTCCGGCAATGTCCAGCCTGGCCAGCGCTTTCCTGCAAGCTGGGAGCTTGCTGTGCAAGGTGCAGCATCAAACCTGTTCCTCAAGCCTGTGGTTTTTCTGTCTAATGCGAGATGTCCCAGTCCTCCCTCTGCAACTTTCCCTCTGCTTTTTCATTCAGCTCTTCTGCTGCATCTGGTCTCAGCAAATTTAATTTTATTCCTGATGGCTATTTAAGAAATCCCCCTAAGCAATGATCTACAGGCTGACCTATAAGATCAGACACGGTTTCTACAAAGAAGCAGAGGAAGCATCACTCTTTCCCTCCTTTAATGGCCTTCTCAGGGTGGATTTCCAAGCAGCGGGGACACACAACTTCCCTTTTCCCACAGCCAGACCCAGAACATGAGGGGAACCCCCCCCAGCATCCCTCCCCAGAGGGACATGGGCTGTACCAAACATCTCAGGGCCTTCACCCTGACCCGCAGCTATTCCCAGGCATGGAGCTACCTTAGCACCCTGCTTCCACTTTGAAATCTTGCCTCCTTCTTGCTGAACCCCATCACCTCTCAAGCAGCCTTTTGGGGTTGTTCTTCTCCCACCAAACTCCCCTTCTCCCACGTTAGCACCAGGCAGCTGGGCAGAGCAGTCTGGCATCCAGCCTGGCTGCTGCAGCGAGCAGGATCTCACCCGCTCTCCCCTCCCTCGCGTTTGAATGGGAACCTTGCCTCCATTGATAAATCTGGGGCAAATCTGCTATTCTTTATTTCTGAGGATCAAAAACCTTTCAGCGCAAACGTTACAGTAATACCTTAATGCACTGTAAATGTATTGTCTCTCCTCCCACAGCGGGGAACGCGCGAAGCCCCAACTGCTACATCAAGGCAGCGCAGCATTAACTCACTGGCAAGGTTTCTCATGTCATCTCAGAAACATGAGCTCTACCTCTGCCGCTCACAACGTGGACAAACGTTACAGAGAAAGGCCCGGCGGTGTCACTGGGGTCACTCATCACTGCCTGAAACCTTTGCAGACAGGACTGCAGAGGACTGTTGGCATCAGACAGGCAGTTCAGCATCAACCCAACTTTTCAAGAATAACTTGGAGCAATCCATACATCATACAGCTAAAAGAGATGAATGAATGCTCTAACCCTACTCTGCTTAGCTTGCTTCAGCCAGGTTTGGCTGCTTGCCCTCGCTGTCGCCTTCATCTGGTTCTTCCCCACCAGATTATCCCTGATTTAATTATTATTATTTGCTCGGTAATTGGGGAACGAGTTGAACAACGTGACCTCTGGCTCCAGACTGACCAGTCCTGCCACCTTCACCTTCTCCCTTGCAGACACAGGAGGTGGGAGCATCCCTGCAGGCCCCAAGGCACACACCCTTCCAGGAGAGCCGTGATGTTATCCCAGCATACACTAAGATGGGGTCACTGACCCCATTCCCAGAAATCAGGCATCCCGTCTCATCTCCTCAAGCCACAGAAGCATCCGATGAGGGCTGCCCCTCTGGGATAACACCTGGGGTCAGACAAATTCTCCGACAATGCCACCCAGGGAGGCAGCAGGAGCGATGGGAACCGAATCTTGGTTTCCCAGGGTGAATTTAGTGCTCTAACTCTGGAGCACACAGTCCCTATTCCTGTCCCCGTCTTAGTCAGACTCCGCGTGTAACTCAGTCATGGAGTGAATCCTTCAGTCTCTCCGTGCCTCAGTTTCTCATCTGTACATTAAGAGAATATTTCTCGCCTCCCACCTAGAGTCTATTTAAATCCTATGCCAGAAGCCTTTTGCTGTGCTCATGGTTGCAGAAAATGAGAAAGATACTGAAATTTGGAAGAGAGAGGAAAACTCAGTGCTGCCTAAATACTGCGGCTTGGTTCGCCCTCAGCACAGGTGAAGAGCATCGCTGTGAGCTCCACAGAGATAACATTTAGCACCAAGCGCAACAGGACCCAAATGCCCTGGGTTCCTCTTTGACTGCTGCAGTCCAGCTACCAAAGGCAGCACGTCTTTAGAGAAAAGTCATTATTGTTAATAGAAAGGGGAAGTGAAAATTGAACTGCTAACCCAAAATAACTGAGCATGGACAGGAGCTATTTTTCATATTTTTTTCCACGGTGCTGTGGATTCAGCAAGAGCATTGCCTGGCCAGCAAAGAACAAGGTTTGGTGACTAAAAAAGGTCACCCAGATTACTCTGCATCTCTCGGCTATTTCACTCGGTGACTCTGTCAGCTTTAACAGAGCTGCCTGAGTTAAATCCCATCCAACCCTTTGGATATCTAGGGGTTACAACTCAGGACATAGTGAGACCTATTTTAATATCCTAAAAATGTGATTAACTGGGTGGGATTATGGTGGCCAAGCAATGTTAATGCAAATTCCACTGTAATGGGGATCATGTTCCAAAGCCTTCACAATGACAGCAAAATGATACCCAGTGACTTCTTATGCAGATCCTGTTGCATGCCATTATTTGGTCATTAAGATATAAAATTACATTGACAAAGCAATTTAACAACAAATCCAGGGAGACAACAGGGCAACGTTACTGTGTTTTCATTACAAAGGTAAAAATGTCTGCAGGAGTGGAAGACGACCTGCATGTCAGTGACAAGGAGGAGGAAAGCCAAGGGACTCCTCGAGAGCTCAGGGTGATGCTGGGAGAGCATCAGTGCCGAGTCAGATGCAGCCTTGGATAAAGGTGCAAAAGCCCCTATTTCTGGCAGCAAAAAGCATTGTGCGGGTGAGGGGTGACTACTCGCCCCCTGGATAATTTATTCCATGGATGTCACTTCTGGTTAGGGTTGGTGAAAGTCACCCAGTGAAATGGCATGAGGCAAGGCACAGCCTTCGCAGTCTCCTGAAGCCGAGCAAGCCGCAATACAATCCCTTGGCAGCAAAAACTCTCAGCCCCTGCAACCATCTAAAGGAATGTGGTCGGAGCAGTGTGCCCTAGAGTACGGGATTGGTCTCTTCACAATAATATTTTAAGTTGAATTTTCAGAGGATGCTCAAGTTATTTAGGGTGAATTGGTACCTAGCTCCCTTTGGTTTTAAGTAATATGATTTTGCTTTGCATAGAAATACTGCAGAATCTGTAAGTCACCACTGTGCCACAAAGCATCCCTTGTATGGGCTCAAATGTTTATTTTTAAAACATGCACTCTCTACCTTTTCCCCCACTCTTTGGCCAGTTCTATTCAGAAAAATAAATTACATCACAGAAATGAAGTGATTTTTCCTGTGTTGGGTAGTGGGGATGGAGCCTACCTTAACCCTTCTCTGCCCTGGCACCAGGCACGGGGCCCTGCCAGCAATTAGATCAGTAGGCGCTGGGCAAGGAGGAGATGTATTGAGGGCACTGAGCTGTCTCACTCGAGCACAGGATCCCCGTGACAGCCACTGCACCGCCTGGAAAGCAGGCAAGGACTTTCAAACTATGTTTTGTCTCTTGGATTTCTCTGCCTTTCCCCAATCCTCCCAATTTTTCTGTGACTTTTCATTTGCTCCTTCAGTGAACATCATGTTAGAGAGGAGAGAGATGAAATCTGAGCTTGCAGGAGTTTGATTGACACAGCCCGGGAGCAAATAACGAGGAATAAGGCACTGCCATCACATTGTATTCAAGTGGGATATAACTTCCATCAACCACACATCTTTGGCATCACTGCGGAAGAGCCATCCTTTAGCAAATGTGGTGTCAGTAAGGAGCCAGCAGGAGGAACGCAGCTTAATGCAAGCATCAATACATTCAGCCTGGGGACAAGCCAGCTCTTGGAGAGACAGACTTGTCCCCCAGAGCATCCCAGTTCCCTAAGGGCTAGCAGGATTAGGGGAGCCCCACCCAGCTCTGGGTATCCACAGGCCCCATGCAACTATGCTAACCCAAAAAAACAACCTGAGGAAGCTATCTGTCTTCCACTGAAATCACACGACCAATTTTGCCCAACGTGAAACTGCTGACGGTTAAAATAGGGAACACGCAGGGTAGGGGAGAGCCAAGAGAGGACAGAAACACCCTTTCGTACTTCATTGCTTTATGCCTTCTAACAAACACAGGAGCAATTTCACTGTGGCAGAATTATTCTGAAGCCATCAAACTTCCACTAGAGTTTGACAAAGTCATGGAAAGAAACAGGGTGACTACTGCCCAGCTGCAACAAGAGAGCCGTGTTGCAATGACAAGGATGCTCCAGAGGGCTGGATCCCGCAGTGACACAGTCCTCAGGCTTTCAGTCTCAAAGGAAATGGCTAAATAGAAAATTAAAACTTGCACAGGTCACCAGGCAAAACACATTACTGCAGCCCTGGCTTCCTGGCTTAAGTTAATTAGTTGATGTTTGTACAATGCTTTGAAACAAAAAAAGAACACCCTGCATTAAGCGCTAACATTGTCATCATTCACTTTCTAGCTGGTAGTCCAGGGGAAATTCTCTTCTGCCTGAAGGCCCTTGCCTGTCCTCCCCATCTTCATGGTGAGTTTAACCCTCAATCACCAGTGCTGGGGACTGGTTTGCTATAAAAAGCTCTCCCTCAGCAGTAACCTTCTTGTATGGGGGTCATTTTCTGCAGGGAAGATGCATTTGCACATTATGCAGTTTTCAAGCACTGGCAGTGAGTTTGTTTGGGTTTAGCTGTAACATCTGGATGCTGGCAGATCTGCAAAGCCTGCAGGTAACACTGGAGCTCTTTAATACTTCCCAGCCATTAGGCAAAGGTCTTCGTTTCTAACTGGGAAACCCAAACGAGCAAAAATTTGGAGCAAAGGAATTTGTGCAGCATCACAGGGAGTCTGCAGGAGAGCTCAAAGACCTGAGCTCTGCAGCTCAATCCTGTGATTGATTTTTAAGCAGATTTTCTGTTTTGCAGCCTCAGCACTTCTCCGGGATCCCCCTTCTTGCACAGCTCATTTCTAAGAAACCCTGAAAAACCGCTCAGAAATCCCCTTGTATCCCAGGGTGTTTGCAAGAAGGGATGCACCAAAAATGGGGTGAGGGGTAGCAGATGAGTTGCTTTTTTGTATTCTTAAGCCATCTTGTTCGGACTAGGGGCTTTGATGCTGGGTGATGGGTGACACAATCCTGCCAGGAGATCACCCATGGGTGCCACAGGCACCAGGTTCATTTTGCTGACTGACATCCTTTTTGGCAAGAGCTAGTAATAACAAACGAGACCTGCTAAGAATTAACACAAGATTCTCTGAAATGACTTTTCTTATGCAACCTCCAAAGGAAAAGTAAAAGCCACCACGTTCCTCTTTTTGCATTTCTCTAAGCCCACGATGACAATATAACTGATTTGGGGATTTTTCTTTGGAGGGTGGGGCCTCCTTGGAGCTTGGCGCTTTTTTTTTTTTTTCTGATATATTAGGCAAAACAGGTCCTTGCTCAGCCTGGGGACACCAGGAAGGCAGATCCGCTCTGTCACCTGTGACAGTAACCCCAGCAACAGCTCGGCTGCCGGCAGAGGCAGGAGAGGATGCTGACTCACTGCCTGCTTCACTTTTGCAGCTCACCCTTCATAAAAAGCATTGCTGGAGGAGTCTTGCTATTCCTTTCCTCTAACCCTCCCCTTTAAAAAAAAAAAAAATATTAAGAAGCCTCAATTATAAATGAACACATGAAAAAAAATATCAGTGAATATCAAGGAAAAGTTTAATTCCACAAGGGAATTCATTCTGGTTCAAAAGGCAGTGCCCACCATTAATTCGCTGAAGTCATTACAAACAGAAATGACTCCCGAGATGGAAGGTTTCGCTGCAAATATAAATCACTGAATTATTAACAGCCTGGAGATAGCAAGAAAGGGGAGGAAACTTGAGAAGACTTTCTTAAAAGAAGAATTCTCGCCAGAATGACTGAAAGTCTTTTCTCTCCTTTCCTTTGACCTTATTTCTTTGTCTGCTCTTTGCTTTCTTTTTTAATGCAAATCTTGTGCTTCCTCTGCTGCTTTGTTCCCTTCTTCTCTAGGGGAAGCACAAAATGAGATCCACAACAGCCAAGAGAGGAAATCAGTTGACTTTGCCTTTTTCTCACAGCTTTTCCTCCTGGTAAAGTCATTTTGGCCAGAAAGTGATGGGAACACAGTGCAGGCAGACATGGAGATGTTGGCAGAAGCAGGACCCAAGGGCGGCTTCCAGCATCACGGGGAGGGAGGGAGCAGGGAGGGAGCTGAGATGTCATGGGGGTCCCCACCAGGACACGCTTCTGCAGCTGCCCCCTTGGGAGCAAAGCTGTGTGACACCCCTCCTAATAAACAGCAGATTTGTCGATGGTTTTTTAATTGCCAGGATTTGTTTCTGCTTTTGATTCATCTGTTTGGTCCATCATGAGAAGTCTGTCTAGGTACCCTTGACACACTGTAAAGCTGCCCTGACGTGATCATGTCTGGGCTGGTTCCCCCTCCTACTGACCCCAGCTCCTGCCACCCAGCAGTGATGGAAGATCCTTGCCTTTCGCTCAGAGGGTGAGTTTTCAGCCCTCACGCAGAGCAGAGCCAGCAAAAATGCTGCACAAGGCATTATTATTGTTATTATCTTCCCAAAACCTCATGAGATGCCTGACAATTTCAGGGAGGGGGAAGAGCAGAGGATGAGATGTGACTCACGGCTGGGAAACGCACGAGGGTGGCAGAGCTTGTTAGAGAAAAATCAACCCAAAAGATCCCTCCTAGCTCAACAGTTATCATAAGCCAGAATTCAACAGGGAAATCCTGCTAAATCCTCCAATTTCTGCAACACATACAACCGTGTTCGGCACTGCAGGAACCCAACGATGCCAGAGCCCAGGGCATGTGGATAATGTGGGTCTGAGGATATGATGGGATATTGAAGAAGCTCTGCTGGCCACACAGATCGTACACACACCCTGCACACATCTTTCTTCCCAACTCACCCACATTCAGGTGACAACCATCACCTATAGATAAGCCTCCCTAGGAGCCCCTATGCCATAAGGCCACGTTCCTCCATCCCCAGCAAGCAGCTGTGCCATGGAGGTGCTGCCAGCGGATCCAGCCTCCTCCTCACGATCCTGGCATGGGAAATGGGTGAGAAAATGTGCTTTTTATCCTGTGCCCTCTGCAATTGGGTTTCAGGCTCTACCTGCCCGTATCTATTGTCTGCTGCCTGCCTTACATGGAAGCTTTTAATAGCTCCATTATGGTAGCAAAGATGATGAGAGACATCTCTGCAAAGCTGAACTGGAAATGCTTTTTAATAAGGATGATTCACGGTAGCTCCGCACCCCAATGTCAGCCATGGCACTGCGGACAGAGTGCAGCCTTGCACTGACATTTCATCACGACGGAGCTTGGAAGTAAAGCTTATGGCTACCAGCATCTCCTGGCTTTTTGCAGCGTGGAGGAGAGACTGAGGTTTATCTCTGCTCATCTGAATCTCCAGAGTAAAGAGGTGAAAGGATTTCTTTGAGCTCTGAAGAAATTTGCAGAAATGCCCCGAAATGTGATGTGACCAATACTGCAACCTCCTCCTCCACCAACCTGACTCGGGGTCAGGGATAAAGCCACAGAGGAGGGACAGGAGGAGGCCCTGGACCTGTATTTTGGAGGCTGCTTTGCCATTTAAAGATACCTGAGTTGCAAATCAGGGTCAGGGAAAAGCCAGGAGGCTTGACCCAGTGCACACATCTGGGTCTGGTTTAGCCCATCATTCATTAGTCCATTGACCAGATGACTTTGGGACTATTTCCCTAGGTGACTCACAAAATTTTTCGGAAAAAGGACTAAACCCCACGTCCCCTCATCCCTGTCACTGAGGCTCTGCAATGCCCTCAGGAAATGGTGCCTCAGTCTCCCCATCTGTAAACTGGGTTGCAGGTATTGACCTTCCTTCGTGGAGTGCCCTGAAATCTAGGGAGGATGTGATTAGGGTGGTGATTATAATTATTTACACCACCCTAATGGCATTTTAGAGCCCATCATGGTTGTGGCTGGATTTCTAACATTTGTTAGAAAGAGATAAAAGCTTTTTCCGCTGTTTGGTCTGAAGACTTTCAGGCTCTCTTTGATGTGCTGTGGCTAATAGCCCCTTCATTTGATTAATTTTCATTTCTGCCGTTGGTCTTTAAGAGCTTCCACACAGACTTTGTGAATGGATTGGAAGAGACGGAGCAGCTATCCCCCCTGAAAGCTGCTCCAATTCTCATTAATACAAATCCCTGCAGGGCGAACTCCCAGCCCCATGCTCGTGTGTGAGGAAGCCAAAAATAGCAACATTTATAATAATAATAAATAACAGGGCGGGTGCTAGAAACCATGAAGTGCCTCCGACGGATTTTGTGTGTGTGTGTATGTGTGCGGGAAGGTCCCAAAACGCAAGTGACAGCAATAATCGAGGCTTTTGTCAGAGCGTGAGTGTTAGGAATAATTGAATCGCTGCCTTGTTACATACGGACCGATTTAGACCCTCATTATGCATTTGGCAAGTACTTAGCATAACGAATCAATTTAAAATGGCACATGAGACTCAAGTAATTCATAATGAAACTCCAAATCAAGATTACAAGGCAAGACTAAGCCTCCCCAGCTCAAATTAACAGGATGGAGAGGCAGCCTGTGATGAAGATGAGTTGAGGATAGGGAATAGGCTGGAGGAATCCTCGAAGACTCCGCCACCACCTCCCACATGGCCTTGGGTTAGGCATTTAAGTCTCCTGGGGCTCTAGACCCTCATACCAAAATTGCACGTGTGGTATTTCTATTTCAGAGAGTATTCCATGTCTGGCTCCTTCCACAAATGAAAGAGGCAAGGTCTGGTCTGCGGTTGCTGTTGGGTGTCCCTGGCTATATCACATCTTTGTCTCTCTGGCTACTCAGGGAACAGCCCCAAATCTAACTAGTTTCTTCTCCTGAACCTACCCCCATAAAAAGGCTCCTGGCCACCATGGCATATGAGCTTACTGCAGCTCTGTCATCCCTCTCTGTTGAGCCTCAAAACTTCCCTGCCTCCCAAACATGATGCAGTTTAATGGGCTTTAACCAGTAAGATGCGGGAAGAGGCATCAGATGAGTCGCATGGGCGAGACGGGGTACCCACAGCAGGATTGAAGTGGAAAAGAAGCATATAAATCCAGAAAGGCTTCACAAACGTCCCTACACAGGTGTATGCCACAAATCCAGCACACAATGGCAAAACTTGGCAGAAAGGACCCAGCTGCTGCCCAAGAGGTATGGAGCAAGGCAGAGCCTGGCATAAGCTGCGCTCAAGTCAAGCTTTACGCACCCAAGGCAGCAGAGAAATATAACGGCACGTTCTCACAGCAGCTGTCTGCTACAGCTTTACCTCTGTGCATTTTAGGAATTAACCAGCTGGGATTAAAAATGCCTCCCACCCCTTCATATTTAAATATAAGTTTTCAGGCTAACAAACAAACAAACAACAACAACAACAAAAAAAAGACAGAGACAAGGCTTTGCTCAACCAGAGCTGAATAATTAGGGATGACTAATACGATATACTGTGGGAAAGCACAGAAGAAACTCTTGCCAGGATGCAGACCCTGGTTGATAAAGCCTACTACATCCACAGGACAGGTTCTGGGGTTTCTGGGATACTGCTGTTTCAAGTTTACAGACTCTCTTTCTTCTGAGTCTCCAAACAGGCTGCTTTGCTCTAACATCATAGGTAAGAGATGAGTCTACAAGGAGTTTGCTGGGCTGGGACCACCCATTTCCTCCTATTCCTTTGAGAAGGTCCCAAATCCACACCAGACCCAAGTGGGTACCCTGTGGAATACAGGCACAGCTGGGAGGGCTGGAAACTCCAACTTGGCTGGAGCTTTTGGGTTACTTGGAGAAAAGAAAAAAAGCCCATCCGAGGAAATTTACATCCAAGCGGCAGCCTGGGACTCTCTGGCGCAGGGGCTGCCGCTCAGCAGTGGGAGGAAGATGCTCCTGCAGAATCCCTTTGCTCCAGGTGGTCCCCAGCTAACCTCTGTTCTCTCCCCAGAAAGATTAGGAGGGGAATTTTTCCCAGGTAATTCCAAATCTCTGTTCCTTGTGCTCAGCCTGACTTCTCATCCCAGCCTCTGGCTTAACAGCATAGGTCAGCTAAAAGTTATTTTCCAACCTTGCTGCTCCATGCAGTAATTCCCAGTTCTATAGGGCTGCTGCTACAGGGTGACAAAACGAAGTTACTAGGCTCCTGAAAGGCAGATGCAATCCTTAATCTCTGCATTATAACATAAATCATATTATGAAAAATATTTGGGATCCTCTGATATTCCCAGTGCTGCTGAAGTTGCTACCCACTGCTACAGATATAGCTATTAGGTATGTGCAGTAGCAGCTCCAATGTTTTTTTTTTTAAGGTCTCAGAAAAAACCTGAGATCTGGGTTTGCATGCACATTTAATGAAAGAGATTTTCAAGAACAGTATCATATCCAGTATCACAGCAAAAGAATTTTAGCTGAAAGGCATCTCTGGAAGGATGCTGTGCAAGTGCATGGGAACCCTTAAAGCAGTCAAGCATTGTACAAAAAAATATTCATGGAGACTTGCACATTGTGACAAATCAAGATGCTACTTGTTGCATTAAGTTTCCCCGTACCTGTATATTTTTTTAATTAATGTTTAAGTTCTTGGAGGTTCAGGATTTATCCTACAAAGTGCAGGGATGAAGTTACAAGGTCCTTTACAAGGCTATTTTATCTATTTTTCAACATACAGCACCTAAATATTCTCTTCTTAGTATTACATCAACAATGCAATAGCCTATACCGGTCTTGTTTTGTACAATATTCTGCTCAAAGCTCCTCTGTGCTACACTGCATGTTACAGTTAAGACAGAACAACAAATGTTTTATGAGGAATATGAAGGTTTGCTGAGATGGGCCCCATTGTCTCCAAAAAGCTGTCCCTGAAGTCACAGCAACTTTCCAAAGTTTTAGCAAAATTAAGGTTCCTGCTGCCCAGGTTTTTGCTCATATCTCCCCTTAGGGCATCTGGATCCATAAGGATCTTTATGTCAAATGCCTAGAAGCAAGTCTTGCCTGCCTCCACATTTTTCCCAAAATGATTCTTTTTTGCTGAAAACCCTTAGGAACATTTCTTTGCTAAAGGCAGTTTTTTTCTGCTTCTTCTAAAATCTGATACAACTCAACAGAAGATGAGAGAAGTTCATTCCTCAAAATCTGTTCACAATATTGCTACTGAAAATACTTCATAGGAGTCAAAACCAGAATGAAATGTTCTGATTTCATCCAAGTATGCCCATCCTTATAAATTTACTTAGAAAACCACAATTACTAGGAAATCCCCAGAAAAGTTGGAGAGGAAAAAAATCCAAGGGAGAAATCATGGGAAACAGAAAACTTGGTTCACATCCAGTTCTAAGGGATGTACTGCAAACACAGAGACCGTCTCTAGTGAAAACATGGGACTTGGAGAATCTCTAGTGAGATTAGAGTTTGGATAGAAATTGGTGAACTTGGTTACCTAAGCCAGCGAGGGAGTGTGTGTGCATGCACACACGTGTTCACAGGGGATTACTGGGACACGTGAAGTGTGGACATTTTATTAGAAATCAGTGTGTTCCAGTGATGGTTCTTCATTAATATTTTGCAGACTGCATGCAGGGGGGACTGCTTTCCCCAGGACCCAAGGAGCTGGGTTCTCCACAGACATGCCCAGCTGGTTTCAGGGTGATGATGCTCACCCCGGTTGAAAACCAAGCCCAGACAGTGCAGGATCAGTGCATCTTCTGTGGTTCCAGCAAGTCGCCCCGTGTCACCCAAAATGAGAGCAGGTCTGTAGGTTGTCACATAACCTCCTCCTGCCATTTTGTGGCTATGTAGGACACGCAGCCTCCAGGGAGGCTCCAACGCTGATATAGCGTTCTTGATTTACTGAGGTTTGTGCTGCAACATGTTCAATGGCAGATGGATTGTCTGGGCCAAATCCTGCACTCAGGGATACCCAACACATCTCTTGATGACTTCATTAAGCCTCCTGATCTTGCTGAGCCACACAGGCAGCATGACCCTGGAGTCTGTGTGCAGCCACTGGAACAGACTCCCATGTGTCCCATGTGTCCCCGGCAAGCTGTCCTGGCACACGGCCACAGGGAACGGCACAGGGATGGCAGGGCACAGGGGGAACAGAGCCACCCACAGTGGGGATGTCCCTCTCAGCGTGACAAAGAGTGTGGGCTCACCCCAGGCACTCGGAACAGCAGAAGGAAATGAATGGGTGGTGGGGTGTTCATCAGCTCCCCAGCATGTGGGTTTGGTATTTTTTTTAAGTTAAAGGCCAAGACAGATTTCAGGTCCTGCTTGCTGCACTGCGTATTCAACCTGAACTCTCCCCAAATTCCAGATCCTGAGAGAAGCCAATTCCCAGCTGCACGTGTTCAGCCTGTAAGTGCAAATGATTATAAACCCCTTCCTAAGAACCTCCCCTTCCATCCCCCCACCACCCACACAAATCGATGTCCTCTCCGTGCTGAGGAGAGGAGTTGACCTTATTTCCAGCTGTCCCTCCTCCAGAGCAACAAGGGAAGGTGACACAGTTTGACAATCCAGCTGTGGCATGCAGCGTACAAGCCAGTGCCTTGGGCTTCATTAGACCACCCTGAAAGGTGCTCTGAACTAGGAAGGGTGACATTTCTGGCACCCACTGTCTTCCACAATGAGCTCATCTAAAAAGCTGACTTGTTAGTAAAGAACCCCAAAAGAGCTTCCTGCTACTAAAAATTCTTGCCCCTGGTAAAAGACTGCTCTGAAATACCAAGAGCCTCAGCTTAGCCATTTCTTGGGAAATGCTCCCCACACTGTGTCCCCAAAGCACAGACTAAATCCATTCTTGTTTGACAAACAGTTTAAGACAATGATCTGGGCTTTCCCACATCTGGTTCGAAGCTAGTACAAAACACAGATTTAAAGGCAAGCAGGCAGGCTTTTCATTGTGTTTAACATAAAACAACTTCTTGCCCCGTAATTCCCCCATCAAGCCTGGTGTGCAGCGGAGCTGGAGGAGATCTTTAACGTTACACCTCATCTCAGTGCAAAATTTCCACTACTTTTTCCATTCCCTCTTTATTCCACAGCTGAGTCTTAGCTGTGGTTTAGCTACATCCTACAGACACTCCCATAAAGAGCCCCTTAACTGCTGCGGGAGATACTCTTTGAACTGCAGATCTTAGGGCCTCAGCTCAAAACATGATTGAAATATACCCACCATCTAAAAGGAGACAAGAAGAGGAGCAATTCCCTGCCAAGTATTTTAGCACTTGAGCCTACCATTTACAGACATATGGCTTAGCCCAGCTTCATATTAATTCTTTTTGAGATGCACGGTTTGAATGAAAAATGCAATTTTGCTTAGGAAGAAAACTTAATCTCCATGAGCCAGCCAAGGCAGAGACTGCACCACGGCCCTCAGCACCAACCTGAAGCAAACACAGCAATCGATCTCAGCTATCTGAGGTCAAGGAGTTTGTTTCTGATCCTATTTTAACACCAGCTGGGTCCAGGTGGCAGAAAGACAGAACAAATGCAGTTGGCCAAAGCTGTTGATTTAATTTCTATTTGTCTCCTTCAATTTTGTTTGATGCTGAACCTATTACTTTTGATATATCCCACAAAGACGCTGCACTGCTCTTCTTGGGAAGAGCTTCTGTGCATTATGCAAGCAAGCTCAGCAGTGACCAAATCCTTTCTGGTTCTTCCATTAATCCCCACTCTCTCCATTTTACCTAATAATCTCTGTGTTGCTCTATTTATACTGCTCTGCTGACCTCCAACTATACAGGCTCTCCTGCACTCCCTGTCTAGGAAAGCCAGGGATTAGGTTTGTGAATTTTTCAGTCAAGCAGGCCTATACCCAGCTGACGCGTTAAAAATCCTGGCTTCAGATTCACAGCCACTTCTGTACCTTTTTTTTTCCCCTGGTTTTGAAGACTGAAAATAGTGTGAGCTATGGGGTTTGGGGGAAACAAACTGCCACACCAGCTCCCAGCCCCATCAGCAAGGTGAGCACCCAGGAGTGATGCTGGGGATGAAGAGCCCCCTGGGTGGCCTTTTCACTCCTCATCTCAGACTGACCCAACCATAAATATATGCAGAGAAAATAAGAGGAAAAAAGACTATTTTTAGCCATCACTGGGTGGATGGGAACATTCACTTCTGAGGCTCAAAGATGGACCTTTGTGGGTCCAGGGACTGGAGCTCAGCCGAGCATAACAAGTCCATCCAGAAAACCTGCTGCCCTTGGCTATTAGCTCTGCTTTAATACAGAGGTTACATGACTCGGCTCTCTGCCTTGCTAATCAGGAAGTCTGTCCTCGGGGAGGCTGTGAAGACACACAGACACCCAGCCTGGTCCCTTCACCTGCACGTTTAGAGACCTCCCTACACATACGCACTATCCCTGCCTCCGTCTCAGAGGCAACATGCAGAGCCCCAATGCCTCTCGACTTCTGCTCGTGCGCCCAGGGTGTGTGTGTGTGACAAGCATGGAGATGTTTTCCAGAAAGCAGAAAACCTCACAGATTTCCCTGAGTCTTCCCTCAGACGCCTTCAGCTCCCAACCAGACTCTCTTACAGAGCCACATGCATTAAAATCAGATGCAAATCTCTCCACTGCAGAAATATCCAACTGATACAAGCCTTTGTTCCTCCCCAGGCATAATTGCAATTTGAAGAATGCTCTCGTCTAAGAGAAATGTCTATTTAACCTCCATGTTATCTAGAGGTGGTTAAACTCCATATGTCCATCTGCAGCAGCTGATAGGGAAACACTGAAGGAAGCTGATACCATCTTTCATTTCTCATCGGTAACCCCACGGCTAGCCTGCTGCCAGCCAGCTTTATTTTCCATTGTACAAAGCACCAGCTGCATCCTTCCGGGTCCTAACAGCCCACTTTTATATCTATTTAAAGCCTGTCATTTCTACCAACATCATTAATGACAAGATTTGGGACAAAATGTTTTGCACCTTGGTTTTTTGTTCGTTTTACAGTCACAGCTGGCAGAAGGAGGTTTGTTTTTTGCTTTGCAAAGGAAGGTCCTAGGAGAATGACAAGCCTTTGTTCTTCCTAGGGTGCTCGGAGAATTGGCACTTCCAGAATTCAAGTCCTTAGGAGGCCATTCAGACCCAAGACTGTTAAGAAAATTGATTATAAATTCCATTAAGCAAGCTGAGATGAACCAAAGCTGGCACCATTGATTGCCAGCCCTGCTTGCCTCGAACCAACAGTCACAAAAGCCTGAGAGATCCAGGCACCAGCTTTGAGAAAATCCCTTTTTGAAAAGTTTAGCAACACCGCTGAATAGCCCCAACACAGAAAGCCAGGGCCAAGCCTTAGATTTGGTCCCTGCATCTACGATATGTCTATGATAGTCACGCAGCATTAGGCAGCCTGGCTGTGGCACAGCCTGTGCCCAAACCCATTCATTCCTCCCCAGACTAAAAAAACATCTTGCAAACTCTCTAGCAAGAGCTGGAAAACGAAGGGCAGCAAACGCAAACCCACCACCCATGTCTTCAGTAGTGAGTCTGGCACTGGGATGAAGATGGGGCACTGAACAGCACAAACTGACTTCAGCAAATGCCCCAAACTCCTGCCATGGACCCCACACCAGGAAGAGGTTGTCCCTCCTTGCCACAGGTCTTGGTTGACCACAAGCTGTGCCCATAACTGCTGGAGAGCTTTCCTGGAAAGCACTGCATCACCACCAGCATCCAACATGCATCCCTAGCATGGTAAGGAGACACCTCTGGGTCTTTTTATCAGTCCTGCATACAATGGGACAATCTCATCTTCTGTGGGCTGATGCTGGGAACACCAGCAACCCCACCACAGTTACAGCAGCGTATCCACCCTTACTCTGTCACAGAATGATAGAATGGTTTGTGTTGGAAGGGACCTTAAAGACCATCCAGTTCCAGCCCCGCTGCCATGGGCAGGGACACCTTCCACTAGACCAGGCTGCACCAAGCCTTGTCCAACCTGGCCTTGAAGACTTCTAGGGATGGGGCATCCACAGCTTCTCTGTGTCAGTCTCTTGTCACTCTCACAGTAAAGAATTTCTTCCTAATATCCAATCTAAAGCTACCCTCTTTCAGTTTAAAGCAATTAAACTGAAAGAAATAATGCCCCAAATCCCTCCACCAGGCTCTGCTGCCCACTGTGGCAAGTCTTGCCTACACACCTACTGAGAGACCACTTTTGATTCAAAAAGCTACTGTTGAAAGTGCCAACCTCACTTCATAGACAGGAAACTGAGGCATAACATTTCCTCCAGCAGCCTCATCTCAGGAACTACGAGCAGATCTCTCACATTTGACCTCAACGTCCCTGCCACGAAACCACAGGCACCTCTCAGCGCAGCAAGGCACATGCTTACAGCTGCTGGGGGAGCTGAACAGCAGCTCATTTCGGTTGCCTTTGCACAAGGACAGCTGAATTCTCCCCATTTCCGTTGCTCATGCTGCAGCAGGATCTAGTTCTAACCCAAGTGCCTGGACAACACCATCTCACCAGGTGAGATGTGATGGGCGATGTGTGATGAACCAGCATGCCTCTATTTTAAGGTGCTGCTGTGCGACTGCTGGAGGTGTTTCTCCAAATCTTCAGCGGTGTGAACACAGTGTCAGGGAGAAGGCAGAGACAGCCATCCCATCAGAGTGCGGTCACGGGTTTAGTTGTGCAATGGGAACAATGTTCACATTTTCAACTTGAGTCATCATAGACACATGGAGAAAGCAGCCTTCTCTTCCCTTCCCATCCCATCCCATCCCATCCCGCCCGGGATGTGGAGGAGAGCTTGGGATGGGAGAGTTGACAATTTCTCAGGTGTGAAAGAACTGAGTGCCCAGTAACATGCAAACCTCCACCACCCCTCAGCGTCACTAGTGCCTGATGACAGCATCTTCAACCACTTCTATGTGGCCACCTGGAGACCACCACTCAAAACCAATTGCTAGGCAAGAGCAAATCTTAGTGCCCAGCTCAGAGGTGACTGCTCCCGTCCCCATTCCAGCAGCTCCGTTTGTCTTTCTATCCACCCCACCAACTTACACACCCAGGCGCGCAGCTGAACTCATGGAGGGGAAAGGTATGTGCCCCACCAGCCCTGCCATGAGAAGACACATTGTGCTGAGCTCCCTCCTGGCTGGGAGTTATTTGTCTTCTGGCATTTGGGAGGGTTATTAACACAGAAGCAAAACTAAGCAGACAATAAACTCACAGTGCTAGAGCAGAAGCACATGTTGTTTCAGGAAACTTAAAAACCCTGTCAACAGGGACTTCAGCCCAGTTAAGCGGGGTTGTATTTATTTTTAATACTAATTCTTCTATGAAATCTGCAGTGATTGGAAGTTGCAGAGACAGGAAAGCAAAAAAAAGGGGATATTGAACCTGGAAGCCCAGGCAGGGACCTCCACTGTTTTCCTTACCCTCATCAAAATAATCCTAAAAACAAGAAAAACCTTGTCTCCCCAGCAGCCTGTCCTTTCATTTGTGGGAGGGATCCACACACCCTTTGGCAGACCTGGTACAGCAAAGGAGAAAGCCCTATATGCTGACCTGCCTCTGATAACTAAGTAAAACTACACTTATGGGATTAGCTCAGCTAATCCCTGGTAAATGCAGTTTTATTGCACCGTGTTTGGATTCAGAAAACAACCAAGCATAAAAACCAGGACAAAAAGCAGAGGTGTGGATATTCAGATCCCGACAGGGAGAGGCTGTGGGGGCAGGTGATGGTAAACACTAAAATCCAGTAATCAACTAAAAATCTAGCCTAGGGGATAATTTATGGTAGATGAAATTAGTTGAGGGAAAGTTTCAGGGTTGCTTCCTTTACACTTGGCTGTGCATTTAATGCTCAGCTCCGTGACAGCCTCATAAAGCAAGAGAAATGGGACTGAGGGCTTCATTTTAGTTTGGATTGGACCCAAAGCCCACCAGAAATACATTCAGATAGGGCTGTTGCACATAACAAGATGCTTCCCCACCTCTTCATGGCAAACTTCAATGTGAAAACCCAGCAATGCTCAGTACCCTCAGCACAGCACTGCTGCTAGCGAGAATGAATTTAATAACTTGGCTGATGGACCAGACACCCCAGGGATGTCTCCAGTCCCCTTCTACGTGCTCTAACACCTCCTGCTCTCTGCCGTACCCCAAGCTCTGCTTTCCCTGTAAGGAAACCCACAGCAAGGGATGCTCCTTCCCCATCTCAACCCCGAGGCTCTCAAAATGGAAAGAGTGTGCCACTATCCAGCGCTTCCACAGCCACATGAAGAATGCAAATCCATTCTGTTGGCACGGCTGGATGTGTTTCAAACCCCATGAGACCTCACCCCAGACAGTGCTTTCCTTTCAGGCCTGCAGCAACTGATTCTGTTGCTTTAACACGACTTGACATGATTGTTTTTTTTCCCAGGTACAGTGTCTGTCTTTTCCTCTCTCTTTCTGGTTTTTGATCACTGCGAAGCTGTCAGCCGCATTCTGCTCTGCGGCAGGGGCTGGCCCAGCTGTTTGGAGAGGGCAGAGCTCTGCAATACCTGGGTGACTTTTGTAGGAGGGAGAGCTATGAGATGCTGATTTCTTCCCTTTCATTACAACAGGGGGGTCAGCCTCTGCTCCCATTTTTCCCATAGGATCAGCTCTTCATGGGGACTAGGTATTTTCACAGCACTTTGCACAGGGATGCCGCAAATCACAGCTAGGTCCCCAAAAAACTCCAGACCCTACAGATTTTGATGCAAAATAGGGTGCTGAACAGCTGGAGAGACCCTGTGATACTCTGCTGTTGCAACTGCGGAGGTGCAGGGTTACACACAGCACCCCAAGACTCATGACCTGTACGGCTTGAGATTTACTTTGAAGACAAACAACTCTCCCAGCTCCCATCCCCTTTGCCACGTCCCTTCTCGGCAGCAACAGCCTGGTGAGCTCAGACTCAGCGTGCCAGATGGAGGACCTTCAGGCGAGCAAGCATGGTTGGATTTAATGTGCTGAACAATCCCATAGAAATCCTGAGCCCAGATTCTACATCTGCTCTGGTAGCCCGATGGCACCTGCAGCCAGCCTCCGTGGGGTTCCCTGCGTGTAGGGAATCCCAGCACAACACCAATACCCAGGGTGGCGAGAGCAGACAGGGCTCGGCTGGGGAAATCAAGCTATTCCTGTAAAAAAACACCTTGGGAACATATTATGGTAGCCTTGGGGCAGATTTAAACGACCCATGGGGCCACCAGCCAGCGTCAAGGCCATAAGGCAGGGCTGTGTTGCTGTTCTCTGGCAGAGGCTGCATATCAGTGCTGTGACACAGGTGACACAGCTGGGCTTGGATAAGGCTGAAACAGCCCTGTGCTCTGCACCCCGCTTTATGGCAGCATGTCACCGACCCTCCAACCCACACCTGCAGTGCCAGTGGCCAGCGAGCACCTGAGCCACCACCACCGCCTGCGTTTTCATGCTCTGTGTATACGTTTTCTAGTCCACTGCAGCAGGGAAGAAAAGTCCCAGGAACTCCAGGTCTGGCATCCTTCCAGCGTGCCGGGAGACCCGTCATGAAGGGAGGGCGATGGAGCTGCTGTGGATGCCGAGTGTGGCAGGATCCTTGATGCAAGCTACAGCGTGCTATCTTTAGAAGTAACACATGCTATGCTCAATTCCTTCTGCTCTATTTCCTACATGAAACCCTTCACGGTGCACGCTCACAGGGGCGCAGAGGGAGGAGGGGGTTCTCCATATCTCACAGCTAGTGCTAACAAGACTAGTCAATGAGTACCAAGCAGGCTGGCATTTAAGCTATGATACCATAACGCATCTCCTCCTGCTGAGGACTTTGTTGTCACTTTAGCAAGAGCCACAGGACCATGTCACTCCAGTGGGGCATGGAATGGAGTTGCCTTCTGCACAGCCACCCTCACCATTCATAGCCAGCTCCAGGGGCAGGAAGGCTGGTGTAAGCCCTGGTGCAAAGAGTATATAGGATCCATCCTCAAATTTAAAGTCCAGCATCCAGACTCATCCAAGTCTAGGAGATGGTGACTTCCATCCTTTTATATACTCACAAATGTCAACCTTTTAGTAACACCTATGCAAACATGCCCTATAGAAGTCTATAGGGCTAGTAGGTCTCTGCGTGAAAGAACTACCCAGGAAATCGTATCATCTGCTTGGGGTGGGTACTGTTTACGTGAGGTCCTTCCAGCAGGTTTCTCCATCCTTGGTAGAGATGAATTTCAACACCCTTGGGCTGGGGTCCAACCTCTGCGTCCTGGCAGAGTGTTTTCACTGTTAGATTCAGCTATAAATGGGACAAAAGGGTACTGCCTGGCTTGCAGAGTCTGCAGGAAAAGTGCTGATGGTTTCTGTGGGATTTGGGTGTGATCTCAGCCTTCTACCTCATGGTCCTCCTGAGACTTAGTCATACGGTGCCCTGGTTTGCAAACCCCAAAGAGGTCAATGCAATGGAGAAGCTCTAAGCTCAGACCAGCCAAGACAGCTTCACCATTTCCTCTAGATTTCAGGTGCTTCCACATTTTATGCGAATCTGTCCCCAAAACCCATGTCAGGAGAAAATGGCAAGCATTTGCGCCAGCTGGGAATGGGAACAGGAGAAAGAAATTCCCCTTAGAGGGACAAATTAAACCCTAGTGCAGCCCTGAGAAAGAAACAGGAGTGAAGAGACACACAGACTGCCCCTGCCTGTGCGCTCCTGTCTCTGAAAGTCTTCTCAGTCTGCCTCCACCTCTGGGGGTTACAATCCAGCCAAACCACGTGAAGACGAAAGAAAAATGCTTGGCAAGGAGTCGGAGGCTGCTCTTCTGGGCTGCCAAACCTCATCAGAGCTGCCTGTGGGCAAAGCAGGGCTCTGCCACCGCCGTGCAGCGTTGCACACAGCCACCCACCAGCTCCACCGCAGCTCCAGGGCAGCAGGAAAATATGCTGCCGGCCAAGGTGATATACACAGCTGGCTGCTGACGGACTCAAGGAAGGATTTTTAACATCAAGACCATTCTCTCTATTAAAAAAAAAAACAAACACTAAATAGAGAGATGGGTCATTTATTGTCTTCAGTGAATTTAACCACAATCGATACTGCACTGGTGTGTGATTTATCAGAGGGGTGACAAGGCTGTCACCCGTAATAACCTCGCCTGTTGTGTGCTGACAGTCACCCAAGGCGGGAGCGAGTGTGCAGCCCCTGCTCAGGCAGGGCTGGCGGACGCAAGGCTGACTGGCGAGACAGCTCAGATGACTTCTGGGCCATTGCATCAGCAGAGGGGATGCAATCAGGAGCTTATTGCAGTGAGAGCTGCTCGGCAGAGTTTAAATTCCTCTCCTGCAAGATGTTGCTCAGTGCGAGGTGCCAGCTCCTGTCTACTCCGCAGGGGTTAAGCAAGGAGGAAAAGGGAATCCTGCACATGGATCCAAATTGCTCCAGTCTGGGGAGGCAGCAGGACCCATCCTCAGTCCTGGCAAAGAGGGAATTTATCTCCTCTGCTCCCCAAAGTTGTGCACATAGAAGGAGTGCTTAGTGGTTGTTCTGCTCAGAGGGCATGTGGAGCACAACTCCAATACACCCCATTTCTCACTGAACCCTGGGGGGATGAGGAAAAGCACAACGCTCCTTGCAGATATTTATTTTTCCTTCCTAAGAATAACAAGGAACAAAAAAGCCCCAGCAGTCTCCCACAGCAAGCAGCCCAGCAGACCCGCTGGCCAGGCAAGCAATTAACACACTGTCAAGGAAGCAAGAGAACAGCCCTAATGACTTCAACTGCAAAGCAGCCTCTGGCTTCTTCCCTTTTGTTATGGAGCCAAAGGAAAACAGGAGTTGCTCGCCCTGTTGGCCAAAGGTCCAATTCAACTTGATTGCATCAGCACAAAGCAGCCTGACACACCCCAACACCAAGCTGAAATGGATGTAAGGTAGCTGTGGCCAGGAAGCCAGGGGCTAGGGGCAAGACGAGGAGCTCTCCTCTGCCTCTGCTTTGCCAGGGGACATCAGAAAACACCACTTTGTCATCCCAAACTGTTTGGCTATGCCTCCAGCTAAGTGGGGTTGCCCTGACATTTCTTGCAGCTTCCTCCACCCACCACCAGAACTCCAAAGGGATAAAACCAAAGTCTAGAGGTAGAAGGAGAGGAACAATTTCTTGAGACGTTTCTACTGAAAATTACTTCAGGAGTTCTGATTTCAAATCAATTCTGGCATTGAGGAAAGCAGACAGCAGACCTGTTCTCCTAGGAGACATCCTGTATTGGCTGAACCTCTTCTTGTAGAAAGCATCTCAACCCACTTTGTTGCTGACCTTAATGCCATGGTCCTGCTCCAATTGATACAGAAACTCAGGCTGGGAATGGGATTTCAAACTATGATTTTCAATCTCTGCAGGAATAAAGAGATTTTGCACAGCCTCGCAGCACCTGGGCACCATTCACAGGCAACGTGAGGAGCAGGATGGGGGGAATGCTTACACCAGACTGTGTGCTCTGACCCTCTGCACATTGGCAATAAGAAAAATCAAAGAATTACAGAGCCCCAAAGGGAAGTGTTAAGCCCCTGAGACAAAGGAGGTCACAACCCAGGGCTGGCTTTTTAGATGGCACAGCAATGCGTTTGGCTCCTTCTTCCCAGGAACGCACTTGAACTTGGGTGAAACAAGGAGGAAAAATTAAACAGGGGGGAGGGGGGTGCTTCATTAAATATTCATATGAAAAAGCATTACTCTCCTTCATAAATAACAAAAATGTGTTCCTCCTCAATTAATATGCATCACTACTAATTTCTCTAATGAAGCCAAGCTCTGTCCCAGGAACTGAACACTAATGCTTTCTGTCAGCAACATGCAGCAGCACTCTGAGAATATAATTTGACCTTTTTTTTTCTGGTTTTCCTCCCAAGGTGGTAGTTCTCAGCTTGTGTCTGTCCTGAACAGCACAAACTAAGGACCCAGAGCCACAACACATAAGAGCGAGCATCACGCTAGAAATACAGGAGCAATCACGCTGCACCAGGCAGTACTACCCACCCCTGGTGGGTTGGTTTTTTTCCTTAACTAGAAGTATAAGCAATCCCTCTTGCTGGCCTATATTTGGACTAAGATATGTAAAGGCGTGAAAATAGGAACACAGGGAAATCCCCCTGGGGAAGGCTGATATCAGAAAAGATTAAAAAGGGGGGGGGGGGGGGGCCCGCCCAATAGGGACCTCGTTATTTCCCATTTTGCCAGCCCACCGGTGGATGATTAGAGGATGATGATGCTGAAGTCCATACCCAGACGCAGTGTGTAAACCACCCCAAGGCAGAGCTGAGCTCCACCTTACACCACTCAAGACCCTTGCAGATGGGGTCTTGGGCCACATCTGGGGCAGTTGTGGTCCTGTACCTGAATGCAATGGATTATGGTTCAGCGGAGACTGTTTCATGCCTCACTACAGGTCCTTCAGGAAGGTCCTTCACCAGTTGCTTGCTTGAATCCTTGCTCTGCATCTTCCACATCAGGTAGCCTTTCCCAGAGTCCTTTCTGATTGCCTGGATCTGTGTTTTCACAAAAGGCCAGTACACTGCACTTGCTGCCTCCGGCAGCTCTCTGCCCCCACCACATAACACAGCCAACACCACCGTCTCTCGCCTCCTCAACTGCCGTATGTCACTGCCTGACTTCAATCACTGTCACTTGCAGCTTGTGCTAACGGGGCTGGCTGTGAACCATGGCAGCAGGATGCAGACACGTGTGAGCACCAAGCTGTCCCTCCTGCAGGGACAGTCACCTCCAGGCAGCCGGAAAGGTACCTCCTTCCTAAAAGCACCAGCAAGAGCTGGGCTGTCAAAGTCTTTAAGCCCTGGAGATCACAGCTGCTCCACATAGGTTCATTGATGTCTCCTTAAACCACCCTGAAACCTCCATGAGTGCAACTTGCAGGGAAAAAGGCAGCATCTGTCCTGCTGGTCACAAATTCCCTTTGCTTTGGCTGCAGTGAGTTGATTTTGACAGACACGAAGCTGGTAGGCCATGCCCAACAGCACATCACCATGGGTCACTGCTCTCCACTTCCATAGCTGCTCCGTCCACCCTCTCCAGCAGCCCCAAAACGGTTGAGATGTGATTTTAATGACACCTTGCTGGCTGCCCTCTGTGTCCCACTGCAGCCATGAGGCAGAGAGCCAAATGCCAGCACTAGCAGGCCTTCCAGAGGGGAAATCTGGGGTCTTTGTAGTCAAAGAGCAGATGACAGACCTTGTGCAGCCTGAAGCCCATGAGCAACTTCTGAAACTGCTGTGCTGATACCATCGTCCTCCTCTCTCAACTGCAGACCCAGGGAAGAAAGCCGCAAATGGGGGAGCAGACAGGAGTGCAGGAGTCAGACCAGCTCACAGCAGCTTTGGAGATGAGTATTTGAGTGAGATTCCCCATTTAACCCCTCAAAATCAGGCTTGCACAGCCGAAGAGTGAGGCATAAATCTAATTCCTAGTGACAGTTCATACTACACAGTGCTTACGCCACCACAGTGCCAGAGGTTGTAAAAATAAATAAAAAATGGTCCCTGGTTTAAAACCTCTTTACACAGGTCCCATTCAGGAGGACCTGGAATTGATGGATCCCAATTTTTCTTTCACCAGGCTGGCCAAAACCTTGTATCTGCTTGAGAAAGCATGCGATGTTACACAGTAGGAGAGCCAAGAGCAATACTTCTAATCCTGCATTAACAAACATGACTCACCCATTTATTTTCACTGGTATGTTCACGGTTATTTTAAGCTTTGTCTAAAGAATGCCAGCTACTGTATAATAACTGGAATGAAAGATGGCAGTGTTTTTATTTTGCTTTACAACTAAAGATTTATTTTTAGTTCCTTTAAAAAAAAAAAAAAAAAAAGACAACAACTGAAAAGTGAAACTGGCCTGTAAATTATTTTAAACACTTTGGCACTGATTCCCTAAAGCAGATCTATGTGAGTGAGTCCCACCTCCATGCCAGAGTCACCACTAGGGAAA
>JAVJGI010000038.1:1855907-1901713 GCA_035590275.1 Ibycter americanus
ACCAGCCCTGGATCTGCCTCTGGGCTCCCCTGGGAGTCAGCCTGGCTGCCAGGACACCCCAGGCAAATCCCCCCTCACAGATGAGGGTTTAAGAGATAAGACTTAGCTTTGCTGGATGTTTAGTTCAAGCCCAGGTGCAAGCAGCCCTGCTGCATTTCCCCAGCCTCTTCCCAGCACTTCAGCAGTGTAAAATTAATTCTTGGCATGCTGGATCCATCCTTGCAGTGCTCCCCATTGTGCCGGTTTGCAACCCAGCACATTCGCCACCCAAGGGCTGCCCTGCACTGCCATGCGGGGTTACACCATAAGCTCATTTCAGGCAGCCGTCTGCTCTGCGCCGTTCACCATCTGCTCCCACGGTGAGTGGGTGGGTGTTGTCTAGGGGTTACAGGCGGTGGGGAGGATGCGAGCCAGGACTCCTAGGCTCTGCTCCTATCGACAAATCAACAGAGGGGAGCATAAATATCCAGAGCCCGAGGTTGCCCTCTCTGCTTCAGAAGTAAGGAAAGAAGGTAAATAACATGCAACACCCATCTGAGCCCTGGAGAAACTTGTTACTGAGTAGTCAGAGCCCAAGGTTCAAGGAGCTTGTTAGCAAAAGAGCAGGAGTGAAAAATCAGCACTCCAAGCTTTCTTCTTGTCAAGATTCAGAGATGCTCATTTGACCCCTGGCACTGGGAGAAGGGCTTCCTGGGGTTCAGCTGAAGCCAGTAGGAAAGGACAAGCTGGGACCGCTGGCTGCTTCTCCCTGTGGTGCCAGACACGTGGCATGTTTCATAATACCCTGGATACCCTGACAAGAGCTGGAAAAGCAGGGGTTAGGCTGTTTGCACTGGCGATCACTTTAGTTTTGCACATGCAAATTTCTCTTACAGCTTCCTTGATGCTGGCAAACATGGAGCTCCCAAGGGCCAAGGCTGGTTGCTCCAATCTGGCCACAGCAGGGCTTTCCCTAGGCCAGATCTAAGGAAAGCAAAGAGCAGCCTCCCTGTGAGCCAGTGTGCAGCTCGAGGTTATGGCTGTCCCTGGACACTCCACCGTGCACCTCTGGTGGTGGTTGGCGGATTGCATACACCAGGGAGAACATGTATCTTCCCTCTATCACAGCAATTTCCAGGCCAGTGCATTGGTGTAAACTACAGTTCCTGTTTAGGAAGTGCTGGAAAAGGAAAAGCAGCATGTTTGAGACAAGAGGGGCTGAGCTCTAGCTGAGCGAGGGAACAACTAGCCACAAAACCACGTCCAACCATCCCTTCTCCAATCTCCCACAACTCTGAGTAAACACTCCCCCATGTCCTCCCATAGCTGCATTTCTCATTCCCACTTTCCCCATACTTGTATCTGGAATAAATTCCCTCTGCCCTCCCCAGCAGACAGGAGGATGAGGATAGCTGTGACTGCTCATATGAAATGTACAACTGTTCACACAGGGTGCTCACGGCAGGGATGCTTCTCTTGTTTTTGCTCTCTGCTACATGTTTATGCCAGCTTTCCTGGCAAATCCGCAATACGCTTCTGCTTTTGAGCAGACCAGAGCATCCCTAAGAATTTTCCATCAGAAAGTCACTGTCAGGCTCCCAGAGCCACACACTTTTCCGCAGCTGTTTTCTGCCCTCTTGTGAAGCTCTGCAGAAATCCACAAATAGAGCTCTGCAAACCTACACTCCCATGCTACCTTGTTTCCCAGGCAGAGATGTGAAGAGATGGTGACTGTCCCCAACTCGCAACACTAAAGACTTCCTGAGCACAAATGAAGGGCTTTAAGGACCATCACCTCTCCCAAAAAAGAGCATCGCTACCAGTTCTGCAACAACGCCCACTGGGCTCAACCCTTTTTTATCCTGCAGTCGATCACTTCTCAAAGCCCTGAGCCAGATTCTCCCTTGCACTGCTGGCCTTGGCTGAGACAAAGCTCTCGCCCTCTCTATCCTGCCTAGGCCAGGGCTTCCCCAGGATCCCATGGGAGTAAAGGCTGTTCAATCTATTGATTAGCCTGAGCATGTCTGTGTGCTTTTCCTACCAACAGCTCCCCAGATGCACCAGCCAGCATGTCACAGGGTTCATCCTTCCCTCCCTCCCCTTTTCATGACCTTATTTTTGGTATTGCCTCCATGGGACACCAGGATTTGGTGGTTTACCCCAGGGGATATGGCCGGGAAAGGGCAGGGATGCAGTAAGCAGCCTGGGGCTCAGCGTGTTCCTCCCTGCTGAAGACGAAGTTATTTGTCCAGAAGGAGCGGGAACCTTTGGCTCTAATCGACACTTGGTGCCAGCGTGGGCTGTACCAGCATGGCCCAAATTTCCACTTCAATCCCATCTCTCTCCCATTGGCCGCATGTAGGGACAGACGGGACGTGACTCATCCAGAAACAGAGACAGACCAGGGACAGAAGGGGAGGTGTGCTGCCTTGCTGTGCACATCACCCTTCAAGCACACCCCCTCCCCCTGAAACCCCGCCGCCCCGCCATCTGATCAACAAGTCATTTCCTTGTTCAGAGAAAACGGTACATCTTGCACCGACTCAGCCCAGGCAGATGGGTCCCTCTATAAATCCAAAGCTGCAACTCCCCCTATGCCTACAACCTGTAGTGCCTCTCCTTTAAAACAGTGAAACTGAGGCACAAAACAGGCTGTGACTCGAAAACAGCTAGCCGTTTTAGAGACCAGAATATTCACGTGCACGCCCTGCCTACAAAAGCCACCCCAGGTCAAACTCTGCACAGCAATTGGTCTTCTCCTCCTTCTCAAAAGTGCCAGTGACAGATGCCAAGGGCTCCCTGGGGTCCCTTTCATCTTCCCAAGGCATTTAACGCTCTCACATAGATTGTTACTGGCCCCATCAATTACTTGACTTTGGCGTGATGACGCAATACAAAATGCATGCTCCACAGCCCGCTGGCTTTTAAATGCCAGGGACATAAGGGGAACAAACTCCATTTGGTCTCCTCCAGTCATTTGTCATGGCCATTGCAGGACTGTTCCTTAAAATGTGGGGGGGGTTTCTGGATTGCATGACTGCATCCAACAGCACGACAACACCACACCAAGCCTTTTTCCATCCAAGTGCTGCTTTTTGTTGCTTGGGCTCTGAACCACGCAGGTGCTGCCAGGGAGCTGCTTGTATTGATGCCGGATCCATCCCAAAAGCTGACAATCAGTGCGATCCAGCGTGTCCGGAGCCACAGACCAGATGGCACGGCCACCTCGCTCCGCTCCCAGACGAACCCTCAGCGACTCACAGCTCAACCTGCTCTGACAAGTAAGACAGGAGGAAGGTCAAACCATCTGTTTGCCGGGAGCTCAGCACCACATTTCAGTACAAAACATTTAAAGACTGGAAAGCTGATCTTAAACTGCCTCATTATACAATTGCTTTAGTCTTGCTTCTACCTAGTCTCCGTGAGCTTGCAATGGCTTTGGGTGCTAAAGCTGAACAGCCAGAACAGAAATAGGAAAGCACCCAACACCCACAAGGAGCAGCAGGACAGTTGTCCTTCTCAACTGATGCTCCCTCAGTGAAGCATTGTGCCACAATACAGAGCCAGACCCAGAACAGAAAAAAAAAAAAAGACTTAGTTATTTTTTACTATTTAAGTTTCTGAAGCCCTTATTGCTAAAATATTTTGAATTCTCCCTACAGTTTCCATCCCTCCCCAGCACAAAGCAGCTGGTGCCTTGTCATCGCAAGCAGCTGCATTTCATGAGGCTGTAACTACTGCCAAGTGTCTGAAGGAGCCCTCAGACACATGGGCCCATCTACTCAGGCTTATTAATTCCTCCTGCAAACAAGGAGACTTTTTTTTTTGAAACCTAGCACTCCTACACACCTAAATCTTGAGTCCCCTGGTTTGAACTCCTAGCTCACAGTGCATTGAAAAGGAGAGCTGGACTATATAACCTTCTAATCTCTCTCAAACTGAGTTTTCAGGCTGTTATTTCTAACTTTAAATAGGAAAAAAAACCTAAAAAGCTGTTTCAGACTTACTAGTCTGCTTATTTGCCTTCAAAGACAGCAGCTGCATGCAGAGGGGGCTCAAGGAGGTTTCCTGCACTCCCACAGGCCCCTCCAAGCTCTGCTGAGCCACCCTGGCCTGCACTTTGCCCTGCCAGCACCTCCATGCTTGAAATTTCACCACACCTACAATACATACAGACATAGAGCAGCCTAAGAGTGAAATATAACATAAGAAGAAAGGGACAGGAACAGGCGCATCAGCACAAGCGCCTCCGCCACAGCCCATCACCTCAGTGAGGCGCAGCTCCCCCCTTCCCGCCCAGCCTTTTATACCCGCGCGGGGGGGGCGGGGCCTCTGCCCTCACTCTTGCCCTTCTTCAACATGGCGGACCCGGCAAATGACGACCGTGCGCTTGCGCTCTCCTGGAGGCTTTAAAAACGCGAGGGACGGGCCTTTTGGGCCTGTTTTGGTAGGAATGGTGCTTTTTGGTGTTATATTTAATCCTCTCTGTAAAAAGTGGGGCCGCAAGGGGAAAAGAAGGGAGGCATAGTGGGGTGGGGGGTGCAGGCAGTCCGGCCCCGCCGCTGCCTGCCCCAGGCCATGGTGCTGGGGCCCTCAGCCCTCCCTGGGCTCCCCTCCCGCCCTGGGGGCCCCCTCAGCCCTTCTGGGGGGTCAGCTCACCCCCCGGTTCTGGGCTGGTGGCTCTGGGGTGCCCGTTGGTGCCAGGCCCTTCCTAGGCTGTGTCTGAGGCAGGTGCCAAAGCAAAGGGCTGGGCCTGTGGTGGGTGAGGGCCCTGCTGGTGCTCCCGCGTCGTGGGGGAGTTCGGGTGTCCTGATTTTTTGGCTTCTTAAATGGCTGCCATTGTTGGAAGAAAATGCTAAATGCCCCTGTAAAGATTAGGAGGGTGTTCTGCAAGTTGTGGTTTTTCTCTTTAGCGTGTGAGATAGCCCTTTTTGTTAAACTGCCCATGTGAGATGTTCTGATTCTTCCTCAGGGCCTGCAGGTTTCTGCATCCTTGCGCTGATCTTAAAGTCTTAAAACTTTGAAGAGGCTAAGTTTACCTTTTCCTTGGGCTCTTCTTTTTCCAGAATGTGTTATGTGGCTGCTGACTTGCTGTCCTCAGTGGCAATTGCAATCCTACAGCCAAGAGCACTGAAGAGCTGAGTGGCGTGGCCATAAGCGCAGACGATGAACACATCAGAAAGGTCGAGTGTGGCTCTGGCTGCCTTTTGATGGGGAAGCAGCTCTGCCCAGGTCTCCCCTACCTAAAAAGAGAGGATGATGTAACTTTGCTCCAATATCATGTAGTATCTACTGTTAAGGTATCTTACTAGTGTAACAGGGTGATCTTAAGGGTCCAGTAAGGCTAAAGAATCTCTACTAGCCTGAAGTGAAGTAGTGCCCTTGTTCAGACTGGGGGTGGAGATCTGCTTCAAACATCTCCTTGTCCTCAAAGCCCCATGTGTGCAGCTATCAGCAGGAAAGCATGTACAAGAGAGGCTCAGTCTTGCTGCAGTGGTCTGTTTGTCTGCAAGCACTGTACCCTACTTCCTTGCCTGCAACCGTAGGACACCTGTGAAGTCAGTGGCTTTCATCACCATTAGGACAATTAAACTGGCTGCTGTAGACAGTGACATCATGTCATGTGTCTGGGTGAGACACTTGTCACATGAGGAGGGGAAGGGTTTCTCTAATGGTAAACATAGCGTAGTCTGGAAGTTTACACATTACATTCCCATTATAAAGAGGAAAAAAAAGTATATTGGGGCACATTCTGTGAGCTGCCGAAGTCAGAAATACCAATTTATAAGGTGAGGTCTAGAATGGATCATTAATTCCCCCCCTTTTTATTATCTTTCCTATTTATCATAAAGGTTGTCAGTGAAATCAGTGGCAAAAATGTTGATCATGCCAACTCTGTTAAAATCAGTGTTTTGGAAGGAGGGCAGGCAGATAGGAGCATGCTCTCTGAGACCAGTGACTGCCTTTCCTGGTGAGGAGGCAGTGGGGACTTGTGATATAACGTGAGCTGGCTAAGAGGTAGCCAAGGTGCATGGGTTGAGCACAGCACGCATTGCCAAGCTAGGAGAAACAGCATTTCCCCCAGCATGGGCAAGTTCAGACCCCTGTCAACAGCCACACCTTTACTCATGCTCCTGTTTCAGTGCACTAAGCTGGGGAGGTGCCAAGGAAACTCCTTGATTAATCACTTAACAGCCTGTTCAGACACAGATAAACAAAAGAAATGTTCAGCTTCCATGAAAGTGAAAGACATAAACTGATTTTTGCTAAGATTGGACTCTTACACAAGAAGATTTCAACCCCAAATAAAACTGTTATCTTGAATTTCTACAGCAATTTCTTTCTTCCCTCACCCCAGTTCCTTTACTTTTTTCTCCTGCTGTGGCTGTAGTGAAAGCCTAGTTTCCCTGTTTTGGACCCTGCAGCACAATAGCTTGCTTCCTATTATTCACAGAAGCAGCAAGGCAATGAGGCTAGGCTGATATGTGGGGAAGCAGGAAGTAGGCTGTAGGCAAGGCTGATGAATCTTTTGGTGTTGGGATGGTCTTGCTAATGTAAATGCGAAGCTGAAGCCAGAACTTGCACCCCTTTGTTCCAGGATGTGTGACAGGGGATACAGCTTAGGCTAATCCCTACTCACCGAGAGAGAGAGGAAAGAAACCCCTAACAGCAAGGGGTAGTCTGTCGCTGTTCTGGAAATCTCACGGGTGCTTTGCTTTTCTGTCAAGCCGTGAGCCCTCTCCAGCTCAACATCTTGCAGTCACTAACTTTTTTTCAAGTGTCTTTTGCATCAGCAGCTTCAGAGTTCAAAATTCTTCCTGGTCCTGCACAGAGTTTGTGCATGCCAGGGATCTTCCAACTGTCATGGGGCTTTTAGATCAGTGTTGGGCACTGCACAAGTATAGTTGGGTTAGGAAATTTTGGGAGGTGACTCAGCACACAGCTTGGATGAGCTCAACCCCTCCTGACCTCTGTCTCTTGCCCTGAACACCCTGCCTAACTAAAAGCTTCCTCATCTAGGGCGATACATTTAGAGTAGCCAGATGTTGCTGTCTGAGGGGAATGAATTTGTATTATACATGGCTGCGTGAAAAAACATTCAGGACATTGCTTTTCCTTTTTTCTCAGTCACAGGAGATGATATTTCTGGACATCCAGTGGTCTGCATGGGAAGCAATGCACCTACAGCTCACAGCTAGTTAAATCCCACAAAGCACAGCAGTACTGGCTCATCCGCTGCACATTTAATATATTTGTTGAGGTATGTGCTAGTGCTTGAAGTCTGACAAACTGCACATCTGATTCAAAGTAGTGAGGTGATTCATTGTCCCACAGAAATGAATTCCTCAAAGCTATTGCTCTTGAAATGACTTGCACATCAGAAACCGTATGTGGGTTAGGAACACCACTGGATTCCCAGAGAAGTGCAGCCCTGAGGTCATAGTTTTGTCATTGCAGAAGATCTGTGAAAGAAAAACGTTTTGGTTTGGCATCAGCTCAACACTAAAATATGCCACATTGGGGAGTCAAGATAACCTCTTGGCATCTGTCAGCCTGTTCCCTGCTGTGTCCTGACTAGGCTGCTAGGTTGGCTTCTGGTTCATTTTAATACCACAGGAGGAAAATCCTATTTTGGGTGTTGCCCTGTATTGTCAGTCAGTTTGTGAATGCACGTGGATTCCTTTATTTCGTTTAACTACCCGAAGTGGTGCTTCAAACTGGCCCACCCTGGATGGTCAGTTCACTCAAAGCCAAGCTTGGCTTAGTCCCCAAAGCTGGCATGAAGACACAAGAGAGAAACCATCAGGGTCCCTCTGCTAGCAGCTATTTCTGACCCGGTGATGGAGACACAGCACATGCCAAAGAGCATGAGGGCATTCGGCCTGGTAAAACAACAGACCTGCAACTCAGGGCATCACAGAATCACAGACTGGTCAGGGTTGGAAGGGAGCTCTGGAGATCAGCTAGTCCAGCCCCCTGCTAGAGCAGGTTCACCTAGAGCAGGTTGCACAGAATTGTGTCCAGGCACGTTTGGAATGTCTGCAGAGAAGGAGACTCTACAACCTCTCTGGGCAGCCTGTTCCAGTGCATCGTCACCCTCAAGGTAAAGAAGTTTTTCCTCATATTCAGTTGGAACTTCTTGTGTTGCAGGGCACTACAGAAAAAAGCCTGGTCCCACCCTCTTGACACTTGCCCTTAGGGTATTTGTAGACATTGATAAGGTCCCCTCTTGGTCTTCTCCAGGCTGAACAGGCCCAGCGGTCTCAGCCTTTCCTCATAACAGAGATGTTCCAGTCCCTTGATCACACAGGGTTGCACACAATCTGTGTCCCATCCTGGTGCAGGGCAGAGAGGGGCCAAGAAAGCTTCTGCATTTCCACAGCAGGGTGTCTCAATTACTGTTTATGCCATCTGGGTCACTCTTAATTCAGAGCACCTGGATTTCCTCTAGATTACAAGCCCCACTGATGAGGTCTGGTTACCTCTCTCTGATACAAAGCCCACCAAGGGCTGTATAAACAGGCTTGCAGTTTTGTTTGGGTTTTTTTTTTTTTTACTCCTTGCTCATTTTGAAGGACACCAAGGACAGTCCAAGGGTTTGAAAGACAGGGAGAGATGGCAGTACCTGCTAATGATGGAGTAAGCAGGTAGAGACTTGGCTTCCCTCTACTTTCCCACTATAAACACTATTTACTTCTTGGTGCTGCAAGATTGGGTAAGAAGTTAAAACAAATGGATTTACAAACTATCTCAGTAATACAGAGATGTGATTAAGAGTAAAACATGGCCTGTATGGCCTGATCCATGGGTTTGGTTTGTGTAATACAGTTGTCCAGCAGTGTTTGGAAAGCAGTGCAATGATGTGTCATTTCTAGCTCTCTGCCCATGCTGCTGACTGAGGGGAGGAGGGCTTGAACCCAAGGCTTGAAGCAGTGGCAACGTTGTTGCTTCTGCAAGGCTGCTTCTATTTTTTTGCCCTTCTCCCAGAGTTAGGCATCAAAGTTTTGTTTAATCTCAAGAGCTTCCTTTGTGTGGCTCACCAGAGGGTTTCAAATGCCACGTCCCTCTTGCACCCAATAAATAGCGCAGAGCTGCTTCTGGAATTGACTCTTCTCGTTGCAGTTAATTCGTAGGGTTTCTTAGGCTAAAGAGTAGATGGAAAATAATTTCCAGTGCATTTGTTCTCTTGACTAGGCATGAAATATATTTATTCCTCTCTTCTTGAGTCTTCAGGTTTTCTTTTCTCTTTTTCCTTTGCAGTTCAGTGGTGGGATCTGCAATGCTCGCAGAATCACAGGACCCAGCTTTCAGTGCTGCTTTCCCCCGTAGCACTTTCTCAACGTCTCACCTAGCTGCAAGGCTGAGAAGGCTTTGCGTTTCTGGATGGATAATCAATAGATTACTGTTTGTCAGACTTTTTTTTTTCCCCGCTTCGTTATTGACCTGTTACTGTACTGAAACCTCAGCCATTTAGGAGGCAGATTAAGCCACAAGTTGTTACCTGGACTCTATTTTTAACCTTTTGTAAGCAAACTCAAACCCTGAAATTGTGAAACTAGGAAAACAACGTGGGTTATGATTTCTTTAATAATCCAGTCACCTTCTCCAACTTCTCCACTCCCTGGCTTGAAGTTTAGTAACCTGTTACAAATAGGGCAAGACAGTTTTGAGCAGCACCTTTCAACACTCTTGTATACCAGGGAATATTTGCTGATTCCCACCTCCCAAGATGGTGGAAACTTAGGCTGGGACCCCAGGGTACCACTGAAGCAGTCCACCAGCTTGGGGAAGCAGCTTTTCTTTCTGGAGAGCTCCCTTTGAGGCCCTGCTGACCTCCCCTGAGCTGCTTCCCCAGCACATCAGTGTGACACTGATGGCCCTCCGCAGTGCCTGGGGCTTTTACCCAGCAGCTAAGTGCACACCTTAGAAACATACTGCAACATAATGACTTTATTTTAATGAGTGGCCTTAGGTATTAAGACATCATATCATCTGCTCTGCCCACTGTTTCATAGTGCATTTGGCTTAGAGATCTATGTCAAACAGATATAAGACAGCAAGAGCGTTATCAGAAACAGAACCAGGTTGGGAACAGCCACAGCTGTAGAAAAAACCTCCAAACCTGTTCTGAGCAGCTGCTTTGTGTGGCTTGAGTGCTTGTTGTTAGCAGAGGTGATGAAGATAAATGGAAATGAGGGAAGATCTTTCTCTGTGCTCTGTAGAGGCTGCAGTTTCTTGCTCATATATGAACTTGGAGTGTTAGCTGCTTTGCAGGAATTGTCACCTGGCATACTGAAATCTGCATCCAGGATCTATGGGGCATCTTCAGGATCGGTTATAGCTACACTTGCATTGTGTGAGTGTGATCTAGGTAAGGGCTGTGCACTTTCATTTATTCTGTGTCTAAAGAGATTGAATGTCTGGAAATTCTGGAGTTGCAAAAGGTAATTCTTTTTATTTATCATTAATCAGTGGTTAATTGCTCAGAATTTTACTTTATTGACCTCTTTAAGAGTGGAAAAGGTGGGTAAATTAACCAGCACAGAGAAAATGGACTAGATATAGTTATTAAATAAGCCATTGCATCTTATTAATTTGAATTAATGGGAAGTTCATCTAACATAAGAAACAAGTGCCCTCCCTAATAAGGCATTTGGGGTTGTTGGTTGATTCCCAAAACACAGAGGAGAAAGGGGGGAGAGATGCAGAGCCAACAAGAGGAAATGTTATGCAAAGGCTTCCTGTCAATTTCCTCCCATATCTCCAAAAATTTTTAAGATGAAGATGGAGAGATATGGGGAAAGAAAACAAAATACTTCTGCTTCCTGCAATAATGAAAGTCCTTGGAAAATCTGGGTCCTCTCGTAGACCTTCAGCCCTAATGAAAATAATGGCTTTTTATGAGCATTTACCAGCATGGTAAAATGCTCCTTTACCAGGTGGAAGTGCAGCCCAGAAAGTGTGTAAATAATAATATAAGGGATGTGGAATGATTGCTTTGCTTTGCTTTAGAGGATATGAAGCTGTACTTCTTCAATACTGTGAAAATCTCTTCACTGGGGCGCCTTCCTGGAGGAAAAGTCCTTAAAATCTTAAGGGATAGCTTAAACAAGTACCTGCCTACAAATGCCCACGAGCTGGTATCTGGAAAGCTGCATGTTATCCTCACCCGTGTACGCGACTGGAGAAGTGTGGTCATTTCAGAGTTTGCCTCGAGGGAAGACCTCGTTCAGGTGAGAGCAGCCACAGCCACCCTGCAAGGGGAAGAGCTGTGTGGGATTTGCTGCCTGTCCGTGCCGTGATTTCTGTCTTTGCCACCCTCTGAAGCCAGAGTGGAAAGCAGACAGGGTCACAAGCTGAAACTAATAAGAAAATCAGCCCTTCTGATTGCTGGCTGAATGATCTACTGGGTCTGAGTATGCATGGATCAAAATGTGGCAATTTCACAGGTTGCCTTCCTACTTCTCCAACCCTGGCTGTGGGTGTCAGGCATGGTCTGGTCCACCATAGTCAGTGGTGCCCATTAACCCAGGTCCCCGTTCTGGCATTCACAGATGAGCCACCATTCCCAAAGACAACAGGTTTTCTTGGCTCTTTGCTCACCTCTGTGCTTTCCATCTCACCCACAGGCCATAATGTGCAGCTGCTTCATCCCGCTGTATTTTGGATTTTTACCTCCTACCTACCACGGGGTGGTGAGTAGCCTTGTGGTGTGGAGACACTATCCCGACTCGGGCCAAGGGCCCATCTAGCCTGAGCCTTTTCTCCAGTGGTGGCATTAAGCATGTTTATACCTGTGTTTGCCACCACAGTCACTTGGTGCTGTGTTCACACAGTGTATGCAGAATGAAGAACTGAAGCCAGGTGCCCCACAATCCGACCTCACTGCGGACAGAGCTGACCTTCTCACAAAAGCGTTCATCCTCACCCTGTCTGTGGGATTAGCTCAACTCCTTTCTGCTGCACTTTCCCCCAGTTTCATTAACGAGTAATTTTGGCTGGAAGGGAGGAAGTGGTGGGTGTACTTGGAGCACATGGGACAGTGGGCAGGGCTGTTCCCTAGCAGGAGATCTCTGTAGCCACAGTAGCTCAGTCCAGTTTGGGCCTGGGTGGGGAAGAAACCACAAATGCATGCATATGTGGTGCAGCACTCTCCTCTCTGAAAAGAGGAAGGCTCAGTGTTCCTTGTTTTCTCTCCTAGCGTTATGTTGATGGGGAACTCGGCGTGTGGCGAGCCAACTTTGTGTCCCGGGCCACAATCACCGTGTCTGCTTTCGCCGGCGAATATGACATCTGTCCCAAAGATAGCCCAGCTGTCTTCTTCAATTTCCAACTCTCTGACTGTATTTTACAGATATCAAAAAGAAACATCTGCTGCTTCCAGTATATTTTTCAGCTTCCCACGCGTCAAGTGAGCTGCTTCTACAGGTACCCAGAGCCGTGAGATCCCTCCCTATAGCTGGCCCATCTGCCCTGACTGCCACCTCCCCCCTGCAGGTTCTGGACCAGTTCTATGCCCATGGCTACCAGGACACAGTCTCCTTCTTAAAAAGACTGAGTAAGTGATTGGGAGTGAGGAGCAGGTAGGTCAGGTGCTTCTCTTACAACATTGATCTCCTGACAGAAGGTAAGAGATGCTGCCAGAGCACCTAGAGTGACCAGGGCAGAGAGATCCCTGCATCCCTGGCATTGCCAGGGTTACTTGAGTCCCACCCTCTCTGCAGCCTCTCCTGTAGCTCCCTGATCCCCCCTTTTCCCCCAGTGATGTCAGGTCCCCTCTTCTCTGCCACACTGGGCATGGTAGAGCTTTCCATGGAACACAGGTCCCCAGGACCTAGACAGGAGAAGTGTAGGCTCGGATGCCGTGTGTGGTGTTAGACTGATAACCCACTGATACACAAAGCAGTAATGTTTGGTGATCCCCAACCCAGAAACCCAACACAGATTAGCCATGCGCTGTGGTCATCAGCACCCCTATTTTCCAGTCAACTCCGGTCATGCCTCACACTGCTGGAGACCTGGTAGTTGAGCAACAAGTGAGAACTGGATTCTCTTCCCACCAGGTGAATTTGGCATAAATTACCTTGATGAGGACTTCATGCTTTCTTGGACAATGAATCGTGTCAGAAAGGTGAAGGGACCCTGCACTGGAAGCCAGAAACAAGACTACTTTGCTCCGGAGCCACAGACCCTGAGGATGTCACTGAAGAGAACCCAGGGACCATCCAGGCAGCAGATGAAGTGGAAGAGGAAGTCCCACACCACCTTCTCCACCATCAGAAAGGTAGACGACCAGCACTTCCTTTACCCCATCACTTTTCATGAGCTAAGTGACACTTGCTCAGGGCTCTCGCTGCCAAAAGAGGCTCTGTGGGTTTTTGCAGACTCTGGTAGGTGAGAACATCAGGACTGGGAGAAAGTCCCCTCTTGGGTCAGTGGTTATTAGCGAGGCCTCATGCTGAACTTGTTGTGGGTGAGGATTGAGAACTTAGGTAGTGGCCAGGTCAGAAGGACTCTTTAGAGAAGTAGCTCTTTCTGTGAAGCAAGCCATTTCCTCACCTTGCAAGGTAATAAGGGCTTCTGTCCACACATCGTTTCATGAAGGGTGAGGGAAGGAGCTGTGTCTCAATGGTTTGTGTCTCAACTTTGCTGTGCCAGACAAAATTTCTACTTAGTAGCTCTGGTGTGCAGCCATGTGTAAATACTTAAGCACAAGAAAAGCTTATTAGAGCTGCAGGTAAACCTCTATCTGTATCATTTGTAAGCAACGTAAGGCAGGTTTAAATCTAAAACTTCTAGTTTTCTGCAATGCTATGCAAAATAATGCCCTCTCCCATTTCACTTTTGACATGGGAAGCTGGAGAACCCTCAGCATTTCAGAGTCCGGTTTGTCTTACTGTTACTAGTGGAATACAAAGAGCTGCGTGCTGGAGTGCAACATTTCTTTCAATTTTATTATTTATTTTCGTTTTCTTTCCCAGTCTCTCAACATTTCAGAATCTGTCAGCTTAGGGAAAACTACTGAGCTTTTCCAACATGGTGATGGTTTAAAATGTTGCCACATAAATAAAAAGTGAAAAAAGACCCAAATACTGTTCTGCTATATCTAGGAGGACCATACCAAATGAGGAATATAAACGGGAAAGAACAGGGCCATTACCATCCCAGCTCTAAAAATAAAAGCTTGAAAAACATAAAATAAAAGCAAATATGACATTTCCATTAAGAACAAGACAACTCTACCTATGGGAAGAGACCCACTATAGAAATGCAGGACACAGGCTGTACAGTTTGCTTCCATGCTTCCTTTTTTAAAGGCTTCATCAATCTGAACTACATGGAACTTTTGAAAGCAGCGTAGTAGGAACCAGGTTTCTTTGAAGGTTGGGCAGGCTGTGGGCTATTGGGGGTCTCGGTCTCTGGGTTGCAGCTAGGCAACAATGGTCACCTGTGGAAAGAATTAAGACTCATTCATTAGGCCAGAGAGTAACCAAGAAGGTAGTCAGGACTCTGTCTCCAGAGAAGTGCATCAGATTTTTCAGTTCTGGGAAGGAAAAGCCCTGATGACCTAAGCCAGGAAAAGGCTGTTTTGCTGTTTATCTGCACAATACTAGAATATCATTGATGTTACCAAATAAGCAAGGGTATAAACCTGTGAACAACTCACACCCAGTTTCCTGAATAAGCGAGAGTATCTCCAAAGGACTGCTGCTGTGGTAGAGCCTGCACATGGGCAAGGCTCAGGCTGGATTAGCAGGTTAACCACAAGGATTTGCCCCTGTAACCATGTGCCCACCAGGACAGCTGCACAAAGAGTTGCACCCCCCCGCTTAGTATCTAGACTAGAAGCAGAGTTCAGCATAAAGCACCTGCAGTCAAAGCCACAGACGCAGGCAGGACTGGACACACATTTGTTTTCAGTTGGCTCAGTTGCATGGACTCCCCACTGGATCTGCAGAGTGATCTAGCTTTAGAGAATGCTCCTGCTGACTTGGGTTGTCTCTAAACTCTCACCCCACCTACCTCAGGCTTCACATCTCTGTAGAGCTCAATGTAGACCAGGGCAAGCAACAAGATAGTGGTACAAGGGCAATATTTTAAGGATATCAAAACCTATTACTCTCTAGACAACAGGAAGGAGAGAAGCAGCCCTGGTCAGGTATTTGAATCCAGTTTGTCTCACAAGAACTGCCAGAAGTGTCCATCAGATTGACCAATACGGTTTTACTCCCTTCAGGGCCATGCCAGCCGCAGAAGAGCATTTCTGACCCTGCTGCTGCCTTTGACCCCAGTTCATTTTTTAAAGAGAAAAAGAGCAACTGGCAACCCAGCCTGCAGACAGACACCAAACTGCACTGAAGAGCCACAACCCCACTTCCATCCCACCCCAGGTGCCTCCCATGACCCACCTTTAAAGGAGGCATTTCAGGCTGAAGACAGTATCTATTGCAGCTGGTTTGAACTGGGTGCAGCTGGGTTTCCCAGCTTGCTTCCCTAGGGGTGAAACAAGCTCCTGCGCAAGGTGATTGTCTTGGTTTTGGCTGGGATAGAATTAATTTTCTCGGTAGCTGATGCAGTGCTGTGTTTTGGATTTGGTGTGAGAATAATGTTGATAACACAGTGATGCTTTTATGTGTTGCTAAGTGATGTTTATACTAAGTCAAGGACTTTTCAGGTTTTTATGCCCTGCCAGCAGGAAGGCTGGAGGAGCACAAGAAATTGGGAGGAGATGCAGCCAGAACAGCTGCCCTGAACTAGCCAAAGGGATATCCATACCATAGAATGTCATGTCCAGTACATAAACTGGGGCGAGTTGGCCAGGGCCAGTTGATTGCTGCTCAGGGACTGGCTGGGCGTCGATCAGTGGGTGGTGAGCAATTGTATTATGCATCACTTGGGTTTTTTCCCCCTTCTCTTTGGGTTTTATTCCTTTCCCCTTCATTATAATGATTATTGGTTTATTTCAATTATTAAATTGTTCTTATCTCAACCCTTGAGTTTTAGCTTTTTTTTCCTCAATTCTCCTTCCCAGCCCGCTGCAGTGGGGAGTGAGTGCGCAGCTGCATGGTACGTAGTTGCCAGCTGGGGTTAAACCATGACAGTGATTCAGAGAGATGGCAAAGCCTCCTTTTACCATTAGCTCCAAGCTCATGCAGAGGAGACGGCACCAGGTGTGCTTGCTTGGAAAGATGGGGGATTAATAAAGCAAAAGACAGCTGATTTAAATGACAAGTTATTAAATACTTATATCGTAGCACATCTCTGCAGGTTTGGAGCAGGAGGGCTCTGTGCTATGACTGTTTTGTTTTGGGTGTTCCTTGTAGGCTGTTTTTTGTTGAAGTTCTTGAAGTTTTGCCAACTTTTTATGATCAAGCACTATGCCATGTAGGGACAGGTGGGATGCACTGGGTAGTTCAAACTATGCTCCTGTTTGTGGCTAAGATTTGCAGGCAAGTTTAGTGGATTTGGATGTCCAATTCCTACATGAGAATTTTCTTTTGGGGATTTTAGTTCCCATTTGAATAGGGATAGTGTAACTGCCTGAAGCTGGCTGAAATAGTTATATCCTGCCTGGAGGTGGTGGTGCTTGCTCAGAAGACCAGGAGCCTGGTAGAAGGGCTGTTGCAGAAGTGGGGCTGTCTGCTTGGGAGGGAAAGCAGAAGCACAGTATGAGCAAAAGCAGATGACAGGCTGACTGGCCCTGCTCCTGCCTGGGGAGCGGTGGGTGTCTCTGTGCCCTCTCCGCTTCCATCTGTGGCAGGAACATAGTCACAGTTTGCAAGCTGGTTTTGAGCAGCTCAGCTTTGGCTGCAAGGGTTGAGAGGTGTAAATCTGTCCAGGATGGAAGGAAGACAGGAGCAGGTTTTGATGGATCCAAAGCAAATAAGTATCCAAGTAGCTTTTAGCAAGCTCATTGCAGAGAAAATATCTCCAGGTCATTGATTTCAACCAGAAGCAGCAGAACATATTAATCTTTCCCTGAGCATTCATAGTTAACTTTGAATCTGTTTACATTGATGCAGCCTTCCAGTGTCCCCCACGTTCATGCCTGCAGTCTCCAGGGCACTTTGGATGAAACCTCCCTCTTTACCATTTCCCTTTGTGCGATTGAACAAGCTGTTTATTCAAATAAACAGCTTGGGCTGTTGTGATCAGTTTGTTGCCCATTGGGAACCAATAAACAGGGGAGACTCAGCTGGGGTAAAGCCAATCCATCAGCTTCTGATGTGTAAAATGTATTCGGGATGATTAAGTGTGCTGCTAATTCATTCTGCATACAGGCCAGCTACGTGAGGTGTGTTTGCCTGGACCATACGCTGTTTGTAGCAGTGAGTTACAGAAAACTGCACGAAAAAAACTAATGTATTTGTGAAATGTCAGCTCTCCTGCTGCAATAAGAGATGCAGTCTGCAAGACTGCGGTACTTTGAAGTAAGGGGCGGTTAATCTTTAGGTTTCTTCATCCTTCTCCACAGCTTCAAATTCAGAGGGGTCCAGATGTGCACCTAGCTCTGCTGGCAGGAGAAGCAGGCCTCCGAGGGTGTGTGAAGCTCAAGAATAGGTAATTGGTAAAATAACTTTAGGGAACTGGACAAAAATTAGTTCCTGCTCAGTGTGATGCTCCCTAAGGCTTCTCCCTCTCTCTTTTTGATGAATCTCTCTGAAAGTTTTTGAGTGGGAGGAAAACAGCTGAAATGTGACATTTCCTGGCAAATGCCTGCCCTGTAGTCTGCTTTAACACAGAGGGAGGAATGCTGCTGGCAATCAGCGAGCGGAGTGGCTAGGGAAACTGGTGGCTGGGCTCTGTGTGCATGCAAGTAAAGCTGCCCTGTCTCCCCTGTGCAGGCTGCCATTTGATCGCAGGTGCAGCCCCGCAGTGCTTTTCCTTGGCTGTCATGTGAAAGCAGCTCAGGCCTGGGCAGGGAGACTGCGGCAGCAGTACTGGGAACAAAACCAGCTGGTTTCCCCAAGTGGAAAAAAAACCCCACCCCCAAAACACTCCATCAAAAACCAGCAGCCATGCTGGTGTGTGAAGTGAGCTCTGATGTTGCCCACCACTTCCCAGGGCAGCAGAACCATGTGGCGGCAGAGACCCCCCAGGGCCCATTCAGGGTGGTTACCCGAGAGGGAACAAGCTGGCAGTTAGTTGAGTCAGGGTGGATGAATCAACAGGGACAAGTAGCCCCAGGGGCGTTTGATACTGAAGGGCTGGTTCGTAGTTGAGTTGTGTAGCTGCCTGCAGTGTGAAACCATTCTGTGCAGGTCTCTTCACCAGCTGCATGTGAAGTAACTTGCAAGTAGGTTTTGGGGAGTTACAGCTTAAAAGCTGTCTGTGTGCCAAGTTAAATGCCTTGAACCCTTGAGATTTTAGTGCCAAAACATCTCTCAGGATCTTGGTGGATGCGTCTGATGGCCTGCTAGGGCAGAGCCCAGCAGATAATGCTCTGGAACAAGAACATGTTGCTGTAGGGAAGCAGCACTAGGCTGGTTCATAACTCCTTTCAGATGTCACTAAATAAATAATATCACAGGGGAAAAAAAAGCTACTTTTAATGTGGGGTACCCCAGATTTGGAGTTTTTAGCCATGCTCAGCATCAGTGACCCATGGGTGAGGTCCTTCAGGGTTTCCCTGCTATGCACCCTGCTCTTCCTCCACTGAGGGTTTGCATCCCCCGAGCACCTCACATCCTGGCCATGGCTCTCTTAGACAAACCAGGCACCGTGGTTTGGAGGAGCTTCTGGAACCGGTTTACCATGGAGCTGATGCCTCCCAGCAGGTCCCACATCTTCTGCAACCTGCAAAACCAAAATAAACAGGCTGACTTTAGTGACCAGTAAATGCAGCAAAAGGGGGAGAGCGTGAAGGATGAATGCACACTGTAATACTCTTTCATAACCAAGCAATCCTATGGTTTTCCTGCTAGCCATGCCCACTCTCCCTGAGAGCTTGCCTTCAGAGAATACCCAACCCTCCTGCAGAGGAGGGATGCTGCTAAGCCTGTTTATGCAGTTGATGTGCATCAGCTTCCTCTGGTCCGTAGAAAAGGAGGGACTTGCCGCCAGCCTCCACTGCCCCGTAGGGTGCCCCGTGAGCTTCCCACGGAGCTGACGTCTGAGGGATGCTGCAGCCCCCGATGCTGGGCTCATAGGGACGCCTGCCTGCCTCATGCTAAGCTTGCACCATGTCCCTTCAGCTGTCTCGCCACTGCTGAAGGCACCACCACTGATTTCTGTATCACTCTCAGCTTCAATGCCTCTGCCAGGATGCTCTTACCCTTTCCTGAAAAAAGCTGGCAGCGTGTATGGCTGCAACAGGATCTTTGACAGTGGATCTTGCAGTCCAGTCATCTGCTCTTTCTTCCACAGAGCCAGGCCTGTGCCCATGAATGACAACACAGAAATAAATCAAGATCAGCAATTAGAAATAACCCCCTAAATGCAATAATTCCTCTTGTCCAGCAACTCTTGCTGCAGCTAAGCCTGTAGGTCCTGAAGCCCAGGCCAGAATCCAGCTGGAGCCTCTCTTACAAAGCCCCTTCGTGAACAGCTACTGCAGGTCTAGAAATATTTACTATAACAAATAATGATATCTTAAATATAATACTGTTCCTCTCAAAAACTGCAGCAGCCCTCAGTGGCCCCAGCCACCCCCAAACCCCCAAGTCAGTACCCCAAACCCTCTACCTGGCAGGAAGCCAGGGAGCGGGTACTGCAGAACCCTTTTGCGCAGGCCAGTGCGTGTCCTGTTGGATTGCGCAAAGTCGTTCTTCCCACACATGCTGGCGAAGCAGAAATTGCCACTGAAGTAGTTAAAGCCAAAGGCATCTGCGAGACATGGAAAGAAAGGGCTGATGCTTGCGTGTGCGTCGCATTTCTCGGCTGCCCTTCAGGTCTTGGGGCGACACTTACTGTTCCTGTAGAGGAAAAGGGCAGTGTCCTGGTACCCCTGGGAGAAAATGTCATTCAAGACCTGCAAGGAGAAACACCTGAGTCACTAAAGAGCCCTCCACCCAGGCAATGGCAGGACCTATCCAAGGCTTTTTGACCGTGGAGGGTTGGGATGGCCCATTTGGGAAGGCAGCAAGCAGGGGTTGGTTTCCAGCCACCAAAGCGCTGGTCCTTTGCGAGCTGTCAAACCAGGGTGGACCCCATCGCAGGTACCCATCAGCAGTGTCCACCAAAAAAATACACTGCAGAAACAGTGGGTACTGCTCCCTGCCTTTGAAATCTGCTTAAGTAATGGTGGAGATTGAGCTGAACCGTAAAGCTTGGGAAGGCAGGACCAGCATTTATTTGTTTTAACCAAAACAGAAGCTGGGAAGAAGACCAGGTGGACTTACCATGGTGCTAGGTGGAAAGAGAGCATAGCTAATCCTGCAGAGGTTTTCTATCGAGATCTGAATGCTGCCGTTGAAGATCTGGAAACAGAAGAAGATAGCGGGGCAATCCCGCGGGCAGATGTCGAGCTCTCCTGTGAAGGGGGACACGGTGATCACGGCTTCCTCCAAGCTGGAGACGGGCTGCAGGCCGGTGAATCCTCCATCAACGTATCGCTGAGGGGGAAGAGCAGAGGGAGGGTTTGCTTTGAGGATTGCTACAGCCTGTGTGCGAGGACAGCATCACCGAGAGGAAAGCAAGCAGCTGCAAAGGCGACATCTCCTGCTGTGAACCTGTCCCAGCACGTCCTCTCTTCCCACTTGCAACAGCAACTCTTGCCCCGCCTCGCTCTTTATCCTGCCCTTTGCCAGCTCCTGCTGCTCTGCCTACGGCACCCAGCTGGCTCCTCGATGAGGTGCTGTAATCCACCGCAGTTATTAAACTAGAAATGTAATTATTTTAATTCGCAAAGCTTTGTAAAGTTGTTTTGGCAGTCATTAGCCAATTCAAACATCGCTGAATTTAGAGCGTCGCATAAATTTCAAGTCCTGAGCTCAAGCAGTGGGGCTCCCGCATATAATAATTGCCTGTAAACCCCTGGAGGATTACTCACTGGGCAAGGAAAATGTCATTTGCTGTATTCCAAAAGGAATCTGAATTTACCACCCACCTCAGTGGGATCTGAGGTTGCAAGGACTGCAGCTGATCAAATTAAATGCTCTTGAAATAACAGTGCAGAGGAGCCTCACACGGCAACACCACCGAGCTCTGGGTCCTGTAAATTTTAGGCACTTTGTGGGCAAGCCCTGCAGTCCAGGGTAGGCTGGAGATCTGACCTGACGGCCAGGCACAGACAGCCCAGGACTAAATAGGCTCAAAAACTGCAGACCAACACGTTAAGGAAAGATCCCAGCTCTATCCCAGCTGCAAATCTGGAATCGTGGCTTTGTGGGCTGTGACACACAGGCAGGTCAGGATGCATCGGCTGCTCTGTGGTCCACACGCCTCACCGCCACGCTGCTGTGCTCCTCCATCACTGAGGGTTAGCAGCAAGCCAGCCCAAATCTGTTGACTTCGCTGCGGTGTTTCTCAGAGTAGGAATACGCACGTGGTTGGGGGAGGATCCTCCCACGGACTTTGGCTATTTCAGCCATGCAAGTCTGCACCTGAGCTAATGGAGACATCTGCACTGCAGACAGATCCTGCCTGGGATAACTGGGTTGTGTGTCAAAGTCCGGTGTGGGCATCCTCTCCTCTCGCTTTGGAGATCTGCAAGGCGAGATCCACTCATCCAGGCTCTGTAGGCAGCTCCACCCAACGATCACATTAGGGTGGGAGGGAAGAACAAACTCACAGACTTTATCATCCTCCATGAACTAAAGAAGAAGCCTAGACATGTGTAGCCCTCTCCACTCAAAGGAACGTAAAGTTCCAACCCCAGAACATACTGCTGGGAGCATATGTTTTATTGGAAATATCACTCACCACACCCCGGTAGGATGGAGGGATGAATCCACAGTAGATAGGAAGAAAGCAGCTGCAGAGGAGAGCCTGGGGGAGGAGAGGGATTGCAGAAGTAAATGTTCCTGTCAAAGTTCTCCTGGACAAAAGCTGTTGGCTGGGTGCCTGCAAATTCAGACTTGAGAAATCACCTGGAGCCAGGCTGGCAGTACCACCTGCACTTGGCACTTGGCTGTGTCAGGAAGAAAGGTTTCAAGAAGAGGAAAACATCTCATCTCAATAAAGTTGAACACTTCTCTTGAGAAGGGCACGGCACTTCATTTCTCATTTTTATAGCTGCCAGCAATATTACAGCTGTATAGCTATGTATCACTGCCCAAACGCTGCCCTTTGACGGTAGCAAGGTGAAGCTTTGGGGTCGTTTTCCTTATTTGTGGGTTTTGGGACAAACCCAAGACATCCTCACAACGCATTTTCATTCTGCTGGGATTTGTCAATGACAAAGCCACTGCTGGGCCGTTTGCAGCCATTTTCCACCAACCTCGTCAGTTGGGAATGAGCATCCCAGGCTCCTGGATGGACCTGGCCAGCACCATGGGGGGAGCACCAACATCTCTGTGAAGTTGCCATCCTCTGCTGTCTCCCAGGGACAAGCAAGCCCGCGGGGTCCCATGGTCAGTTACCCTGGGGTTCTCTCCCCAGTAGCTAATGTACTGGTTCCTCAGCTGCTTGTTGGGCAGCACAGAGGCTTTGTCCAGCTCTTTCCCCCCAGGAGAGTGCTGAAGCAACGGGGAGAGTTACTGCCAATGGGACTTGGCCGAGGAGAGACTTGTCCAGGCTGAGAGATCACGTTAGCATTAACGCAGCTCTTTGCAGAGGCTCATTAGCACTTATTAGAGCTGGCCAACCTGTCAGCATCAGCTTTTTGAGGCTGGAAAACCTGATTTTTAAGCGTGATTTATTCCTTCCTGACTCTGGACCCAACAACGTATCCTTCCCTCCCACCAAGCCTCATGGAGCTCCCTGGAGTGGGACCACGGCTCTGGCAGAGCTTCCTGACACTCTCCCCACCATGGGCAGGAAAACTGTGCAGTTAAAGTCGTCAACACTTAGGTACCCCCATCCCAAGCAGTAGGTGGGGTTCTTCCTACACCATCAGAGGAAGGTCCCTTTACCTGAATGAGCTCCTCTTTCGAGCTGAACTCCGAGGCTATGACGTTTTGGCCATCTGCCACCCGCGTGAGCGAGATGTGCAGCCGCCCCGAAGCCAGCTGGTAGGAGTCCTCTGGTAGCATCCGCTGCAGAACAGTCTTGATATTTGCCAGCAAGCTGCACTTGGGAGAGAGAGGGCCCAGGATGGTTCTCCTGGCTTCCTTTGCCATGGCAAAAAAAAATTCCTTTAGGTCATCTGACATAGAGGGAAGAGGAAAGACAGAAAGTCAATATCGCTGTTGCCCTGTTATTTTTTTATCCTGTTTTTAATGCTCCTCACATATAAAGCCTCTTGCTGCCCCTGTGCATGACCCCGGGATGATCATGCTGCTACGGCAGGGGACGTGGTGGCAGGATGAAAGCAGGACATCACCCCCGTGACGTCCTCAAAGGACTACGTATTGCTGAGCACAGCTCCATGGGTGAAATCCCCGCCTGCGCTGCCGGAGACGATGCTCGAGACATGCGTGGCCGGGGATTAGGGAAAGGTTTCAAAGAGCCCCGGGAATGGGGACGCAGGTGCAGACACTGAGTTATCGGTGCCAATGTGACTTGCACAACACGTTCCTGCTTTCCACCTCCGATTTTGCACGTGGGCAGCCCCAGCTTCACAGGGGAGCTGGAACAGCTCAAAGGTGAGGGTAAGGAGCAGATCCCCACCTCCTCTCCTTCAGGCTTTCCTGCAAGCCAGGCACCCTGGCTCCATCATGCTGGGATTCCACACTACTCCGAGCTCCCCGAGTGACCTCCCAGCTGGTGTTAATAGTCATTACATGTGTCTTGCACGTCCCAAAAGCTGGATTAAAGGGGCAGAGCTGCTGAGCCCCAGCCAAGGCTCAGGAGACGCCAGGCTGTGCAGGATGGGGGCAAGAGGGGTGCAGCAAACCCGCTGTCAGCCTGATCCCGGGGAGCGAGCTTGGTTCCTTTGCTGAAACGGGGAGCTCGCTTGGGGGGTTACCCCACCTTGGGGGGTTAAACTCTCACAGCAGAAGGCTTATTCAGCTCCTCAGTGCTGCAAAGAGCCATCCTTGCACCCGAGTGGGCTCCCCGGGACCCTGCGCTGGCACGAAGCCGCAGGTTTGCCTTAACACCGTAGATTTGTAGGGGCAAAGGTTTCCAGGCTGTCTCGTGAGATTGCTTTAAAAGCAGGGACAGACATGGATTAGATGGAGTGTCCCGAAGGCAACTGGAGCAACGTAGGTATTAAGAGGGGTTATAAATATTTGAGCTGATGTTCAGGCCATGTGGCATGATGATTAATGCTCAGCAGGTTTACACAGAGTCCTCAGGGATGCTGAAAAAGCCAGAGGCACCCCAGGGAGGTGATGCATCCGCTGGGCCCTTTGGCTCTAGATGGGACTTTGACTCGGGACGAGCAAGGGATGACCCGGGCATGCAGTGACATGACTGTCCCCAGCTGCACCACCTGGCTGGTCACACAAGTGGGCCCAGGTGACTTATGGAGGAGCTCAGAGCTCCTCACCCAGCCCGGGTCAGGGCAGGGGCCAGGTACACGACCGCAGCCCCGCCATGGGACCCCCCATCAGGAGCCAAGCACACCTTTAACTCTCTTTTTGCTCCAGTCCTCCCCAATGTGAGTTGGACAGAGTTTGTGCCACATTAATTTTCCTTGTTAGAAACCCACCAGAGTCAACACTGTCCAAAAGGTCTTTTCTTCCCTTGGGAAAGATGCTCTGGGACAAGCTCATCTCAGCGCCTCTGGGTGGATGGTGCCTACCACCCCTGCGAAGCAGACCCCCATTTCAGCACTACTGCCCACAGCAAGACCAGTTACCAGAGGGATTTATACCTGCTGGACAGCCCCAGCTCCATCCAGTTACATCAGCCTGAGAAATCAGAGGGGAAAATTTTGGAGCCCTTGCTGATTTGTAGGGGAATTCATCCCCTTTTGGCCAGAAGGGTTCCTTTCTGCTTGGTCTAAATATACTTGCTGAAGTTTTGGATTATTTTTAGCTCCAGCAGAATGGTTCTAGCATCCACCAGAGGTTTCAGGAACTGCCTCCATCGTTATTTGGACCCTAAAACCCCCACTCCCCTAAATGTGCCCATCACTCAAAGCGAAGCTTGGATCAGCCTTTGAAGACTTAAGTCTTGTGTACACTTGTTTACCCACAGACACTAATTGGAAATATGTGAGGATGTGATTATTAAAAGTGGATTAACTGCTCTGAATTAATTCTACACATAGATGATCTTATTGCTAGGGGTGCCTGTTGCCACCTTGTCTAAAGATGTTCAGAGTAAAATATCTTTTGCAGCAATAAGAGAAACCCCAGCCCCGGGCTGGAGCGGGGGCTGCTGTTCCCTGGGCATGTCCCACTGATGAGCCCTTGAGCTTTTCCCAAAGGGAAAGGTACTCTGCTATCCAGAAACAGGAATCCTGCCACATCTTCCCTTGTGCTGGGAAGGTTGAGTGGGATAACCCAAAGAAACATGAAAACGGAGCTGTCAGCTCTGTAGGTGCCTATGTGAGTGCCACTGCTGTCCCCCGCAGCTAAGGATGCCAAGGGACCCGATCCATCGGGCATATCCACCCATGCAGACTTGCTTTGGGACACATCTGAGCTCCCCTTAGACCTCGTAGCAGAAGAGAAGGAGATCTGCTCCTTCAGCAAGAGCAGAAAAATGAGCCAACAAAGTACAGGTACATCCAGATTTACCCATGCCATATCTACCCCACAATCTGAGATAACATTCCAACAGCAACAACCGGCTATTTCAACTTACACCACCCGAAATTGCTCCAGGGTGGCTGCCACCAGTGGCAACATCTGCAGATCTGTGCCTTGTGAGGTTACACCAGTATCGCATCCGCACCAGTGCTGTGAAGCATTAGCTCCTCCATTTCTATTTTGAAATAAAAAAATCTACAGTAAGGAAATCCAGGCAATCATTGTCTTACCGATGTCGATGCCACACACCACGGCAGCGGCGATGAGCGAGCCGGCGGATGATCCGTAGACCTTGCAGGCGGACTTGAGGAGTTCGGGAGCCAGCTCCAGGAGGGACTGCACCACCCCGACCTGGTACAGGGCGAGAAAGCCGCTGCCCGAGAAGGAGAGCGAGAAAGGGGTGTTCGAACCCTGGAGACCCTCCTCGGCCATCTCGAGATCAAATCGGCGTGTCTGGCTCTGTGTCTTGGCTTGTCCTTTTTCACCAGGTCAACCTCAAGCTCTCTTCTCTTCTTTCTCCAGGCGCATCTCTGGCTGCAGAGGAGTGCAGAAGATGGATTTTCTACCTCCTTTGATGACAGCTCCCCAAGGCGTTTAGATTCACGAGCTATTTTAATTGCTGCCTGTGCTAAAAACAGAAATTTTCCCCTGATCAAAACAGCTCTTGTAATCCTCAACCACGGCCAGCTCAGATGCTCAGGGCTGAATGAAGGCTCCCCTTTTATACCAAGTGATCTCAAGTGCCCCAGGAGCCCTCCCGGGGATGGTCCCTGCGTAACTGCGCCCGTCACACTTGGAAACATCCATGAAAAATTTCCTCTTTGCTTCGTGCCTTCTTCATCAAGGGTGTTTTCCTAAATAGGATTCTCCGTCAATCCCAGCTTAGGCACAGCTCAGTAGTGAGCAAGTGAAGGCTTGTAAAGACACTTAAAGCCAGAGGGTGTTACACAAGGAGTGGATGCAGGGCGTTACATTGGGCTCGGTTTGGAAATACTGTTTATATTTCCTTCCTATTGGAAGGGGTTTGTCGGTGCCTGACTCTTGGATATCCTTTGTTGCGGGGGGGAACAAGGAGCTGCATTTGCTTTTCTCTTTTCCCCCAGCACTGTGCTCTATAAGCCCCCAGAAGGATGCCCGCAGCAGCACGGTATTCCCCAAATCTGGAGTTACTGAGCCAAAATCAAACTGCCTTTGGGCTGTCTCCATTGGCTGGGTGATAGTTAAAAAATAGGGAGCAATTCCATTGATTAGAGCCTGGTGCCTTTTCAGCCTCAATAACCTCATACTGCTGCCAACACGCAGAATAAAAATTGCCATTTCAAACAGATGTATTTATTAAATATTACTAAATACTCTGCCGCTTATGTTGTCCAAATACATACAGCGTGCACACTATATAGTGAACGTGACATATGTTACCTTCAAGGGTGTGTACATACACATCACACAGGCGTGTGTACAACAGCGGGCTGCAGGCGAGGGGTCTCGTTCCCCGTGTTGGTGGAGCAGCCTGGCCAGGACAGGGTGGGAGAAGGCTCCGGGGGGACCCTGCAGCCTTCCAGTACTTAGAGGGGCTTATAGGAAAGATGGGGACAGGCTTTTTAGCAGGGCCTGGAGCGATAGGACAAGGAGTAACGGTCTTAAACTGCAAGAGGGGAGATTCAGATGGATATAAAGAAGATATTATTTACGATGAGGGTGGTGAGATGCTGGCACAGGTTGCCCAGAGCAGCTGTGGGTGCCCCATCCCTGGAAGTGTTCATGGCCAGGTTGGATGGGGCTTGGAGCAACCTGGGCTGGTTGAAGGTGTCCCTGCCCATGGCAGGGGGTTGGACTAGATGGCCTTTAAATGTCCCTTCCAACCCAAACCATCCTATGAAAATAAGAAAACAGAGGATGGTCCCAGCACCCTGATACAGCCTTTGCAATGCTGTTTCACCCCAAACTGTCACGTTTTTCCGTGGCCTCTCCAGCCATCACCGGGTCCCCACGATGACAGTTGTGTCCTCTGCAACACCTGGGGGCAGAGACCCCCACCTCGACGTGCAGATGTGGCTGGGCTGAAGTTTCGCTGGTAGCTGCCCATCAGCGGGTGAACGCTGCCTGCAAACTCCCCTGGAGAAGTGTCACCCGGCACGGCCAAGGCTGCCCTCAACGGCTCCTGGCTGGGCGACAGGACGAGCAGGAGCAACTTGCCAGCTCAGAGACAGATTGAAACATTATCTGGACTATCCTGGAGGTGATCAACTGCTTGAATTAGGGCACGTGCGTGCGCCCACGTCCTGCTCTAGATACGCAGCCTTACTGGATTTGGTCTTCTCATTTCTTGTCTTTCAATGTTTGATGTCGGTTTTACATTATCCCCTTGTTGGGTGAGTCTCCCACATGTCCCAGCCTTCCTACCAGCCTTCTGGTGGTATCTGAGCTTCGACCTGCGTGATTCATGCCACTGTCCCCTCCAGCCCTTGGGAAAGCAAACGCCTCCATTTAAAGAACTTCATTCCAGCACTGGCAAACACCTGCAGGCAGAAGGGCCAAACGGATCCGCTCTTGCTGTAACTGACCCGAATAGGCAAGTACATGAGTACACACTGGGAGAAATTCTTTCTATGTTCCCTGTGCATTAACTCTGCCAACTAAGTGCATCTGGCCCTGAGGGAACTTAACAGGCACTGCACAGAAGAGGTGCAGGATGCTCCTGCTCACTCAGCACTTGCACCTCCTCAGTCAAGCCCAGCTCCAGCTGCCAAGCTTTGGGAATGATATAAATGATCCCATGGGATGTGCAGGAACACACTCCTCCATCCAGTGCACGGCATGAGGATGGTTTCCTCATAGGAGCGGGACTTGCTACAAAACGTGGTGCTCCAGGAACACCTTGTGAGTGCAAACCCCAACCGAGCTGAGCTGGGACATGTTCCCCCAGGCTCTCCTTTGGGCATCTTGCCTTAGTTTCTTTCCTTACAGAAGTAATGTATGAAATGGGATTTTCCATTCCCAGAGCCAGATGATGAAGGACAGTGCGGTGGCCATGAAAAAGCCATTATCTCTGCAGGAAGACGAGTGAGTAGCTCCGTGGGGAGGTGCTCGGTGAATGCAAGAATGTCCCTAACAAGGAGAAAGCCCAGCAGGCAGCACAGCCCCACGCCGGGGCAGGGCCAGCCCCAGGAGAGGGGCAGGGGAGGCAAGGCAGGATGGGCAAGAGGATCAGTGTCCGTGCACAGAGAAGGGCAGGAGACATCTGGGCTGGCAAGGGGAGGGCAGCACCCCAAAAGTCAGCAGCTCAGACCTGTGAGGGCTTCACGGCACGCTCAGATACCCTGGGGTCCCCTTGGGACCCTCAAAGCCCAAGGGGAGCTGTGTTTCGGGGACACACCTTGGGGGTCTGCTGGCTGGGGGGGTGCACAGCCATGTCACAGCATTCCCCACAAATCTCCTTGTCCTGCAATGAGTTACGGGGGGCTTCTCAAGGAGGGGGGGATGCAAAATCTGCCCTGCACCCTCACCCACCGCAGACACCGAGGCCCCAGGACAGCATCCCACGAGACAGCATCCTCCCTGGCCTGGTGCCACGCTCCCGTGAGATGAAACCTTGTCATCATCCTCTTAGTGACAGCGAATTTTGCATTAATTGGCTCATAAGTGCCAGGCTGATTTTCTAAGCCGCCCTCCCCCACCTGGCACCGGCAAAGCAGGATTAGCGGGGACTAATGGCTTCGGAGACGCAAGATCACAGGAGCAGCCTGAGATGCTTTCAGGAGAAGGGCCCCCAGCTTGCACTGAGCACCAGGCAGGCAGGGGGCTGTGCGGGGTGCGAGGCTGCTCTTTGTCCAGGCAGGATCAGTGCCCAGATGGCCGGTGTCCATGATCCCAGGGATTTTCAGGCGAGGCGATTGCCTTAGCTGTTTGAAGCCAGAGCAGGGCGTTTAAGGAAGGATGAAGGTAATACCGAGAGTTGGAACCTAATCAAAACTCTGGGGCTAATAACTTGCCCTTCTTTAATACTGTCTTAATATCTTCAGTGGCCACAGACACTCAGGTTCTCAATTTTATAACCCAGACATTAAGCCAAGGTGCTGGAGTGGCTCATGAGAAGGGACCAGGGCTCCGAGATCTGCCAGCCCTGGGGTGCTGCGCTGATGGCCATTCCCAACCTCATCCCACCGCGCCAGGCTGGAGCAGCATCCTTGCTTTGGGTTGGGTTATTTGGAACCAGGAGCCCTTTGTGCAACGGGCTGTACAGGTTTTGCTCCTTGTTTCCTCAGCACCGCTGCCTGGATGGGTGAGAAAATGTCCGGTGACCACAGAAGGAGGGTATTTGTTTCAGCCATCATATCAGGAAAAGCGTACGAGGAGGGAGTGAGAGCAGTGAGTTGTTTTTCTCACCGGTGTTTTCCCTGTCAGGCGTGTCCCACGTGACGAGGGAAGATGATGTCCTCCGGTAAGTCAGCGAGGAGACAAAACCCTTTTCTGCTCCATGCAAATCCCAGCCCACACTCAGCACCGCATGAGCTCGGATGCAAAACAATCGCGTGATCCTCTCACCACGTCCCCGCCGTGTCCCGGACACCAGCTCGCCCTGCCCCGGTCACAGCCCGGCTCAGTCCCCGGCGTTCCCGGCAGGGACGGGAATGTCGTGACAGCGGAGAACAGGCAAGAGAGGTTTCGGTTTCTCCTGCAGTAAAAGTCTCCCAGCTTGGTTCCCAGCCAAAAGGAAACACGGTGCTGGTGCTGTGCTTGTTGCTGGCATTGGCGGGCAGGACCCAGGAGTGGGATCGGATGTTTTTCACAGTCCTAATTATGCTGGGCTAAATTAGACAGAGCCCCTGTGAGGGATGCATCCACCTTGGGGCTTCTCGGCAGCCGGTGACCCAACCCTCTACGTCTCCATCAAATGCTTCCCTAAAGGCTTCGTTGATCGGCATGGGGAAGGGCTGCTTCCTTCCTGCGAGGACTCTGTTTCCCCATTTTATTTTATTTAGGGTTTTAAAAGGACTGAAAAGATCAGATCCTGCAGGAGACGAGGTGCCGGGCACACATGGGCTGTCACCGGTGGCCCATGGGGGACTGTCACCCCACGCGTGGTGCCAACCACGACCCGCAGGTTTGTTTGCCACCATCATCACCTTCACCCCACTGGATCATTCCACCTCTTGCACACTGCAAGCCCCAAAATTCTGCGTCCTTCACCCCAGGTTGGGTCTGACCCTGGTGGGGGAGATGCTCCTGAGCGCTGGCAATCCCCCCGCAGCCCCGAGCTGCCTTAATCCACGGCTCTACTTAGGGGTCTGGGCACAGATTAGCTGGGAACATTAGGGTTTAATCGCTTTGACATTTCACATCTTCTTAGACCTCATAGGTGAGACCCCAGCCGCCGTAAATCCCCTCAGTCCCCGCGGCAGTGACGGCAGCTCCCGCACCACCCGGGTACAAGCTTTACCCAGTTCTTGGTGTCAGATCAAGCTGCTTTGGCTAATAAATCTGTTTCTGCTGGAAAGGGAACGGCTATAAATAGTAAAAAATGGCAGGACCACCCCGTGTATGTGCTGCAAGACTCGCTTTGTGCCACTTTGCATCTGGCTCGAAAGGAGCAGCCCACCACAGCTGTAGCGTTATTCCCTGTGCGATGGCCATACACATCACCCATCAGACAAGCCTGGGGGTCATTTAGGGACCAATTTATTTGAGTTTTAGGGGGTTTTTTTGCTTGAACTGGATGCTTGGCTGACAGCAGAAGCTACAAAAATGATGCTGTACATTCACAGATATGTAGAGAAACACCAGTAAATAAATACACATACATGAACACAAACAAACCATGAGGTTCAGCACATGCACTTGGTGAGCGCTGAAATGCAAATACAGGGTGAAATTTGGGCTGCGTTTGATTTACAAACTCCTCGCCCCCAGCCACGTGGGTTTTAAGTATTTCATGCGCTGCCGTGGCTATGGCTGTGGTTTTTTCTTAGAAGACTTTAAACCCACGGCTCAGAAAATCACCCCACATCCAGGTCACCAAGAGGAACTGTGCCCCGCATCAGGAAATCTGCATCCTTGGGTTCCCGGGTACCGCAGGCCCTTGGGAGCAGCCCGTGTCAGTCGGGGCTCTCGCAGTTGTCTGTGCTGAATTTTTCTCTGTTCTGCTGAGACAGAAGGAAACATTCGTGAGATCCCTTCCCCAACCGAGCTGGTGCTATTGGTCATCTAGATGGGTTCAGGAGGAAATTCTGCCTGAGGAAAGCTGCGGTTACACCAGGTTGTAGCAATGCTATGCACTGCGGGGCATCTCCTGGCTGCACCTCCGCAGGTAAAGCAAGTCCTGCTCCTTGTGCGTGCCGTGCTCACCTTGGAGGAAGGCAAAGGCAGCCCAGACAGCACAGGGCAAGATCCAGCATCCAGCCACCCCCCCAGTATAAGCCAGCACGGCTGCTACGCACCCAGGTCTGCCCATCACCCTGACATGACACCACTTGCCCTAACTCGCCGCTGGAAGCTCAGCCCCAGCCTCAGTCCTCCTCCCTACCTGGAGAATTTTGCTGTAGGACAAGGGTGCAAATGAATCTTCCAAGTAGCGGGTGCCAAAGCCCATGATCCTGTTCACTGCCTGGTTGCAGATGCCGGCAACCTTGGCGGTGAGGTGCACTGTGAAGGCAAACTGGATCTCTTGGGGGTTGATGTCGGGTCTGCTGGCCGTCATTTCCTTACGGACGTAGGCATCGGCCAGGTCTTTGAAGGAGCTGTAGGACATGTCTCTGAAGAACATCCGTAGCCGCGCGTCCTCCTTCACCTGGTTAAGGAGCAAGTGGATACACGTTACGAGCGAATAACTTGGTGTGTCATCCTTGTGTCGATGCCTTCACTCCGTGCCAGGATTGCACTTGAGGGAGGACAGACAGCTACGATCACACCCAGTCGGGGAATTAAAAGTTGCTGTTTCCTTGATTTTACAGAGCCTTTTCCTGCACCGGGGAAACTGACGGTGTTGCTGTATTTTACAGCAGTACAGAGCTTGGCCCAGGTTCCCTCGACCCCATCCAGCTGACCATGGCTCTCCTCTCACCTGCCTGTCCAGCTCATCTCCTGCACTCTGGAGCAGGGCGACGATTCTCCTGATGGCCTCATCTGCAGAGAGAGATCCCACGTTACCTCCAAGCCTCACACCCAGATGCTCTGTTTAGTCCCCAGGAAAAAAAAAATTCTTCATCCACCTCCATCCCTCCAAAGCCCATTTCAGCCTATTGCCAAGTGCCGCCCCATCCTCAGCCAGCAAAACCACCCTCCTGCCCTTGAACTTCTCACTCCCCAAATCAAGCCCTGATGCTGAAAATCTCCCCCAAGGTCTTCATAGACCGTTTGGGTCACATAAACCCCTGGGTCGGGATTGCAGCAGGGTCTGGGTCCCATGCAGAGGCTCTGCATGGGGACGAGCTTTGTGCACATATGTTTTCTATACGTGCTAGTGATGAAGAGCTTGCAAGGGCGACACTCACCGACCCCATCGGTGCTGGCCAGCCGTGGGGGCTCCTCACAGCCACGTGCTCTGCTCCCCTGGCTCTCGCTGCCCTGCACGATCAGCCCGATCTCTTCCGAGACTTGTGCGTAGTAACCGTCGGGCTGCTCCACCTCTGCTGGAAGAAAAACACATCCACAGAAGTGAGGGTTATTGTTTTGTCGGCCATTGACTAAAAGGCAACAGCAGCTGCAGGCGTGACGGCATCCACGTGGTGCTGGTGCCCAGCCTGGATTAGTGCATGCTGCCGGCGAACGGTGGGGCTGTGCTCCCGGACAGTAACCCAGCGGCTGCGACTCGCCCTGAATCCACCAAAGCTCCACAAAAATTCCCTCACCAGCTTTTTGGCAAGGGAAGGGCTGGGGTGGGGACGGGGGTGTCCCGCGGGCTCTGCCGGCTGTGCCAGCTGCCCGCACCCTTCCCCGTAGCAAGTGGAAAGCAGCTTAACGTGGGCCCTGGAGTGGCTTAGGATTTAATCTCAAGTCTTGGACGCAAGTTTAAGCTAAACCACTGTGTTCCTTGTTTGCCAGAGGGGGAAGCCCTGTGCTTGGATGGTTACTGCCCAGCCGCTGGCATGGGATAACTCGCTGTGCTCACGAGTTGGAGCCCATCTGCTCAAAGCACGGGTGGATCGACCCTTCCTGGAGCAGCAGGTTGAGATTGGAGCCCCCAAAACCTGTCCCAGTCCCTGGGAAGCACTGGGAGGGTGATGCTTCGGTTAGAAGCCAGCACTGAACACTATAGATCTCCCCAAAGAAGCCCCGGGGAGGTCCCCCCGGCAGTGGGTGGGTTGGGGTCAGGGGTAGGGGTGGTCGGGGTCCCACCTGCACTGGCCGGCGCCTGGACGTGCCGCAGGGGAAGGCAGCTGGGGCGCTTGGCCCTCGCCCCCGCTGCCGCCTCTCCCCGCTCCTCCTCCACATGCTTCTTGAAGGAGAAAACCTTCTTGAGGCTGGGTCTCTTCTTCAGGGCTCTGCCCGGCGGTGGAGACGTGCTCGAGTCCCCTCCGGATCTCTTAGCCCCTTCTGCTTTGGAGCTGTGAGGAGCTTTGGCATCTTTCTGCTTTGCTTTTTGTCCTGCACTTTCCTTCTGGTCTTCGGGGCTCTTCTTGAAGATGACGTTTAAGAAACTTTTGAACCAGGTGCGTTGGGTTTTGCCCTGGGAAGAGTTTTTTGTGCTTTTCCTCTTGGACTCCAACTCCTCTTTAGGGCCCTCCCCAGGAGCTTTGCTGTTATCATCCAGAGCCTCATCCAGGTCTGGTGCTTTGGGTTGCTCCTCCTGGTCCTTCCTGGGGCCGTGTTTGGCACATGAATACTTGCAGAAGTCACTTTTCGACCGTTGCAGCCCAGCTGCCTTCCTCCCCCACCCTCCAGCTCTCTCCTGAAACTTCTTTTTGGCCATCAGTGAGTTTTCGCAGCAGCTCAGCGAGCGCTTGACATAGATCTCCAGCACTTTCTTGGCCCCTTGCCTGTCCAGAGAGAGGATCTTGCCCGACGGTTGCCTTCCCATGTCGCACCAAGGCTTCTCCACAGCCACAGCCTGCACGTTGCTGCAGAGAAAAACAACATTTTCAGCCTGATTTTTGCTTTCCCCAGGACGCTGTGCAGTCAGGCTGTGCATGATGGAAATCATCCCCATTTTGGCACCCAAGGGTGCTTTGGGTGTCTGAGACTGTGCATGTTCCTAGTAAATGATCAACTCCTTTTACAGCTGTTATCTGAGTGCTCCTTGCACAGGCGGTACACGTAGGGTTTTACGATGGGTTGTAGACGCTGCTGATAATGGGAGCGAAACTGGGGGGAGTGAGGAGATGAGCTGGGCTCGCCTCAGAGGGAGAGCCTGGTTATCATCCAGAGAGTTTAATCCAGCACGGGTATCATCCAGATACCGTGGTGCTGCACCTTTCTATTGCAACATGTTGCCAGGCTATGATGAAAAACTACACACCAGGAGCATCGTCCCCACAATGAATTGCACAACCCAGATTTTTTTTAGTATCTTCCCTTAAAGCATTGGCTGCTAAAAAAAACCAGCATTCCCTAACAAGGCTGGGTGCTTCCAGCCCTTGGAGAGGCCAAAGGCAACGTGGGCTTTTGCAAATACCCTCAGTCACCGCCAATATTGGCCAAGCACCTTGCTGTGATGAAGCCCCTCTGTGAGCTCTCACCAGCGTACGGCTGTGAACGGAGCTTGGAGCACCTGCTCCCTGCCTTTCCCATCGCCCTTTTCCTCTATATTTATGAGCAAAATTAAATAGAAGGATGCCATTGAAAAACCAGAGAACCGTGCCTGTGCCTCGTGCTGGCTCGACCTCCAAAACCAATTTCACCCTCCAGAGAACCAGACCCAAAGCAGACTTTCTCCACCACTGAGCACCACATGGAAGCCAACACCGAAACCTGGCACGCTCGGCTGTACAAACCGCCCTGGAGCCAGGCATCAGCCTCCACTCGGTCTAGATGAGCATCACCACAACGCACGAGCGCACCCACCCGCGCCGACTTGGCCGTTTTTTTGGATCCAGAAGGCAAGTTTCCTTCATCCGAGCCAACGTCAAAGCCACCCGATAATAGTAAATCATTCCGCTAGATTTAACCACAGCAAAGCAACAGCCCCCATCCTACTTCGATTGATTCCAGTACATTGGCCACATCATTCTTTATTTGCTCTTTTGGTATTTACCTTTCCATCAGTGTTTCAGCCCTTCTGGACTTATGTCGAGACAAGCTCCCTGGCCACAGGCACGAAGGGTTGTCAGGCTCCCCTGGGAGGTGGCTCTTTTATACCCGGGCAGATGGCTGGCTGAGTTAAGTCCTATTTTTATCAGCCATTCAGGTAAGAGAGTGGCCAATGCTTCCGCCTGGGATCCCCGCTATCACCTCCCTCGTGGCGGAAAACCAGTGGGTGTGAGTTTCACTGGAGGAGAAAACGATTTCCTTATGACAAAGAGCAGCAAAACAGGGTGACGATCACCTGGCACCCGGCGTAGGTGCTGGCCTTTGAAACCAGCTATCTATGCCAGCTGTCTGGCGGTCGGTTTTGGTTTCTTCTGGTGTTTTTGTTTTTTAAGGGGTGTGATGCCATGTATGGGCTTTTCAGGGTTGTTTTTGTAAGGAGAGGTCATAACTTTCTCAGATAAACCAGGTTTCAATGCGGCAAGCCGATTGCCCCGCTCGCATCCCAGCAGCTTCCAGGGAAGTGGATGCTGGGAACTGTTGTGTGACCGGAGCCACTCTGGGGCACGGTGCTATCAGGTTGTTGCCTAACACCAAGCGTGTCTGGGCTGCAGCATCTTTGAAACCCACCCCGGCGTCCTTCAACAGCCCACGTGCCCACCCTAAACCATGACACAGGACCGGCTCCAGCACCCAAATCCTCTGCACCCCACCGGCTCCCTCACCCTACCCAGGGGCAGAGCATCTCCAGGGTCAAACCCACCAGGCAGATCCGCACATCCCAACATCCACAGTCTGCCCCTGGGCCGAACAAATTTTCTTACGCCTTCCTTACACCAAAGAGCCCTTTGGTCCCACAGCCATCCCCTTGCAGCTCTGGGCCTGGCACAGGCTCCCGCAGGCTGCTCCCCGCCATCCTCATTGCTGTTTTGCCATCTGATGGCAATATTCCGCACTGCACCTCGCAGGGATGGGGCTGGATGCGGATGCATTTGCGGGCGGCGGCTGCCGGCATGCAGACTTTGGAAAACCCCTCGGCAAGATTTCCATGTGAGCAGCGATGCATTTGCTCTAAGTTTCAGCTGGGATGATGTGCTGCCCAGGTACCTCCCGGATATTTTCCTGATAACGGGTTCAGCTTGCAATTGAAACGGTCCAGGATTATTTTACTTCTGTTCCCACAAACTTTCTGTGCCATCATTTCCTAGAATTGAGAGGGATCCAGCCCGTTTCCCTCTGTTTGTCCTGAGCCTACACTGATGAATCAGAGTCTGGTATTGATTAGGAATTACCTGGCTTTGTTTTTCAGCATCCCCATCTATTCTGATAGATAATTAAACCATCCACGAGGAGCCCCATGCTGCTAACGACCATATGTCACGTCCTTTCATAAGCGGGTTGATTCCACTGGGTGAGAAGGAGTTTCATAATCCAATTTGTTGCTTTTTTTTCCTCTGCAACATCCATAAAACAAAAAGGCACGTCCACTCTGGTGGTGGGGCACAGCTTGGCCACCTCCAGTTTGGAGATCCTGCTGCTGGAGATTGTGGGCTGAGCCCGAACACCATCGCTGCTCATGCAGGACTTTTCATGATTAAACTGGGAATCAGCACTGACTTATGGCCTCTTGCAGGCTTTTCCTCTTTGTAGCAGCATTTCTGGACACAGCCTGAAAATGGAATATCCAAAGTGACTCCAGGAAAAATCTTACCTGAATTGTGACTCTGGATCAAGACCTTTATCCAAGTTCAGATCTCTTCTGGGATTTGGGACATGCTCAAACCTAATGGGAGAGAGGAGTAAGAAAAAGATGTTTGCAAGGGACCTGAGACAAACCAAAAGCCCATTATCAGAGCTGGGGGAAGGGGTCGGGATGCAAATGTGTCCGCTTTTCTCATCAGCACTGAGACAGAATGAGGAAGCTGCCTGGAAACACGGTCATGTGGAGGGAGCACACAGCGCTGAGGCTGGTGTCTTCAGGCCAGTGACATTGGAGGGAAAAGCAGAACTAAAAGCACGGGGACACTGCAGAGGGTAACTGGCTTATTTACAGAAACTCACTCCAGAAGATGGGAAAAAAACCCAAGGGAGAGGCATTCCCGGCATGGAGCTGTGAGGTACAGAGGGTTACAATGGACTCAGAGGGCAAATCCCCCAGATCTCTTGGGAACAAGACAGAGAGGCCACAGGCTGATGGACATCAGGAAAAGCCTCCTCTGCAGGAGGGTGAGATGACCTCGAATGAGTGTCCAAAGGGGCTGGGCATCACCATCCTTGAACATCTTTGGCTAGCTAAAGCCACACCGAACACCCCGGCGCGAGCAGCACTTACTCGGCTGTTTACTGAAAGGGCTGGGTCCCCATTCCGGGAAAGGTTCACGCTCCTTCCACCTCTGTTTACTGCACGGAAGAGACACATTGCTCCAGGAAGGGCACGAGGGCTTCTTGGGAGCATGGAAAGAGCTTGTCATTGCAGCCCATCCTTGCCAAAGTGCCCTTTGATTATCACCCTTCAAGATCACTCGGGAGCCGTGATGGCATGGCGTGGCACAAGGAGGTTCCAGTGCTTTTTGGCAGCTTCCCAACAGGGAGAGGAAATTCCCAGCTGAATGCAGCGGGATGCTTAGTCATCGCGGGAAAAACAAGTGAAGAGCGTGCATCCCGCACGGTCCCCGCGAGTGTGGCACAAGCTGGCGTCACCGACTGTCATCTGCTCCAACAACACAAACCACACCGGCTGGAGAAGCGGTGGGATGCTCAGGAGCCATCAGGGCTGTTCCCACAATCGGAAAGCTGGGGGAATATCTTGTCAGGAGGTCGGGAAAAATGCACCCACGGGTGTGTATCCCAACAGCAACGCAGGGCCAGGATGGGACAATTGCCAAGACAGAAGGTCTGCTCGCCCACCAAAGCTGTCCCTCAGGGCTGGGCAGGACTTACACTGACCCTCTGCTGGATTTCACCCCAAGAAAGATGTGGCTTTAGTCTTCTCTGGCACAAAAAGCACCCTTTGTGGAAGGAAGGATGAGGTCTGGGTGTTCCACTGTGCCTCGCTGGTATGGTGCATCCCCAGGCTGCAGCTTGGCTGGGTGCTGGGTAGCCCCCAGCCCCCTCTCCTAGCAGAGATTTTGCCCTCCCTTCCTAGCCAGGACCTCCCAAAGGCTGTGACACGATGCTCATTTACCCCACTACAGCTTTTCTTTTCCTCCATCACTTGACTTGGCAAGCACTTGCGCTTTGACAATGAGCTGGTGATTTTTTCTGGAAGTGAAACTTCTCAGCCAGGGTTTCTGGAGCTGTTGTATTGTTGATATTTTGCTCACCGGCCACCACATGTCCCACCTCCACCTCTCGTCGGCTACAGCCCACCAGCATCTCCAGGCTCCAGTTAATGGGTATAAAGTAGCTCTGGAGGAGCAACACCAGTTGCAGTGAAAGGGACTGTAGTTTCAGGTTGACAACAGCCGGTTTTGGTGGAAGCCTCAGTCACCAACCACTGCCAAAGTTTTTCACAAGACTGACAGTTCCCAGACGCATTCAGAGCATTGCTGCCCCGAAAGCGGCGCTGATGCAGCTCTGAGACGGCAGCTTGGGCTTGGGGAAGGGTCCAGAGCAAAGACCGGGAGCAGAAGGATAATTTCTGCCATGGTGCAAGACTGAGGTTGGAAGGAATTCACCTTTCCCCATCAGCCACGAAACACGATGCTGCTTCACGACATATTCATGACTGGCTGTGTTTCTTTTCACATTATTTAATCAGCTAATTACAAAAAGCATTACATAGAAGGGAAACGAGTTAAAATGAGACCCAGCTTACGGCATCCGTGCAGCCTGGAGTTCCAGCCAGGATCTGGGCAGATATTTCAGCACACTCCCACCCTTAACGGCAGGAGCAACCCCACGGGAGAAGTGAGATTACAGTGCACAGCATATCCACAAGGTAAGTCCGTCCTCAAATCGGGGACATGGCTCAGATTCAGAGCAGCGTGTTCGTTGCTGGGGCCACTGCCAGCTGCAAAAGCACTTCAGGAGATGCTCGACCTGGAGCACGTGCTCCAGTGCTCTCTGCTCAGCACATCCCGCTGTAAGAACAGGGCAGTCTTTACCAGCAAGTTTGAACCTTAAAGACAAGCACCAAAGCTTACAGAGCAAAAATACCACATTCCCTCCCCACGGGCAGCAGAGAAGCAAGCAGACCAGCCCACACATCCAGTGTGCTTTCAGTGCTGGCGGACAGTTTCTGGGTCTGTTTTGCTAATGAAGCCCCAGAGATGTCGCAGCTTTGGCTCAGGGCAGGTTTTGAAATCCAGGACCAGTTCTGTGGCCTTCTGTCCAGGAGATGCCAGAGACACCGGCACTTCCCAGCGGAGCCCAAGCCTATCTGCGACGCGCTGCAAGTGCCACCTTCAAAGATTTCCTACGGCGAAACATCCAGTGCGTCTTCTTTCAAGTCTTCCTGGTCCTCGCTCTCCAGCTGCTCCAGTTTGCTGGATTTCTCATGGATGATCTCCCCAGGAGTCTTCAAAAACCTGTAATACATTTTTTTTTTAATGTCTTTAAGGGCATGTCCAAACGCAGCCCCAAACCAGGCTGTAGATGTTGGAGCCCTTGCCCTCATCGACTGAGCTCTGGAGCTCACCAGAGGGTACCTGCCAGCCCTGGGCTTTGCTCAGGACCCCAGCTCGTGCTTTGCGCCCAGGATGCACCAAGCACGGGGAGACAAAGCTCAGTGCTCATCAGCCCAGAGCTGGCATTTTAAATCCAAACTAGTCCCAGGGGAGCAGCCAGCGTTGGGAACAGGAGGCTCCTGACTTATTTCCAGTCTGGCTGGCTCCTTTGGCTGGAGGTGGGCTTCAGACCTGCTGTCACGGGGGGAAAGGAGGGACCCTCCAGCTTGGGTGGGCTCGGGGAGTCCCTCCAACATCAGCAGAACTCCAAGCAGGAGAGCAGATGGGTGCCAGGCCGAGGGTGGGTTCCTGACCCGCAGCCCTGGAAAGTGCATCAGACAGGACCCGGAGCCCAGGCTGCCCAGTTCCTGGCTTACACAGGACAGCCTGGGCACAAAGCCATTGGAGTGTTGCATTTTCAAGGGAGGATCTTGCTGGATGAAGCAGCTGCCAACATCTGGAGCCCACCACCTTCCTGTGCCCCATCTGCACCGTCCCAGGCAGCTCGTTTCTCTGATCTGCTTCATCTCACCTGAACAACAGCTTCTGCCCTGGCTCCTTTTTGATGATGTTGAGTTTGTAGTAATGTCTCAGCGCTCGTGACATCTTCTCATATGTCATATTCATCCGGTTCTGGAAGGAGGAAAGAATTGGCGGGGGTTCAGTAAAAGCAAGGACCTACACCTGGTTCAGGTCATCTGCAGCAGGACCACACGTGGGACATTCAAGGCGGTTCCTGGACTCTGCAGGCTGCAGTGGGGGTCTCTAACCCAGGCTTGCTTCTGGGTCCACAGCCAGCATGGTTTGCTTTCCAGGGGATGGGAAAGCCTCCCTCTTTAACCACCGGGATGCTGGCATCTCTCACCGGCCCTGCACCCACTCTGTCTCACCCTTCCCAGTCCCTGTGCCATCAGCTCGGAGGAACAGGACACGAAGGTGGGTGACATGTAGAAGCCCAGGAATGACGGAATTGTTCTCAACTGCATTTACCTTGTGGTTCCCCCAGAGCTGGGCAAGTCCGTTTGGGTTAACAACCCTGAACACCTTGGCTTCCTTGTCTTCCCACTGGATGTAAGGCTTGTAGCGGCTGTCGGAGAGGAGCTGGTACATGTAATCCCACAGCAACCTGCAGTCTGAGCATCGGGCAAGAATAAATAGTCACCGAGCTCCCACCAAGGCACCTACGCTCCAGCGAGGGTCCATCAGCAACAGGATTGCATGTGTTAGCAATGATAATAAATATAAGAAGAGTGCAAAGTTCATGTACAGCGCTTTTATGGCTCGATCTCAAAACACTGGCAGGAACTACAATTTTTCAGGTGGGGAAACCGAGGCAGAGAAGCACACACCGATGCATGGAATAAATGGGAGACAGATGGGCAGCCAGGACAAAGCACATCTCCCCAGGGTACCAGGCTATAAATTCATATTTACCTGCAATTTTCCCATCCACTGGGGCCGACAGGGTTGTAGGAAAGGAGCAGATGGCATCTGCCCTGCACCCGCCCTCCGAGCTGCGACGGGAAAGGTTCAGCGGCTCCGTGTGTCTGCGGGACACAGGCTGCTCCGCACGATCCAGGCAAGGGAAAACGGCAACTGCCTCAGCGCTACGGGCTGTCCCTGCAAAAAATACCCCAAACCAGCCCTGTGGTGCATTGTGGTAGGTCCCAGAAGATCTTCCAAAGCCCTGAAACAGGTGGGGAGCGACAGCCTGGCGTGGTTATCAGCCTAGCACCAGCCCAGCCAGCGAAGGGAGGTGCTGTGGAAAGCCTGGGGCTTTCCTAAGGCTTGGCCAGCAGAAGGTCTGGGGGGCTGGGGGAGATGCCAAGTAGGGTGGGGGTCAGATACAGAGGAAAAGCTGGAATAGGAGAAGGCACCAGAGTACAGGCATTCCTTTGTAAATTGTTGTGGGAGCTGAAGGTGTTCATCACCCTACAGCTGAGCCAGTGAAGGAGCTCAGGAGAGAACTCCCAGAGCCCCCACATGCCAGGCCAGCCACTGACCCCAACCTACCCCCACCCCAGCTCCTACCTAGCCCCCCCGGGGGCACTAATAAGCCTCGATGGCCCTGACCAGCCTGTCCCCACCCAGTGGCCCAGAAGCTCTGTTTAAGCTCAGTCCTGGCTCCTCAGCCCTTTCCCAGCTATGCTGCAGGAGGGCTTGTCTCCAGCCAGGGCTGTGCCTCTGCCTGGCCACTGACCCCCCTGACCCACACCGTGATCTGCCAACAGACCCCCCAGTGCAGCCAGAGCCTTGCCTGGCCACCACAGACCCGCCTGGCCACCACAGACCCGCCTGGTGCTGTCTAGTTCTGATTCCACCCAGACCTGCTTCATCACTATGAAACTCCTCCATGACCTGGGCTTGGTTGGACCTGGTGGCCACCTCCAGGAGTGTCCTGCTCGCTTTGCTCAGGCCGTGTGGGCTGGGTTTGGCTGGCTGAGCTTCACCCCAGATATGTGCAACCCGCTGTAGCTGAGGGCAGGCTCTGTGTGATGGACAGCTGCCATTCATCATACCTTCCTCTGTGCTCCTGGCCTCCCTGAGGGGTGAGTTCAGCAAAGGGCTGCACACCAGAGCTCTTCTTTGAGTCTTAATGTACTGGAGTATTTCATACAACACATCACCTGCGGGGAAGGAAAGGCTGCTCAGATGACTTTGTATTATATAGTCTCAGCTGATGGTGTTGCTTATATTTCTCTGCTACGGGGTTATTCCCCATCCCAAAGCATTTGCAGTCCAGATGGACTAAAGGAAGGAAAGAGGGCTGTCCTTGTCTCCAGCACCCAACCGGCCAGAGCGAAAGCCTGGTCTGCTGGGACCCATCCAGCCCCTCTGAGCAGACCACAGCTGGTGCTGTACTTGGAGGGTCCTCAGAAACACCCTTGCGCTCGGTCTAACCTGAGCTCGGAGCTCGGTATCTGAAGTCATCCTTGGTGAGGATGCACAGGGCTTTGCCGTTCATTTCAAACTTGCTTTCATCAGTTTGCCGAAGGGAATACTCTTTCTCAGCCCATCTTAGCCAGTGGATCACGTCGTCCTTGCTCCACAGTGAGGGCTGGATTCCTGAAACCAGGGGCAGCCTCTGAAACAACTCAGCTTCAGAACTGCTGAGGGACAGGGTGGGATACTAGTCTCCTCCATCACCAAAATTGCCCTCTACGTTAAGCACTCACAGGTCCAAAACACCCCAAAGAGAGAAAACGAACCATGATGACTAGTCCATCTTGTTCCCCTTGACAGCAGGGGATGGTCCCTGGCTGGGACACCGCGGCTGTACCCACCATGTCCCACCCTGTGGGAACTCCTTTTTTAAGTAGTGTTGACTTGCTCAACATCTACTCACTCAGCCTGCCTGGAAGCTGGAAGATCTCCCCCTCGCTGGTGGGTGTGTGGCTGGCCTGGGATGGGGATGGTAATGAAGCTGCGGCAATGGGGCTGGAAGAACCAACTGCCACTTTACCCTGGGGAAAAGAAATCAAATATATCAGTGGGGGGAAATTCCCAGCTCTCATCCTGACTTTGCTTTGGAGATGCCTCCACTGCAGTAAACACTGCTCCAATGTTTTCCAACCAGTTTCTCATAGCAGCATGATGTGCTGTCTGCAGCTCTTCCACACTGACTCTAGGTCCTTCACCAGCCCCAGGATGAATCTCTGGTTGCCCAAGACAGCGTTAGTAGCCAGAGATCCCCCTTTTTCTCTGGCTCTTTTCTTTAGCAGATGTACCTGTCCTTACCCAGGCTCTGGATGTGGGTTATCCATCCCTACTGCCCCATGGCTGCAAGGAGGTAGAAGATGGAGCCAAGACTCGCAGACCCTGCAGTGCCCGTGCTGGCTCCTGCTTCCTGCACCATCCTCAGATGCTCGTTGGATGCCCAGGGTTTTAGGACAGTACCTCAATTCTTTAGAGTTGTGAAAATTAAGCTGGTAACAGCGCTCAGATTTTGTCCAGCCTCACCGAAGGGGTGAGATGGGCTGTACTGGGAGCAGAGGCAGCCCCAGCACCTCTGCTGGGCTGGGGGCCAGCATCACCCCTGCTCTGCCCCCAGGCTCCCACCCAGAGCATGTGAGCCAGAAGGCAGCTGGGATCCTGCTTGCAGCCCCATCTAGGCCTTGAAATATTGCTGGCAGCCAAGCAGATAATGTTGCCTCTTAAAAATCTATTAACATGAATCCCAGCAATTTCTCAGCTTCATTCTCTGGAAAATTAACAATTTTGCCTGCAAATAGTATTTTCTGAAGCGATTGACAACTCTGGGCACTTCAATACACTCTCGGGCAGATTTTTGGAGGTGGTTAGAGCAGCCAGCGCTCCTTGACTTGGCGGGGGGGGGAGCAGAAGAGCTGAGCCCCCGCTGAAAATCAGGGATGAAGAAACTCAATGTGCACTGACAGAGCAGGTGATGGTCGGACACATCTTAAATGCAAAGCTGGTGCCCCCAAACCCCGGAGTATGGGAGACAGGAGCAGAGCACCCCATCCCTCCTGGGGAAAACGCTTCCCTGTGACCGGGGGGTTACGGCAGGAGAAGGCAGCAGTTTGGGGAGGCGTGAGGGGTCCTTCAGCAGAAGGATGAGTGTTAATTTGCCTGCAACGACTGCTGGCTGTCTCTGGGTCGGTGGTTTTAGCAAAGCAGCTGTATGAGATTGTATGAGGAAAGTAGAGAAACTCCAGTGTAAACTCTGAACAGGCTGGATAGCGATGGGAAGTGTCTTTCGGATTCGTTCTAAGCAGTAAGCTACGGGAAGAATAAAAGTGAAAGAAATTAGCAGTGTGTTTTGTCTAGAACTCCTCTAAAAAGATACTTTATTTTTCTCCCGTCGGCATGACTCTCTTACAACAACTTTTACAGCAAAACCAACAAACGTTTGGTATTTTTCTTGTTCCTCAAGATTTCTAGGGCATAAGAGACGCATTCTGAATTTTTATGACTTTATACCGATTTTATGTTCTTGCTTTTTTTTTTTTCCTGCTTAGCTGCTTTGACACGTTTCTGAGATGGCACTTCCTCGCTTCAAGAGGAAATATTGTCCTCGGAGGGGTTCCCGTGGGAAAGTGAGGAAAGGAGGGTGCAGGCAGAGGTGTGAGGGCTCAGCCCCGGGCTGGGGGGCCGGACCCCCCCGCCTGCTCCGGGCTCCGTGGGGCCGGTGGGAGGCGGGGGGCGGGGGAGGTGTGTCAACCCACACACACACACACCGGGGCATCAACTTCCAGCCTTTAATAGAGGGGGG
>JAVJGI010000038.1:1901813-1953449 GCA_035590275.1 Ibycter americanus
CCCAGTAAGTCTGATGCCTGTGTGCAGAAACCTTAGGAATTTTTATGTAAATCCTTACGCTTGATCAATCTAACTACAAGCTTATTTTTTGTATCAGCTATTGTTAACAGTCTAAACTGGTGGGAAAGCCAGAATTAACATGTATTAGCAACTATATCTGTTTATAACTGCTTAATTCTTTTAAGTTGCAACTTAAAACCAACAGTAGTCCCAATTATACCATTCTTAATACTCTTATACAAGTGCTAAACCTGACTATAACCTTACTATCCAGTCTAATAGTAAGAAGGTGTACTGGTGCTCAGCTTTCTATGGGTAATTTTATATTGCACTGTAGTAAAAGGTGGTGGGTTTTGGTTTTCTTGGGGGTTTGGGTTGTTTTTGTTTTTTGGGGTTGATTTTTTTAGTGAAAGGTAAATGGAGGGTCAAAGCTCTGCTTAAATGTCAGTTATATCATCCATGATACTCACAGATTACATTTGTGTACTCTAATGTATGTTAAAATGTTACTTTACAGACTATGAAGTTTGTTAAGTGGTTTTGGCTTATTGGCAGATTTCTTTTGCCTATTAACATACTGGGGAGGGGGTGTCTCTGAACAGTTAGTGTCCTATAGCTATGTAGGAAAATAGTCTCGGGTCTTAATTTTTCTTATGTAGGGTTTTAGCTGACATAAGTGAGAGTACATGTGTACCTATTACGCAGAAAAGAGCAAATAATGTATATTAGTAGATGTTTTCTGTGAACATGTCTTAGCTTGTTACAGTGTCTGTCTAGTGTGGTGCTGTACATCACTGTACATACATGCTTGCATAACTGCATGTAGAAATGAATTAATGTCAGAAGACAACAGTTAAACAGATCTCAGTAGGAATGATGGAGAAGGTCTGTGATGGGAGAATGACTTGCTGCTTCTACCAGTAGTTGGCTGCCTTCTGACATTGCTCTGAATACAGTAGAATTTCTTGGAACGTTCCCATAAAGAGACACAAGGAGTAGAGATGTGCAGCATTGATATTTTTTTTAATTATTATTATTTTTCCCCCCTCCTCCTTTTCTTCTGTTTCCCTTATTGAAAGCTTCTCTTGCCACCACCCAACTTAATGTTGCTGCTGTTGGTATATTTTGAAGCATATTCTGTCTTATGTGGTATGTTGGTGTTTTGATATGTCATGTGAAAATGGGGGGGGGGAGATTCTCTCAACTCTGGGTGTTTGATCTGTCTATCAGTGCCCCAGGAAAGCTAAGACCCTTGTGCCCGACCAGTCTGTCAGCGTCCCATTACAGGGACCCTTCACTGAACAGTCCCACTGGATCGGAGGGTGATTTGATTGACTTGTTCAGGGAAACACGCCAACAGCATAAGGGAGACCCCTCAGTGGGTGATCACTGAAATTAAATTATTGTATGACTGTACTGGCATTGTAGTATGGCTTTCTTTATAATCTCTTCATCTTTGACCAGCTACATCCTGCCTGTTTTGCCACCAGATTTGCATAATCAGATGCAAGTGCAATATATTATGGTAAAGTCAGATGAACTGAGTATTTCTGGTCAATGTTTAGCCAGTCATTGGAAGTGTTCAAGGTCAGGTTGGATGGGGCTTTGAGCAACCTGATATAGTGAAAGATGTTTCTGCCCATGGCAGGGGGTTTGGACTAGATGATCTTTGAAGGTCTCTTCTAACCCAAATGACTCTGACTCTGTTTTCTCTTGGAACTACTTATAAGTGTAAATCATATTTATTATATTTGAGTGAGCTGTTGGACTTCTATTACTGTTTGTCCCATACTGACATTGCATGTAAACAAACACTAATTTTTAGATAGCATTTAAGTATGGGGAGGGACACTTGAGAAGACAGTAAAACTTGAAAGGTCATTATATTACATAGTTATATTAAGCTTGAGGAAGTAACCTTCTGAAGTGTGGATGGTGTAAGTGAAGTGAGATGCACCTTTCCAAAAAGCAGTACCTGCTGCAGGTTATAGGTGGCTTCTGTGAGAAGATGCCAGAAGCTTCCCCCATGTCCAATAGAGCCAGTGCCAGCCAGCTCCAAGACAGAGCAGAGCAGAAATTCCCCTGCAGACCGTGATGAAGACCATGGGGAGGCAGGCTGTCCCCCTGCAGCCCATGGAGGTTCACAGTGGAGCAGATGTCCACCTGCAGCCTGTAGAGGACCCCACACCAGAGCAGGTGGATGTCCTCGAAGGAGGACTTGTGACCCCACGGAGAGCCTGCACTGGAGCAGGCTCCTGGCAGGAACAGTGGCCCGTGGAGAGGAGCCCATGCAGGAGCAGATTTTCTGGCAAGACCTGTGGCCCTATGGAAAGGACCCACACTGGAGCAGTCCTTTCCTGAAGGACTGCACCCTGTGGGTGGGACCCATGCTGGAGCAGTTCTTGAAGAGCTGCAGCCTGTGGGAATGACCCACATTGGAGAAGTTTGTGAAGGACTGTCTCCTGTGGGAGGAACCCCACGCCGGAGCTGGGGAAGAGAGTGAGGAGGAAGGAGTTGCAGAAATGAAGCATTATGGACTGACCACAACCTCCATTCCTCATCCCCCTGTGCCCCTCAGAGGGAGGAGCTAGAAGAGTAGGAAGTGAAGTTGAGCCTGAGAAGAAGGGAGGGGTGAGGGGAAGGTGATTTTAGATTTGTTCTTTTTTCTCATTATCCTGCTCTGATTTGATGTGCAATAAATTTAATTTCTCAAAGTCAAGTCTGTTTTGCCCATGACAGTAATTCCTAAGTGATCTCCCTGTCCTTAACTTGATCCACAAGCCTTTTCTTGTATTTTCTCCCCCTGTCTAGTTGAGGAGGAGGAATGATAGAGTGGCTTGGTGGGCACCTGGTGTCCAGCCAAGGTCAATCCACCACACATATCCATTCACTTTCTTTTATAAAAGCTAGGTGAAGAAGGAGGAAGGGGGGATGTTCAGAGTTATGGCATTTGTCTTCCCGAGTAACTGTTATGCGTGATGGAGCCCTGCTTTCCTGGAGATGGCTGAACACCTGCCTGCCAATGGGAAGTAGTGAATGAATTCCTTATTTTGCTTTGCTTGGGCATGCAGCTTTTGCTTTACCTATTAAACTGTCTTTATCTCAACCTATGTGTTTTCTAACTTTTACCCTTCCAATTCTCTCCCCCATCCCACTGTGGGGAGAGTAAGAGAGTTGCTGTGTGGGGCTTAGCCGCCTACTGGGGTTAAACCACAATATTTGTGGCCTACAGGATGGTAACATATACCTTATGCATAATTGTATTTTCTTATGTTTAATTTTGAAAAAAAATCTGTGTTAAATTTTGTTCTTGCTCCATCTGAATGTTACCTCATGTGATACAACAATTTAATATTTTCTCTATTTGCTTTTTTGTGTCTCAGAATAGTTTGGTAACCATCTCAAGGAATAGCAGGTGTTAGTAAACATTGTCTACAATTCCTTGCTACTTTTCATGAGCTTGATCTCTAGTTTTAGTCTTGCTGTGCCGGGGGCGCGGGGGGGGCGGCTCGGGGCCTGGGCAGTGTCCTCTAGTGAGGCTGCTGCTTGTGACCACCAGCCCCACAGCAGGAAACATCCCCTTCTTGGGGTGCTGGGTGGTCACGCTGCCCTCCTATGCATGCTGTGATGTTTTTAGGTTTGAGGCCACCCTCCCTTTCCTCCCTCCTGTCTGGCTGCACTGTGCTTTGAAAGGGAGCAGAAGTTCTAAGGGGTTTCCCTTAAATGGGTGCAGTAGGTGAGACCTCAACCTGCCTCTGCTCGTAAAGCGCTTTTTTGTGTCGTGACTTTCCCTGTCTCTGATCCTCCTTGCACTTTCTCTGTACTGCCTTCTCAGGCTTTTCAGGGAAGGGGCAATAATACGCTAACAGTCTTGGGTATAAACCTGGGAAGCTCTGTAGGGAGAGTGTTTTGAATTACTTTGCCAGGGTTGCTGTGAATGCAGATCCTGTTGTAGTAGTAGGTTATGGCTTTAAGGCAGAAAATTCACCTGTGCTCCCTGTGCCTGCCTTATCCTCACCACAAAATCACAATCCTTCCTGCTGGCATTAGCAGCAATCACAAGCTGTTAATCGGAAGGAGGTTGCATCTGGGGAATCCATGGAAAGGCTCAGCTCCCCCTTCTGAGGTGTGTCCTCGTTTACCCCAGTGCCTGGGCTGTGAGTCTGTGCTGCTGACAGTCGCCTGGGTTTAAGCATTGTAAGTGCTTCTGCCCTCCGTTCATGGAAGCATTTTCAGTTATGTAAGCACCAAAACAGTGAATTATTGGCCTCAAAACCTGTGGGTTAGTCTGTAGTCGAAGCTGCTTGTAAGAGTTCTTATTAGTCTTCAGGCTGGATTTACACATCTTTATTATGGTGGAGCAATTTTATTTAGGGAAACAGTCACCTTTCACCAATATAAATAGACTGATACTGTTTACAACCTCTGTGTGCTTATGTCACTAAAAAAATGCTCTTTTGCAAAGCAGCTTGCACAGCAATGTTGGTGTAACTGTCTTTATTTTACATACTAAAATCCACATTAGAGGGTCTTCTATGGTCTGATCAGTTTATGTAGACTAATCTGAAGTTAGACCTGTGCAGAGGACTGCATCCAAATTTATTTCAGTTTATCTTAAAGCAGTTAAGAACAGGTTAAAGTAAGTTATGGTGTCTCAGAAATAGGTGTATTAATAGTTTAGTTAGCTAACTTGGTGTTTGTTTCAAGACAGATGTATTTGCAGCACATGAAATGCTTTTTTATATCTTTCAGTACTGTTTTTTGTTGCTAGAGTTGAAAGGGATGAGTTTTGTTTGGTTTGGGCTTAAAAGGAGCAATCTTTCTGGTAGGAGTTCATCACATAATTTTATTTTGGGGGAGCTTTCTGTTCTGTAGCTATTCTGTGTAATGTTGAGTGAACTTCAGCAAGCCCAGTCAAGCTGCAGGGGAGAAGCTGTAGTCAAGAGGACCAAAGGGTTATTTATATACTGCTCAATGGTGGTGAGAAACACATTATGGCAAAGGCATTTGAGTTGTTTGATGTAGATTGAATGTACCTACAGGCAGAGAAAGTGGTTGGGGTTTGGGGGGGGCGGGGGGGGGGAGTTGCTGGGGTTAGGTTTTTTTCTGGAAAGGTTTTGAGACAGCTCTTTCAGTGAAAGGTAGGATAGTAATTCCATAGTCTCAAAAATAGGAAGCCTCCTCACTGGTCATAAACTTGCTAACAGAAATGTATCATCCAAGGTCCACGTAAATGTGGCCAGGTTTGTTGGATGTGTCCAGTATAAAATTACTCGATGTTGCAGTTTTTTTCTGCACTCCAGAGCTAGCCTTAATTGAGCTCTACACAGCAGTAGCCTTTGTTTCCTTTCCCAAAGTATTTTTAACCATCAGAATTGAGGAACCCTCTTACTTCAGCTGATTTGATCATAAATCTGATCTCACCTCAGTCTTTTTGAGGTGCCTACATGTCTTGACATGTTCAGTCTTGCCTTCTTGGAATCCAAGAGGTTTCATAACTCCCTGCTTGGAGTTTTCTGTTCAGGATATTGTAACATTTTTTGTGTGGTGATTCAGTCTGTCTTTACAGGTCATGAGAAGCAAGAATCATGTCGGGTTTTATTAGTTGATGCTTTCAGCACAAAGTTCGGGACATGCTAGGATGTGTTTGTCACTTGACCTCATCTTGAACTCATTCCATGTGCCCATGACAGGCAGCCAAGTGTTTTGTTCAGTGTAACAGCGTAGTCAAAGGAAGCAGAGTATAATGTTGTTTAAAAGTAATGCTATGAACGCCACTTTAAATATCTGAAAACCCGTAAGTAGAAAATTTGGGTGCAGAGAAAGGTAAATAATATTTCACCCTTTGTAATGAATTTGTTGTAAGACTTCAGTGCTGCGTAGCAATTAACAACACCTTTGTCCCCTTTTGCTGAAAGCTGGGATCATAAAGGAATATTGGCCAAGCATTAGGTAGTAGTGGTACTGTATTAATAATCACATCACAAAGTTGCAGTCCTGTTATGAAAGTCACTGCATGATGACAGGCTGACTCAGCAGCCAAATAACTTGTCAAAGGAGACTTGCAGAGCTACCTGAAATAGCACGTACCTGTGCAGTCTCTCTTAGTTACATGTTCTTGCCAAAGCCAGTGTCAGAAACTCTTCTTCCTACTAGAAAGTAAAATCCTGTTTAATAAATGCAAAATGAGCCTCTGGAACTGCTGCATTCTGCTTAGAGGTCCCAGAGGAGGGTGTGGATAATGAGCTCTTTCTTTACAGGAGAAATGCTGAATTGGTGCCTGCTGATAAAGGCCACTTCAGCTGTCTAAAGGATCTCCTGATTTTTAAAAGAATTGCTTAATAGAAAGTAAATTTAGCTAGAGGATTGGTTCATTACTGGCTAATTTAACCCATATCCAGACAAGCAGCATAATACATACTTTTTCTGTGGGGAAATACAAAGGAATAGGGAGCCACCAACATATTTTCTTCTACTTTATTCATAAATAGCATAACCAGAGCTAATGATGAGTTTTGGTAAAATTAACCTTTTCTGTAGAAGTAACGTGTTTGCAATATCTGTTCTTTGGGGGGGACTTGGCTGGACTGCTGATGAAAGCCCCTCTGATCTCAGGTTTCTTGTCCTAACATCCCCTCTGATTCCAAGATGACAGTCAGCTAGAGCTTGTGGACCATCTTTTGTCAAGGTTACTACAGTTTTGGGTCCTTGGCTTTTGGATGGCCTTGCCATGTGAATTGTTGCCTACTGAACAGTTCTGAAAAATTCCCAGATTTCATCTTCGGTCCCGTAGCCCAGACGGATCCCATCTGTATTCTGAGGAGCTGAATTGCCTTCCAGTGCTTATTTCTTACCAGTGTCTGCATAGAGGAGCTTGGACTTGTAATCTAGACAGCTCAGGTAAGATGAATCCAACCCCCTGTGCTCCAGTGTAAATAGGGAGTGCTTAAGGTCACAGCCCTGCTTTGTCCTGGAGGAAAGGCAGGCAACCACTGCTGCATGGCAGGGATGGGACCTACAGGAGGGACTCCGTCCAGCCTGCAGTGCGGACAAAGGCAGATCAGCAGCGTGAAAATCAGCACTGCAGTTTTGTGAGATGAGAATGGCTGGCAGCTGATCTCTGCTACAGAGCCTGACATCCTGATTTCGCTACCACGCGTTCCCCTGAGAGGCTTGGGCGGCTCACAGCTACAGTGGAGCCCTGGCTGTGTCTGTGCGTGGTGGGAGGAGAGGCCAAGGAGCAGTGGTTTTGAGGGTCAAAGGATATCCAGCTTTCTGGAGAAGGGGGTTATAAGAGGAGGGCAGAGATGAGGAATACATCCTGTAGTCTCAGGTCTAAAAGTAGTGAGGAGCTTTTTTTTATCAAGACCTTGTTAGCCCGCACCCACAGAACTGGTGACTGGAATTCCTTTGCAGCAAACCAGTGACTGAACTAGGCTGGGTTGTAGCATAGCAGAACCACAAAGGCAGAGCAAAGTGGGCTTTCACATGGGTGTGTTTCAGGAGTCTGTTACAGGGAGATGATTACAGACGGTCTAAGTAACTGCAGTCCTGGGACTTGCCTTTGCTATGTCTCATTTCATCACCTTTCACAGCCATTTCTCCTCCTGTGTCTTGTTCCAGTTCTGCTTTGTGGTCATGATGTGTCCTCTGGCCTGAGCAGAGACTGCATGCTGGCCTGTGTATTTTTTGGCTCCACTTGTCAGAGCAGAAAAGAGGTCTAGGACATTTGAAGGGCAGCTGTTTCATGAGCACAGGCCTGAAATTGAGAAGTAAAATAAATGACTGTTAGTCTTAGAAGAAGCATTGAACGTGGGCTGTTGTTGCTGAAGTTCAGCATTTTTGTCTGCAGTGACTGGGATTATTTTTTCCCTGGCTTTTGCCCTCAGAACAACCTGAAACGTGCAGCTGTTAAAAATGGTGTTAATCCACTGATTGCTCCTCAGCGTGGGAATAGTCAGTCATTGCATCGGTTTTGCTACTGAACACTCAAATATAGTAATACCCTTGTGAACTATAAATTGGAACAGGTCATATGTATCCCAGTGTCAGAGTGACTAGAGAACTAGTCAGCAATTTACTGTAAGAATAGAAAACTACCTGGGATCCAATACTGAAATAGCCAAAAGAAGCAACAAAAGGGGTGAAGAAAATGGAATAAAGATAGAGAAATGAGAGCACAGCTCTGTGTCAATTGGCTCTGCCTTTGCAAATTGTGGACAAATAATATAGATGGAAATGTATTAGTCATACTTTCAGTGGGAAAAGTGTGTATTACAAGAACTGGGAAATGAATGCAGCTACCAACTAGCTCTCATAAAATAGCACTATGTCCCTGACCCGTGTGTTGGGACGTAGTAGTTTAGTCCATGGAGTCAAAGAGTTTTCAGAAGGAAGTAGAGCTTGGCAGCCATAAAAATAGCAGAACTGAATCTCGTGCCTAATGCTCATCGCAACCGAGTAGCGCGAGAACGTGCAAGTCCAGTGGCAGCCTGCTTTTGTGACAGCAATAAGAAACTGTATAATCATTAGTGATTGCTGCTGCCAGATAATGCTTCTTGTATGTAAAGTTTTGGCAACGTAACTTTGAAAAACAGATTAGGCAGGCCAAAATAGCAAGACCATATTTAGTAAAAGAAGGGTTTCCTCAATAAATATAGTTGTGGGTCTAGAAAGTGTAGCTGGGTCTCTTGGAGCCCAGCGCTGTGGCTCACTCTGATGGGACAACAGCTGGTGACATTTCCTGAAATTAACCTGTGACTCCACGTGATGCTGTAGGATGTCCTGTTAACTGTCTTGATTAAGCACGTACTCCAGCTTTAGCAGTGTTTCTCAGTTTAATAATCATTGACGTTGTTTTTCTCTAAGTGCTGTCTGGTTTTATAACTTGAATGACTGCAGTTCTCGCTCAGGGTGTTCTGATAACTTAGAGAAACTGGAGTGAAAGGTCCACAAAGGAGGTGATTAGGGAAAAGGCCGGAAGAGAGAAACTTTGCAGGCAGTGGCTGCAGCAACAGAGTTTCTAGTAGGACTGGAAATTAGTTGGGTGGGTTTTACAAGTCTCCCAGTTCATGTGCAATTAAGATCATCTGCTAACTTAACATAGCTGGAACAGATAATGGGGGGAAAAACAGAATAAGGAAGCTTTAACCTATGTGAAAGCTAGCTAATTTCTTCTTCCTCTGGGTGAGTGGATTAAAAATCATGGCGTTGTGTAATCTCTAGCCATGGAAAAGGTTACGTCTGCCTGGAATGTTATCTGCTGTAGCAGTTGGTAGTTATGAATGAGTTCCCTAATCCATTGACATAAATGTTCTGGCAGGCACTTGCAAACCTCCTTGTTGTTTAATGCTTTTCGAGAAGACTGCCCTTCGTCAGGTGTTGGTGACTGATACACGCTCGGGAGATGGAACTTTACGATAGCAAAGGCCTTTTTAGAAGAAGACTCTGTGTGTAGGGAGAGGAGTCTTTGGAGGTTTTGAAAAAGTTTGTCGTCTTGTTCAGGAGGCCAACTAACGAATATAAAACAAATGTACATTGTTTAAATTTCAATAAGTGCTGATTTGCTGTTACAGTTTAATTTGTTACATCTATGGAGTCTCTCTACTATAGATGGACATAATCTTTTTTCTTCTATGGGCTGTTTTGTGTAGGATCTACTTGTTCTTTTTTCTTTCAAACAGACCAAGTTGCAAATATGAAAAAATCATAAGATTATTCAGTGATCTTCAAATCAGATGATTCAGGTATATTTGTGAAATGGGGTTAACTTTAATGTAAAGCACCTCAAAACCTCAGGTTTTTGCTCATATCCACAGTTTCTATGAGATCCATTCTTAAGGTGTGTAAATTAGCTAATGTTTGAGTCATTTTGGACTAGACAGGTTTTAGCTTTTACTCCTAATGCTGCTTATCTCTGGATTAAGCTGTACTGCACAGCAATCTAAAACCACCTTTTTGAGTATGATCGAAAGCCATTAGTTTGGATGCTGCGCTAGTGGAGAAAAATATTGATCGTGTGTGTTTCTTGGACATGCGTGAGCAGCAAGTGGGAGAGGAGCTTGCTTGCCTCGCAGAAGAGTCCCCCACTTCAGATCGTGTAAGGGGGCCTGAGTGTGTGTCTGCCCCGCTCTCTGCAGCAACCTGTCCATTTCCAAACGCTCAGGTGGGGCTGTGGTCAGGCATGCTGTTCGGCTGCTGTTGGGTGGTATGGAAAGGTTGCTCTGAGTCAGCTCTGCATCACTGCTGCCAGCCTGCTGTGGATGGTAGTCCCCTCACAGGGCTGTACAATGTGGCTTTCTCGGAAAAGACCTAAATGAACGTATTTGATAGCGAGGGAATGTGTTCACGGGCAGTTTTGCTGTTAGACTGGAGCAGCAGTGATAAACAGCTGGTTTTGAGATGGTTCCCTCTGAACGTCCTGCGCAAGATACTGAAGTGAAACCAGTCTAATTATGTCTGTTACCTAGTGTTGGCTGAGCAAGGGGGAAGCTGGATTTCTGTTTACTGGTAATTATAAAGCTGTGGAGAGCTTAGTGCATTAGGGCTGTGCTATATTTAAATGGTACCCTGTCTGTCAAATGTCCCTATTACAAAATGTTCTTTGCCAAGATCAGGGGGTGGGCCTCTCCTAAAAGCTGTTTTTGAAACTCTCAATTATTTTCAGAAAATTGGTTAATATGCCATGGCTATGGCATCTGTACGTGTCTTCACTTTGTTCTGTTAAGTCATTCCAAGACCATTTTAAAGGTGTTGTGGACAACTACATGAAATGTCATTTCACCACTTGTAGGGTGGAATTACTGCATTTCTGAAAGATGAAACCATTATTAATGCAAAAAATAGACTCTTCTCCAGTCTCTCACCCTGTCTGCTGCAGACACTTAGTGCTATCTTTTATTAGGAGACTGTCACAGCTGAATTGAAAATAACAATTCAAAACCTTCTGTGAACTCAGGCCAGCCAGATTGACAGCCATGAGACTTAAAGGCTTTACTTATCCCCGGAGCAGCTGGAGCCCTGACAAACAGCACACCAGCAGCCTCGTGCTGCTCCCGCAGTGTCCCACGGAGGGGGCTGGAAGAAGCATTCACCCAGTGGTCTGAGGGTGCTGAGGCTTCTGCCTGTTTGAGTTTTGGTCCAGGCTTACCACCAAGAGGTTCACTTAGTGATGGTGGTTTCTTGTCAGTGTCTTGTCTGGTTGACAGCTGGATTGACAATAGCAAACTCATTTCATGCAGTCCGTGTTTAGAGCTCTAAAATGTCTTTTTGGTCACGTGTGATGGGGGTTGAGTTGAAATCCTAGGGTTAGAGCGAGCTGCTTTGTACATTAATAGACACTTTAATTAGCAAGCTCTGCAATAAGACCTATCTTCTTGTTCAAGATTTATTAAAATCATGCATAAGCTCTGCTACTGGAATATGCTAATTTATTTGTGAATCTCTTGGATTATTCAGCAGAGGAGTTGAATATTCTTCACAAGGGCAGCCTTTGAAGACTGTTTCCTTGAAATAGATAGATTTTTAAAAATCCTAGCCTTTCTTTTGCTTGTCGTCTTTGAGATAAACACACTCATGAAACCAGCTGCAGTTTTGGCTAGAATATTGATGGGTTGCTTGCTTGTCAGATTAAAAATGAGCTGGAGTGGACTGTTCTGGAATACGTTTCAATTTTAGAACTTTCCGCTTTCAAGAGCAACCTTATTGAGGGCGCAAATGGGCACCTTTCCTCTGCACGAACACCTCATTATGTGTGTTGAAATAGGCATCATCTCAGCTTTTTCAGTTTTGTATGTTTTTTAGTGCTATTTTCCCTTTTTTAAACTCCCACAAAATACAGCTACAGTTCCTGGCTAATTTTGCTGAAACATGACACTAGTCAAATATTTTTGTGAAAGAATTATTAGTCACATAAGAAAGAATGTAATGGAATATTCTTAGAAAGTGTTATAACTGTGCTTGACATGTAAAATATTTATCCAGACATGTAAACAAAGCAAGAAGTGTCTTGCCAATGTACCACCATAAACTTTAGTTATTTTGAAATCTTGAGCAAGATGTTTTTCAGTTCTTGAAAATAAGGTACCGAGTTCTCTGCTGACAGAAGTTGACAGAGTGCTAATGGTTGGCTTTACCTAGCTGAAATTTTAGCCTCTCCTCTTGCTTCCCTAAAAATAAATCAAGATGTGTTTTCCCAAAGAGCTGCAATTGTGCTAAATAAAACTCTTCTATTTTGGTTTCGGATTACTTTAGTATTACTTGCAGAGTTTACTAATGTGACTGCACTCTAAAAGGTAGGCCTTATGTTTGTTTTGCTTTTTGTTATTGTCTGTGTCTTAGTGTGAATCACACAATTTGCTTGATTCTGAGAACTCCGTTGGTTCTGCAGACAACACTGATAGTCTTCACTTTGCTGGTGCCTCTGCTTGTGAGGAGTATCTCAGCCCTTCGGCTGGACGGTACGGCTGTAGCTTCGGTGGCTTTATCTGAGCTGGCTTCCAGCAACTTGCTCTGCTGACTGTTGTGGTGAGATACAGCAATGCCTCCTGCAGATGCAGGGATGCCATACCAGCCTGTCTCGTACCAAAGTTAGGTAAAGATCTCCTGTGCTATGGTATGACACTTGAGTTTTGCAAAGCCTGCTTCTGCTCTTCCATGCTGGACGCAAACTGCTGCTGGACCTTTAATCGGTGACAGCAGTGCCTGGCCCTGCAGGTTGAGGGGCTGGCTTGCTATGCCGTGCCCTCTTCCCATTCCCGTCCCCCTTGCACAGCCCTCCCTCGGGCCCTGAAACAGGCAGAGGTGTATAGGTGGATCAGAGCTTATTCCGGTACATCAAGAAGCACTGAGCTCCTCCTGACTGTAGTACAGGTGAACCGCTCTTTCAGGACTGGAATATTTACTCTCAAATTTAATTGCGTTCATTAAACAGTGTGCAGCTTCCCTGTCTTGGGGTGGTTTTTTTTGGATGCAGTATACTCTCTTATTCTGAAATCGCTTTGGTGTATAGCTACTGTAACTGCATTCAACTTTCAAAAATCTGGCATCTATTGTTAGTTTTTCAAGCTGCTGCCATGTAATTGGTTAAAAATGAATGGCAGTTGGAGTTGTAGCAGATGAGCTGGGAATGAGTGAGCAGTTACTTGTTGGGATCCCTTCCAGAGAAGGAAGGTGGAGTTTTAAGCTGCTCACAGCCTTTCTAAAATAAGAGTCAAAGCAAGGAGGTGCTTTTTGCTATGGGTAAAACATGAACGAACGTTTTGTAGGAAGCTCAGTAAGCGAGGAGAGGATATTGCTTTTTAGTCTGGATATTCTCTGTACTGATGTTCTGCTGCAAAATAATCCACTCATATTAAAACTGTTGTGTGTTTCAAAATACACTGATTAATGCACTGATCCTCGTCCCAAGAGGATCCACAGTGGACAGTTGCTATGCTAATATAATAAATAGGGTAGTTTGTTTAGCCTTTATGGTGCTGCAGGCTGGGTGTTGGTGTGGGGACCCTGTGTTGCAGGCCAAAATTGCAGGTGGTGGTGGCAGCAGCTCTGGGTACTGGGCTTCAGGCACTGTCTGCAGTTTCTGGCTCTCCTGAGGCTACAGGTGAAGGAGATGGGGAGGGGTTTATGGTGGGTTCAGCCCCTCAAGTGTGAGCTGAACTGTTAATTTGTACCCTGCTGTCTCCTCCTTGCTGATTTTGGGGTGAATGCTGTACTGCATGCTTTCAGAGTGCAACAAGCTGCCTTGATGCTGAGCGTTGTGTGCTCTCTGGGTGGATTTTCATAGTCCTGAATGATGGCAACCTGCCTGTTGTGGTTTAACCCCGGCCGGCAGCTAAGCACCATGCAGCTGCTCGCTTACTCTCTCTCCCCCAGTGGGATGGGGTGGAGAATCAGGGAAAAAGGTAAAACTCCAGGGTTGAGATAAGAACAATTTAACAGTTGAAATAGAATAAAATCAATTATAAGAGAAGGGGGGGCAAAAATCCAAAGGGAAGGGAAAAAACAAGTGATGCACAATACAACTGCTCAGCACCTGCTGACTGATGCTCAGCCAGGCCCCAAGCAAGGATCAGGCAGCTGCAGCTCACTGCCCCCAGTTTATATACTGAGCTTGATGTTGTGTGGTATGGAATATCCCTTTGGCTAGTTCGGGGCAGCTGTCCTGGCTGCATCCTCTCCCAATTTCTTGTGCCCCTCCAGCCTTCCTCCTGGCAGAGCCTGAGAAACTGAAAAGTCCTTGACTTGGCAACAACTAAAACCATCAGCGTGTTATCGTTAGTCTCACACCAAATCCAAAACACAGCACTGCACCGGCTACTGAGAAGAACAAGTAACTGTCCCAGCCGAAACCAGGACACTGCCTCACCTTGTGTGGACAGTGCCCCTTGGTGATGAGAGCCTGTTGCTCTTCCTTTACGTTCTCCACAACCTCTTCAACAGGCTACAGATGCGTTGTTGCACCCGTATCTAGATGGACTAGATAATCAGGCATTAAAGGATAAAAAGCTTGCCCCCAAACCAAAAGTAATAACAAGTGCTTGCAATATATTGTATGTCTGTACAGTACAAACATGAGATAGTAAATTAGTGACAACTTGTTTTTATTATGTTGGATTGGTTTGTTTTTAAGGCATTTTTACATTAATCTGTTCAGACTTTTAAAACTTGTCACTACACACATGTGCTTTATCAATAGCATGAGTCAGGATGAAAATGGTTTCAGGTTCTATTTCCATTAAAAATCATATATTATTGATTATATGTGATACATTTAATTCTGTTGATCTGTGAAATTGTGTTTGGGGCAGTCTCTGAGCAATCCAGATATATCTTAGGGGAAAGCATTAAGAACAACAGAATAGACTGATTTAATATTTGAATTCATAGAGGGTAACATTTCCAGGTGACGTAAATGTATAATGCCTCTGCAATGCTGTGCATAGGCACCTGAGCACTGAGAGGAGATGGTACTTCTCACTGGGGTTCATTATCAATGCATCTTGCAGGCACTGACATGGCAAAATAACTCATTTTATCCTCAGTTGCTGTAAATTTGTTTGGGCCCAAGTCCAAGGTCTTCTGGACTTGGGGAATCTGTATGCACATGGTTATGCACATATTCCAAAATTATGCTGGTTAATGCCTTTCTGCCTGCATGAGGGGATGTGTGGCAGATGAGTGGCAGGGGCATATTTATTCATCTGGCATCAAAGATTTAATAGAACCGTGCCTTTTCTACCACACAATTCCTGCAAAAACAGGGTGAACTGGGAATCTGAGGGGAGAGAGATTTTGGGGGGCTTTTTCTGAAAAGAGGAGGCTTAAAATAGAGCTGTTACAGTATAGATTTTTATATTCAGATGTTTCATGAATCAGCTGGGGGGGATGGGGACTTTTAAACTGAAATATTTACATGAATCAGACATCTGGGCTTTGGGGGAGTGACCATTACTGCACAAACAATTTAAACTCTGAAGCTTTGCTGTGACTTAGTGCTTCCCTCTCTTAAAGAAGGATTTCAGGATATTGGTGCTGGTAGCACTGAGAACATATGAGCCGCCAGTAAGTAAGGAGCTGTGTTGTTTGAGAGTGGGTGCTTGGCAGAGGGTTTGCTCTAGAGTTACAATAGGAACCGTGGGTGATTCTTTCTGTTCAGAAGTTGTGATGGGTGCAGGTATATCGGACTTCGGGTTAGAGCTCTCTCAGAAATGCTGTTGTCCTTACGCTTTTTTTGTATAGCCTGTAATTGAGAAGCTTGACTTCTTGTAGTGTAGATACGGGAACTGAAATTGCGTGAAGTTGAAACCAAGTTAGATTTAACTGCCTAAGAAGAAAAATTGGAAAAAGCAAATAGCGTTTTAAAATCTAAAGGGATAAGGTAGGTCTTGCTTTTATGCTTTGTTGAAACTTTTTTTTTCTGAAAGCTTTGTAAGTAGTTTTGCATAAAATGGTGGAACAGGCTACACACACCAAAACTTAGTTGTCTGCTGCTGTTGCTCCTGTTGGCAGATTCTTACATAAGTATTTGTAGCTTAATCTAACACAGGTGAAGACAAAGTGTAACTCAGGTGTCACCTTGCTTAAAACTTTATTTAGCTTAGCGTTCTGTATTTTAGCAGGGGAACATTTGTTTTTCCTGTCTCTAGAGGAAAATATCCTGCTCATATTTGCAACAGCTCATCTTTTGTCAGTTTTTCCCCTTACCCTGATCAGATCTGTCTACTCCATCCTTCTGCCTAGAAAGGAGGTAGATATTATATGTGGGCATGGCCAGCTTTTATTTAAATTGCTGGATTTAATCAGATAGCACTAGCAAAACTGCCATTACTGTAGTGTTAAGAAGCTCTTTATGAGGATCAAATATAAGAACTATCATTTTTCAGATGACTGTCTTCAACCCAATAGTGTGAATAGTGGAAATAGCCTTTATAGGTTGCTTGGTTGTCCTCTTTAGTACATTGAGTCTCACAGGCAGGGAAATAGCCCTAGCAAAGCATTAACCTGTTGTCTTATTCAGAAGTTTTGTTCCCTTTTGAGACACCCAGTGATACGACATTATGTGATGCACTTCATCTAGCTAGTTGATGAGGCTGCCACAGTATAACTTTCCTATTTTGGAAAAGCCTGTAATAAGTTACTTCAAGTTAGTAAATCTCAACAGTTTTTCTGCATGTATTAGTCTTGGTGATTGTAAGTTGGCAAAAGAAATGATGCTGTCAGTGTGGGCTGGCAGAAAAAGAACGATGTGAGCTTGCAGCGCATAAATGAAGCACTGGCAGTTACTGGAGGACCCGGTGAACCACGGGTCTTAAATCAAGGTGTAGATGTGCAGTGTTAAACCATTAAAACCATATTGCAAACTGTAGCTTTGAATTGCATTTGTAGAAACAGTGGATTTTTGTTAAGATTCAAGTAAACGAGTAAGTCTGTAAACTTTGCTAACAGTGAAGCACTATGCACAGAATAGGAGAAAACAATCAAGCATTTCATCAGCCTTCTTGCTGTCTCTTGCCAGAATTTGCAGGCTGTCCTGCATTGCATCAGTCCTGCTGGACATTATTTTCCATCCATAACTTGAAGCCAGATGGAAGATGAATCCTCTGTATATTGATAGACTTATTTCATAACAAGGGAAAAGCCTTTTGTAATGTGCCTGTGCTAGTTCAACCTATCAATCACCCTTTTATTGTCTGGTTATGTTTGTGTTCAGAAAATGAAACAAGGATCATTAGCAGGTATGAGAAAAACGTGTTACTGGCTCCAGGTAGATTTTCTATCTGATGCAATCTGGGTGAATGCACTTTTATGTTGTTCTCCTGTGGTACAGGCCTATCTACAGGTGCCAGCGAGTGGCCAACCTCCAACCTGCCAAGTCTCATGTGTCCTTCAGCATCTCTTGTTTGATTCAGCTGCACAGGGCAGTGCCTGGGGTTCAGACCCCTGTGCTAGAAGGTACGCTGGCCCAGGGCAGCGTGATGACACCAGCTTCCCTGCTTATGTGAGACTTCACATGTGGCCCCTCACCTCTGGAAGAGGATAAAAACTGATCTCCTAGACAAGTCTTACGCTTAAAAGAGCATAGTAAGTGGGGAACCACATCTGTGCTTGACAACTGGAAAAATGCTTTTAAAAAAAGAAAACCAGAAAACCAAAACCGAAGCACCTACTAATGAATGAGGCCTTCTGAATCTTAAAATGTATAAAGACTGTAGCATTTGGCTGAAAGCAGGGGGTAGGATTTAAAAGCAGGATGTGTCATTGCTTTGGAAGTGCCTTTCTTCTTCTGTAACCTCTGCAGTACTGACAACAGGAGCCCATTGCTCACTTTTATTTTTGAATAGATGAAGAACAGATAGGCTTGTGTTTACTCCAAGCAACTTGTGAAAGGAAAGGCAGCTTCTTGCATTTTGAACTCTAGAGGAGCTTTATACAATTTATACAGAAGATGTGTTTTAACAGGCAGTTTTTACACTGTGTCTCTTCCAATTTGCTAATGGTGCTGTGTTTCCCTCTTACTGGGAAAGCAGAAGGGAACAAAGCAGAGCACTTTTTAGACTAATACAGGAGGCTCTGTCTAGACCAGAGCAGGCGCAGCCTGGCAGGTATTTTTTGCAGTGCCCTTCTATGCTGTTTCCTTTTCATGCTTTCTCCATTTTAGTTTTTAAAATCCTCAGAGACTTCCAAGTTACAGGTGTGGGATTGAACAGAAGCTGGGGCCAAAATTCCTGGGGTGTGACTCCAGTCTCATTCATGCAAATTCAAACCTGCTGTTTTCAGTGGATTTCCTTCATATTTACAGAAGGAGACCCCAGATGTGTTTTCAGTCTTTATTAAAGTACACTTTACTTTTTGCCTTTCTTTCTAACGGTTGGATTACTCTCATTCTGCACAGCCCTCTGGAATGCTTCCCTGCAACTGGGGAATTTTTATTGCCACTGAACTGAGCTGACAAGCAGTATGGTGGGTTTTTTCTCTTCCTCCCTCTTTCCAGGAAAGTATGCATCTGATGATCAAAAGCAAATAGTTTTAATGAAAATTAGAAAGTTGGATTGCTGCCTACTTGCCAATATGATATTTTTTCGTAGCAAGTTTGATCGCTGCCTTTTTACTTGACCAAATTTCAAAACTGTGTAGGCTGCACAAGAGCAGCCCAGTTGAGGAGATGGACACGAGTGGTGAATACACGAGAGAGGCTGGGTTTACTAACTCAGCGTGGTGCAGGACTGATACAGCTAGACTGCCCCTGGCCTCCAGCTGACAAATGCACAGGTTGTGTACAGCACAGCGCAGCGTGGGCCAGCGCATCTCTCCTGGCTTGGGTATCTCTGTGCTGCACTCCCCGCTGTGGTTTAGATGTACCCTATACTGATTTACTAATCCTTATGTACAGGAAATGCTTCTTGTTATTTATCTTAAGCCCATGAGGTTTCCCTTTGTCTGTCCGGAGGAGGAATTCAATCATTGCAAATTTGTTTTTCTGCTTTTATGTTTAGAGAAACTTTTGGCATGTTCCAAGGGTATCTTTTAATAAATTGTGGTTTGGGCTGGGATAGAGTTAATTTTCTTCATTGTAGCCAATATGAGGCTATGTTTTGGACTCGTGCTAGAAACAGTGTTGATAATACAGGGATGTTTTAGTTATTGCAGAACAGTGCTTACCAGAGCAAAGGCCTCTTCTGCTTCTCACCCCACCCCACCAGCGAGCAGGCTGGGGGTGCACCAGAAGTTGGGAGGGGCCATATCCCCAGCTGACCCAGGGGATATTCCATACCATATGATGTCATGCTCAGCACATAAAGCAGGGGAAAGAAGAAAGCCGGGGGGGGCGGGATGTTCAGAGTGATGGCACTTGTCTTCCCAAGTGACTGTTACGTGTGATGGAGCCCTGCTTTCCTGGAGGTGGCTGAACACCTGCCTGCCGATGGGAGATGGTGATTGAATTCCTTGTTTCGCTTTGCCGGCATGCACAACTTTTGCTTTAGCTATTAAAGTGTCTTTATCTCGACCCATGAGTTTTCTCATTTTTGTTCTTCCGATTCTATCCCCCATCCCATCGAGGGGGAGTGAGCGAGCAGCTGAGTGGGGCTCAGTTGCCAGCTAGGGTTAAGCCACAACAGAAATTAAAGCATGGCTAAACTTTTTTGAAAGGCATGCAATTATATTAGAAATACATCTTGTTCTAAAGTAGTAGACTGTAGAATTAGGTCAGGCACACCCTGCATATGCGTGTTTCCTGCTTGCTCATATTTCTCAGAGTAATTGTACATGGGAATGTTTTTGTAGATTTAAAGGAGTGTTGTCACCTTAAAAATGAGTTGTTTGGAGTTTTATTTTTAGTCATCGTGGTTATGCTGTGGTTTAGGAAGAGGGAAAGATTGCTAACCATCTGATTCACTTGCTCAATGTGCTAGTCGTTCTTCACAATTCCCAAACCAAATGGTGAAATAAGGTTACTCACTTCTACTACTTTTACTCCCTTACGACTTCCTTCTTGTAATGCCAGATGACAGTGAAGCAGCGCATAAACTGTCCAGTGTTACAGTAAAGAGCTTTACTCTTCAACAGATTTTTGACAGCTCAGCTTTTCATGATCTTTCTTTGAAGTTTCTGTGACGCTCTGCAACCTTGATACCTAAAATATTTTATAATGGCTCTTTAAAAAAAAAAAAATCCCAAGGATAAGGAGCAAGTAATGCAATAAAATGTTAGAAACCATCAAGTCTGTACTGATGCTTTTGATATCTCTTGCTTAATAAAATGTCCTACATCTTAAATGGGTTTTCTCTGCTGGACATGTATTTATTTGAGTTTCTTTTCTTTGCATGCATCACCTATGTACTGTTTATGGTGGCCTGTATGAGTTAAGCCATTCAGCTCCTTCCAGTAGCTGAATGAGAACTGTATACCTTGGGAAGTGGGTTTGGACGTGCCTCAGATTCGTTAGGGTGGGGGAGGATAATGTGCTCAAGTTCGTCCCAGCCTTTTTATACTCCAATACACTTCCTTCTTTCTTAAGAACTATGTAGAACAAGGATTAGCCTCTTTATCTCTGCAAAAGGTTTGTAGCATGAATTGTTTGTGCCAGAGATGCATTGCAAACTGTTTCCACTTTGTATTTAAAAAAAAAAAATTTTTTTTAAATGTCCTTTCCATATTTTTCTCTCAACCAAAGTGTTGGCTCTGAACAAGTTCAAATAAAGATGACTTCACCGTGACCATCAGCACGTGGTTTGGAGAACAGAGATGCTTGTTCAGTTGCATAGCTCATTTTTAACATTGTTGATGTTCTGGAGGGAGGAGGGACTTAAACGCTCCAAGTTAGGCAAAACCAACAACCACAGTCAGATGTGAATTTTGATTTTTGACTGTGATACTGATTTCCTTTAAAAAAAAAAAAAAAATAAACAAACCAACCAACCATGGCCTGTTTAGGAGCTCTTTCTTTAATTTTTAGTGCTGAACGTGACTCTGGGCTTTTGATATTCATGAGTTCCCAGCTCCCAAAATACAGCCGTCCACAAGCCCTGGGCTTTTGATATTCATGAGTTCCCAGCTCCCAAAATACAGCCGTCCACAAGCCGTGAGTCTTCCAAGTTCTCTGCAGGCTGGTCCCTACCTGGTCCTCCAGGATCTGAGCATGCAAACAAGTTACTGAGAAGTGAGCTGAGAAGTCAGGGTGCTCATTTACTGCTCCTGATCAGTTCTGTGGTACCAGCCAATTCATGGTTACCAGAGGGTAGAAACGTGCATGGAAACAGACCTCAAAAGAAGATTGTAACCTGCTAGTATTTGTCCTGCTAACTGCAGGGTAATTGCTGGTGCCCGGCCAAGTTGCTTGAGCAGCGAACGTGCAAAAAGTCAGCGTAACACCTAGTTAGTTAGTGGGTCTGATGCTCTGGCTGATCCTGAAGATTGTCTCTCTTTTTCTGTGTCCCTGTTTTCTCTCATAAAAGACTTCCCTGCAGTGCTTCCCAGGGCTGTTAGGAGGAATGAGCAGTTAATATTTGTAAAAAGCTTTGAAGATGAATAGTGCTAATTATTATTTATAGGTATTCATTCTCACCACGGGTAGTTCACCTTGATCCTGGGCATGAAAGGAAACCAGGACATTTGTAAGCTGGTCGGGCGTGAGTATGGCCTTCTGAAGTCTTTATGTACAAGTTTCCCTGCTGGGTTGTATGTGTGATTGCAATATATTTGTCATGTTAAATGACTAGTTTGGACATTTATTGTACCAGCCAGATGTGCTAAAGGAATCCTTACTCATTTACCTCAATTCTGCTGACACATATTGTGTAGGATTTGGGCATGCCAAGAGGGTTCAGAAGACAGGAAAATGCCATTAGCTTGGCCTGAGTCAGATTATCAGCAGGGCTGAATGTTCAGCTTTCCGTAGATTTAACGAGGAAAGTCAGATTTGATGCTTCTAAGAGCCACCACAGTGTGAAGAGCATCTGTTTCTGAATCTTCCCACGGCTGCAGTTTTTAGCACCTTTCACTGGTGCTAAACTTAGTGTAACAGAAAAGAATGAGGAGAAAGGTGTCAAACAGCTGGGGCTTTTTTTCCTAAAAATCCTGTTTAGCAGATTAAGCATAAAAAGGTGGGGGGAATGATCAGGGAAAATTCATGTATTGTAGTTCCTGTGTATCTGACAATAATTCTGTAGTTTCTGAGATACTGTAGTAGAGGGCTCTGCGGAATGGCACACAGGGTCTCTTGAACTATGTGTGCATTTAATCCAGAGCTTACGGGTATGAGCAAAGATGACAACATTCATCAAACCCAGTTTGATTGTTGTGAAAATTCAGTCTGTAAACATTTCACGCTATTTGACATCACTTAAATAGGGTTATAAGGCAGGCTGCTTGTGAAGTTACGGAATGTAAGTGTCTCTTGATAAAACTAATGTTTGCCTGGATATAAACGGCTTATTGATCTGACTCCCTGCCTAAATTCTTCTCTGCTAAGAAATGTATTAGATAGTCAAGAGATTGTTCAGACAGTGCAAGGGGAGTTTATCGGCAGAACTGCAGCAGTGGAGCACTCTTGAAAGAAAGAGGCCTAAGAAGTAAATTTTATGTTTATCAGGTTTTCTTAATAGAGTTCTTGTCAGCTCACAGAGCAAATTTGGTTCCCAAGTTGAGTGTGTTAGCATCTGAGTTTTATCAAGGAGCTTGTTTCAATATATAAAAGCTGGGGCGGGGGGAAAAGTCCCTGAGATGCAACCCCGGTATGTTGTTTGTGTTCTGACTACTAGCTAGTCTCAAAAACTACTCCTCTTAAGGGCTTTCCCAAGATGATTACATATCCATTCAACACGGATATTTTTTTCCCCATCTCAAAACACGTTTGCCGAAGTAAATCAAACTGCAGTTTTAAAAACTATGTTTTGACTTTCTGGGCAGTTACCAAATTTTAAAGCATTTTGGTCAAAAAGTATAGCGTAATTATAATGTTTGGAATTCAGTGAATGCGTTTGAAACCACAGTATTAGTTGTATAAAAAATTTAACACTTGCAGTCTGGAAAACTCCCATTTCCTTGCAATAATTATGATAGGCTGTATGAAATAGGGGAATGGTTGACTTTTTGTTGATCCATTTGATATTGACAATTCTGGAATTGATTTAAAGGCTTCCCCCCCCCCCCCAGGGTGTTGTACCATATGTGCATTTGCATATTTATGTTTACTTTAAACAGTATTTTCTGCATGTTTACTCATTTATATAGGTCATTCCTGGGATATTAGGTTTGTCCTGAAGTTGTGAGTGGGGCAGTTGGTGTGTTTCGCTTAGGTACAGCGGGCTCCGCACACCCACATCCCACTGCCCAGCAGCCTTGCTGCTCTGACACGTGGAAGAAGAGGGCAGGAGATTGCACGGGTTTTTTCACGGGGAGTTTTTTCACGGGGAGTTTGCGTTGCCCTGTGCTCAGGCAAAAGGAGATGGATTTGTTCACGTGTGACCAAATGCGAGGCAGCATTCACATACTGAGGTTCTGGTGGGACTGATGAAGGGGGTTCTCTCCAGAATCCAGGCAACCAGTGCAGAGTGTGCAACAAAACAGCCTGGAAAGCGTCAGGAGAGGGAATTTTCTCAGCCAGCATTGGGTATTTGGTGAGAGGACAGGTGCGTAGCGATGCACTGCGTGCTGAGTTTGCTGAAACTAAGGTGCCTCTCACAGGCTCCTCGCGTTGCCGTTCCTACCAGCTTGCCAGCACCTTTAAAAAAAGGAAAAAAATACAGTAGCGTTTCACATGGTTTTGCTGTGGCCAGAAATCTTCCTTCTGATGAATGTCACATGGTGCGTAAGCAACAGATTTTCTAAAAATAAACAGATATAATAATGCTGGCAACTTAGTATTGGTTTTATGGAACAAGAGGAAGGAATTGTTATTCCTTTTTTAAATTTCTAATTAAGAATGAAATGCTTACACTGACTGCCAGTAACGAAGGGCTTGAAACCCACCACTGAACTGCTCATTAAGGGCTTCGTCCTCAGCAGGTCCTGGCCAGAAAACTCACCAACTCTTATTTGGCATTTTGTTGTTTTATTAGTGCTGTATTTTATCTGGTTTGTATCTAGCCAGGTCAGTGTTCTTCTGTGCTTTATAGAGAGCACCCACGGGCCCTGGAGTCTTAATTCAGCCAAGAAAAAGACACAGGGCAATTGTTCTGCAGGGGGGGAAATTGGGAAAATTCATTAATGAGGAAATTGGTGTTTTATGTTTGAGAGAGTGAAAGGAAAATACTTCAAGCCAAGAAAGGAGAGCAATTTCTTGTCCAAGGCAATAGCGGGACAAAATAAATGCCAAAGAGAGAATGAGGGAAAGAGAGAGCCACTGAGACCTGTTAAGAGATACAAAGGAGTGAGGTGGATCTTAAAGATAGGAACAGGGAAGAAGAATTTCACTTAAGAGTAAGGTGTCCAAACAGCAAAACCAGAAGATGTCTTTCTGCATGCTGGAGGAGCATTTAAGATTGGGATGGCATTGATTAAAGCATCATGTGTGTCGGGCTGAGCCAGGATACGATGGATGCAAGGCTGCTGCAGTCGTGGCTGTTCTATGTGATGTGAGTTTTTCGTGTAGGTCTATATTTGGGTTCAATAATGTGACAGCAGGGTGATAAATCAAGAAGGCAGACCAAACAAAAACAATGACTGGGAGCAGGGAACCTCCTAGTCAGACCTCAGAGTAGTTTAAGAGGCAATGCCTAAGCAATTAACTGGGAAAATGTTATATTTTGGGCTGTAGGCATGTTACAGAGCTCGTTTTGCCAGTGCTGGGAATCAAGAGATATGTAAACATTTTTAAAGGGCTCTAGTGGTCTGGAGGTCATGCAATTGCCAGGAAGGTATTTGCAGAACACACATGTGATCTAAAGACATCAGTTGCTTTAGACTTATTTTTAAAAAAGCAAAGGTTTATAGATTAAATAGATCGCTGGTTACTTTAAAACCTTTTTTCCCTTCTTCCTAGGTAGGTGTAGGGGCATAACTAGCATCATAAGCCCCTCTGAAACACAGTTAAGTGTCTGAAGAAATGCCTTTTGAGCCTGAGGGACTTTGCTTGCAGTACCAGGTACAGGGATTTGACCTTCATTGCTTGAGAGTTTCTTCCAAAACAACCTGATATTTTCTCTCCTAGCTCTTCTCTTAGGAAACGCAACCAACTCCTCACATCACGGAGGCCCAGCATGAATGTTAATCCTGTTGGTGGGACAGACTGGTCAAGAAATCTGGAGTCCAGTTGCTCTGTGGAAAACGTAACCGTAGCAGTCCATGAGTCAGAAGAAAGTAATGTGGTGCTAGGAGGTCACAGCCCTGCTGCAGTTCCCAGGACTGAGGGTAAGGATAATGTCTTTACCTTATAGTAATCTTTACAGGAGATACTTTTTTTTTTTTTTCAGGAGTGTTATATATTGGAAAAATTTCAGTATCCCGAGGCAGTGTACAGTGGGGGGTATGTACCCTGCCTTTGTCTGGCTGGTGTAAAGGACAATGGTCCACAGCAGAGTTTAGGTTCTTGCTGTCTTGGCAAGATCATCACGTGGGTATGTCCTGGCCAGCCAACTTGCAGCTCCTCCCGAGGTTGTCCCTGAACAGACTGACTGAAAGTAGTTGGACAGTCCTGATGAGCTGTGTGTCCGCCATGGACTGGGCATCAAGCACTGCTGGCTTAAACCACCTCTAGTGTGGTGTGTGCTCCTGCTCCAGCTTTCCTGTGAGAGCGGTTATCAGTGCTAGGAATCTGTGTCTGTATTTCTGGCCCTGTTTAATTCCTGTGCTCCTGCTCTTTACACACTGGATTCATCTTGCTTTAACAAGGAGATTTAACCATCGTGGTTCATCAGGGAACTTTTTTATCCAAAATCCAACTGCCGGCTCAATTTGAAAACGCGGTCTAGTTTTATGTCATGTAACATTACCCTGACAGTTACGTATATTGACATCCTTTGTTATGGTATTGACTTAGTTTTCTCATTACAGTAGGTAGTGCTATTATGAAATGATGTTTTTCACTAAATGATATCTTACCCTTGCGATATTTGTGTCTCTCAGGTTTAGATTCTGAATGCCGACACACTGCTTGTCCAGTAAGTCCACAGATCAGTAGCATGTTGTCTGCTCCCGAAGACACGCACAACTGTCATTTCCAAGATGGAAATAAGAGACAGTCAGAATATTTTAATACCCAGGAACGCCATGGATGCTGCACTTTGTCTTCAACCAGCAATTCACAAACAGCAGCTCCAGAGAAAGTGACACTTGTGGTAGACGGCACGCGCTTTGCAGTGAATCCACAGATTTTCACTGCTCACCCTGATACTATGCTTGGAAGGTGGGTGATTTCCACTATTTTCAAGATACCTCGAGGGGTCAAATGTTTTGTTCCTAAAATGGAACAAACGCCTAATGTTTGTTTTGTGATCTCATCTGTATGCACAAGGAAAGCAAGGTTGACCTTGTTCCGAACTTGGCTGTGAGTGAGGCCTTGAAAACGTGACCAGGTGTAGAGAGAGCTGGTAGTTCTGCAGATAACATTCTCCCTTCGGTCCACTTCCTTCAAACAATTTTTAGCTAGACATGGTCTCCTTTTGCCTTCTCCAAGTGTTTGCCTTGTTTGTAAGTAGTTCACAGTAAGCTGTTCACAGCTGATAACCCCCCTTCCAGGATGGGGAAAATGATAATGCTCCATCCCCCTCCTGCTGTTATCTTTTGATACTGTCCCAAAAGAGAAGTTACTCAGCTCCCTGTAACGTGGCTTAAAGGTTGGAGCCTATTGCTGCAAGAAGCAGCACTCATTTTCTGTGCTGCCAGCACTTTCACCCATCTCTGACCAGAGGGAGACAGTTTCTGTTGGGTTACTGACCCTTGCACAGGTCATTGTGTAAAACAAGGGATGAAAAAGCATGCGGTGGTTGTCTTGCATAGTGTCAGTTGAAGGGCTTTATTGCCGGGGTATTTTCTGACCCAGGGTTGAATGATCTGTTCCTTTGGGTTGTGGCTTGTTCCATACATCACAGTAGCTATAGTGAGAGTCCACCTATAGAAGGACTTAGCAGAGACAGCTCTTGTGCTTATTTACTATGTAAGAGATTGAAGTATAGGTTTCAGGTTACTGTGTAAATGTGTCACTGCTGGTTTTGTTTAACATCAGTGCTCCGGTTGGCCTCTAGAATGAATGCATTTAAATATACTTGTGCATTGACATAGATTTTTATCTGTTCAGAATGTTTGGACCAGGAAGAGAATATAATTTCACCAGGCCAAATGAAAAGGGAGAATATGAAATCGCAGAAGGAATTAGCTCAGCTGTGTTCCGGACTGTGCTGGTAAGGAGATGTTTGCAGGTTGAAAAAAACCCAATCTGTCACATGTGCAAAACTGAGCCATCTCCCAGGCAGCTGCATGCCCCCTGGGACATATTCTTTTATTACTGGTTTGCATTGTGATTTTTTAAAAAAATCATAGTAGGCTTCGGTATGAGTGAACATTTCAGATATTTGCTCATGTTGCTTTTTACCTTTCTTGAGTCGTCCAGTTGTAGTTCCTGAGCTACGTCTTGATCTTGTGGTTGCACATAAATGCATATTGCATATGAGATGTTATGAAACCCTATGCCATGGGAAAGGTTTTAACTGGAGCTCACCAATTACCAGACCCAAGAGATCTGCAAAGAGACGTAGATTCTCGGACAAGTAGGGCTGGTTTTACTGTCACAGAGCTATATATAGCCTCCGTAACTCTCGAATGTTGGTTAACAAAACAAAGAACTAATTAAAAATTATCAGAGTCCCAAGATATTCTGAATTTTTCTCTCCAAAAACTGTTCTTTTATTTGCAGGATTATTACAAAACTGGAATCATTAACTGCCCTGATGGGATTTCCATCCCAGACCTTCGAGACACATGTGATTACCTCTGCATAAACTTTGATTTCAACACAATCAAATGTCAAGATTTAAGTAAGTATGGAGAGAAATCAGCTCTTAGGAGATCATCTGCATGGTGTTGAGCCCTCTGATCCTGATTCAGTCAGGTTCTTACTAGTGTGCTTTAGTTTAAACCTGAAGGTAGGGACTCCATTGCGACTCACTTCAAATGCGTTGCATTCAGGATGTGCAGAATGCAGACACGCTGCTCAAAAAAGCAAATTGAAATTGTAAAAATTCTAGCCTCCTCTTGTAACAGAGGCTGAGAAGAAGAGTTTGCTGTTACAGACAAACAAAATGAAGGCTAAAAGCACGGTTATAACTCCTATCTAAAATGTACCAGAGAATCATGAATAATGTAAGCTAAAGGATGATGGGCAGAGCAGCAACCAAACATACCAAAGTTGGAAAGTAGTAGAGGGTCCCTAGTCATGAAGGGATCCAATTGGGAGCAGCTTTTTGCTGGGTATGCTGGCAAAAAAAGTACTTTTAACATAGGCAGATCTGTGAAAGGCACTGTACTGGAATGGGGTATATGGTATCATAGCACAGGCTGTGGGTAGAATTTCCTACCCTGTCCTCTTGATGAGTGATCACAGAGAAGGCACAAAATGTGCTTTCAAGGACAGAAGTTGCTGCTGGAAATTCAAGTTAAGTATCATCATGAATTAAATTATTCAGTCTGTTGCTGTTTCACTGTATTGATTGGACCTTGGTGGTTTTTTAATGGTAATGTAATGGTTCTACAGTGTAATTTGCATTCCATTTGAAATGCAGTCTCATACACTGCTTTTGCCAATTCTGGAGCTGGAAACTGTTGATGCATCTGAACATATGTTAAGGATTTTGTTCTCTTGAATGTATCTGGAAAGTGTAGAGCTGGGCCATATTTTCATACTGTGTAAAAAAAGCTCATCATATGATTTATGTTTCATTAGGTGCTCTCTTACACGAGCTCTCCAATGATGGTGCTCACAAGCAGTTTGATAGCTACCTGGAGGAGCTAATTCTGCCCATAATGGTGGATAGCGCAAGGAAAGGGGAACGTGAATGCCATATTGTTGTGCTGACAGATGAAGACACCGTGGACTGGGATGAAGATCATCCACCTCCAATGGGAGAGGAGTACTCGCAAAGTAAGGGCTCTGCACTGGAGCTCCTGGCTCTGGGTTCAGCATGCACTCAGACATCTGGCCATAAGGAAAGAACCCATTCCCCAAAGAGCAGTCTTCCTCCAGGAAGAGACACTGGCACATGGAATCCCATTTTGTACTTTCCTTCTGAACTGGCTGCTGCCAGAGGCAGGGTACCTGGCTAGGTAGAGCTTCAGTCTCACTGCCTGTGTTGGTAATGACAGCACTCACTGCATCTTTCCCTTTTGTTTGCTGCCTCCCCCTTAGCCTTTTCCTGGCTGCCTAGTGAGTGAATACTCTTTGGTTTACCCACCCATCACCACCCATTCCATCCAGCCTGTAATGCGCATCACTACTTTCCCACCAAGGAAGTGCAGGTAAATCCCAGTGATGAGAACAGACACCTGAAGTAGTTTTTGGAAACCAGACCTGGGTTTTGGCACTCCCATGGCTGAGAGACATCAGAAACAGGGAGAGGTTCCACCTTGTAGATTCTAATCAGTCTTTTTATTTCTCAAGTCCTTTACAGTTCCAAGCTGTACAGATTCTTCAAGTACATTGAGAACCGTGATGTTGCAAAAGCTGTATTAAAGGAACGGGGCCTGAAAAATATTCGCATTGGCATTGAAGGTAAAGTATTTCTTCAACAGAGGAAATTCTGAAACAGGTGACTTCAGAGGCAGTAAAGCCTGGTTTCCTCTGGACTCTAGGCACTTCCTGTTTTGCTTTGTGTGTTACTAGGCATTTATTTTCATGTGACTAGTAGAAGCTGGGCATGTTCCTTCACCTCTATCATGTTACATGGAAATTAGCCAGAAGACTTAAAAGTTAAAGGAAAGTGAAAGATACGTAGCGTGTACCAGTAAGCCTTGTCTCTTTAGGACCAAGTAAACAGGATGCAGGAGTCAAACACTTCCACTTGCTGATCCAAGTGTTCCCTTAGGGAGCTTAGAGGATGTTGCGCTATGTCCTGGGAGACTGTCTCATTTTTATAGTAACTATGTTTGTTCACAGAATGGCTAACGCTGTGCAGCCATTGATCGTGACTACACACAATGCTGCACCCTCTTTTCATAGAATCATTAGGTTGGAAAAGACCTTCAAGAGTCCAGCCGTTAATCTAGCACTGCTAGGCTCACCCACTAAACCATGTCCCCAAGTGCCATATCTACACATCTCTTAAATATCTCCAGAGATGGTGACTCAGCCACTTCCCTGGGCAGCCTGTGCCAACCCAGTTAGCCAAGGGCTGCTGATAAATGATGGGAAGTGGCCCGGTGAGCACTTTGCCAGCTCCCTCAGTCCGCTGGGGTGGATCCCATCTGGCCCCGTAGACGGGTGTGTGTCTGAGTGGCGTGGCAGGTCACTGACCATTTCCCCTTGGGTTACGGGGGCTTCATTCTGCTCCCCGTCCCTGTCACTGACTGTTTCCCCTTGGATTGTGGGGGCGTCGTTCTGCTCCCTGTCCCTGTCTTCAAGCTCAGGGGACTGGGTACCCGGAGAACAGCCGGTCTTTATTCTACTAAAGACTGAGGCAAAGAAGGTATTAAGTACCTCAGCCTTTTCCTCATCCTTTGTCACTGTGTTTCCCCCTGCATCCAGTGAAGGATAGAGATTCTCCTTAGCCCTCCTGTTGTTGTTAATAATGTATTTATAGGAACATTTTTTATTGTCTTTTATGGCAGTAGCTAGATTGAATTCTAGTTTGGGTTTGGCCCTTCTGATTTTCTTCCTGCAAACCTCACAGCATCCTTGTAGTGCTCCTGAATTGCCTGCCCCCTCTCCCAAAGGTCATAAACTCTCCTTTTTTTTCCTGAGTTCCAGCCAAAGCTCTCTGTTCAGCCAGGCTGGTCATCTTCCCCGCCGGCTCGTCTTTCAGCACATGGGGACAGCCTGCGCCCTGTGCCTTTAAGCTTTCCTTCTTGAAGAATGTCCAGCCTTCCTGGATTCCTTTGCAGGGGAAAAGAGAACGGTTTTTTGCAAGCCAATAATGGTTAATATGGAATGTGAGCATTTGTCTGCCAAGTCCCCGCTGATCCTGTAGTCACTCCTACCTCCTACTTCTATCCTCCTGGGATCCTGTTGTCCCTTTGTGCAAGTTAGAGTTGTGTAGTGCGTGCAACTGACTGGCTGTCTGTGTTTCCAGGGTATCCCACCTGCAAAGAGAAAGTGAAGAGGAGGCCTGGTGGCCGATCCGAGGTGATATACAACTATGTTCAACGGCCATTCATCCAGATGTCATGGGAAAAGGAAGAGGGCAAAAGCCGTCATGTTGATTTCCAGTGTGTTCGGAGCAAATCTCTAACAAACCTAGTCTCTGTGGGTGATGACGTTTCAGAGGACCATGAGGTTATAATGCATCACCCTCCACAAGTAGATGAACTGGACAGGCTAAATGCACCATTCTCCCAAATGGCTGTTAACGATCTACCAGATTAGTTGTGGCTCAGGGTGGATAGTCCCGCTTGATGTGGGAACGTCTCAGCATAGTTTCATCCCAGGTGATGGAACACAGACTTCTGCAAGGTGCTTTATCCTCGTTCATGCTCTTATTACATTGTCATATTTCAAGCATGTTAATAAAGAGCCACACTCCATAGTTTAACTGTGCAATCAAAAGCAACATAACCTCAAACAAAAAGAAATTATGCTGTTTGTTTCTACTACAAAAGCTTCCAGATTGTTGGATGTTGAATATTTTAGCTAAACTTCTAAAAGAAGAGTGGAGGTATTTAGAAACATCTTGTTTGACATGAGAGAGGAAATTCTGGGCCTGTCAAGACAAAGCTTTCATTTACCATTAGGCACTTAGCTTTGCGTTTGTGATAATCAGTTACAAAGGACCGAACATCAAAGCAGGACAGATGATACTCTTTCATCAACCAGCAGAAATGTAGCACAGTTGTGACAGCAGAATCCTGAGTGTGGAGGAATCTGTTTACACTGCCACCTGGCTTTGCATCCAGCATGTTGTACTGCTGTTCTAGGGGAGGATGGACTAGTTCAATAGGAAGCATATGCCTGTTCACAGGAATTTCCCGTACATACTTCTCCATAAGATGGAAGCATCGTTTTTAGGGATGTTGTCTGTTCAGTAAAACAAGTAGATCATGCCGAAGGAAAAAGCAAAAAAGAAGAGACTGTAGTTGATATCTTACCAACAAAGTAAATCTGTTTAGTAGCCTAATAGATGTAAGAAGCTTTCTAGTGGTGACTGTGCATGCTAAAGACTTTAAGTTGTCTCCTCCATCCCCCTGCTAAGATGAAAAAAGTCAATGGAGGAGCTCCCAGTACAGCCAGTTTACTACCCGAGTAAAATCCTTGGTCTCATCAACCTTAGTCAGTCAGAATTTCCGTAGACTCTCCAAGGAGCACTCTACTGTTGCAGCTTTAAAAGGCCAGCTACTTTCTTCCCAGTTTGGAACTGACTGGACCATTTTGCTGTCAGGCAGGTAAGAAATACCAATAGTAAACCAGCCTTCAGTAGAGAAAAATAGGCATACCTGGGAACAACTCTCCTTTGCTGCTCTGAATGTTATCCTAGTCTGTGGTTAAGGCTCTGTTCATTTTGGATTCAGGGCCCACAAAGCTGTAAGAACTGACACACTCCAGGCTGGTTTAGCTCAGTTACATTAAAGTCTCGCTGGTCCTGTTCCTGCAGCATGGAGTTACCTGTAGGCTTGCTTAACCCCTGATTAGCACAGTGAATTCATTACAGCCACAACTGAGCCGCACATCAAGCAGAATGAGCCTGCCTTACAAAGCCATCATTTCTGATGGCTCTGTAGAGGTACAGCATACCCAGCGGAGTACTTAAATGTGGTGCTGGTGCAAAGAAAAGCTGAAACCCGTTCAAAAAGAGAGGGAGAGCGCTCCCTTGCAAAGTTTTTAAGTTCAGGTCAGTTCTGCTCTTGCAATTGACTGCTGTTCAAACCTGTACCACTTACGCGTTGAGTTACCTGGTCATACTTGGCAAAATAGAGGTGGGTATCAGTCTGCCTCTACAAAGTTTAATCCATTGTTGTCAGGGTTGCATCATCAAGCAGATTTTTATTATCCTTTGTCTGTCTGCAAAGTGTATGGTAGACTTAGCGTTGAAGATTGCCGTTAACTGTTTGCTGCTAATGATGTTTGTTTTTTTCAGTGTAAGTAATATGACAATATCAAGCACGAATTTTCCTGAAGATTTATGAGTGTTGTAGTTACGAGTAACAAAATCTCTGTCAAGGCATATACTTGCTGATACATTTAGTTCCCGTTTGTATGGATACAGGTTCCATTCTTTGCAGTGTTTCTGTTCTTAGCTTCTTTCCTAAGTGCAGCAAATAGATTTCTTCTTTTTATAAGTGCCTATGGGAAGATTTCCAAAAGCGCTTTAGGACCTCATGAGAGTCCCAGGGGTTCAGATGCCCAGGTCCACCTGACTATTTTTGAAAATTTCTCCCTGTGTGTCATTGGATCAGTATAGTGAAGTGTCCTTCAGTATCTGCACAGAGGTGGCGTGCAGTCACTTACCATTATTGCTCTAGACGAATTTCTATTTTTGTAGTAGAGAAAGGAAGACATATGGACCATTAACCTTCCAGCTATGGGCCAGACCAAACCCATTACTTGACTTGGTAACAAGCTGTTCCCACAAGTCAAGCTAAGGCACTGGTGAGGCTGTCCACCCAGCAATGATGGAGCTTGCCCCCCCAGCCCTATGGATTATTTCTCTGTGTGTGTGTGTATTTATTTTTACAGCAGTCTAAGTTTTAAGTAAATGTGTATTGGTATTGACCAGCTGACTTGGAGCTGGAGTTTGTAGGTGTTCTGCTCTAAGTACCTGAAATGTGCATGGTGTTGAGCACTACCCTGCAGGACTGTGTCAAGGCATCAGAGGCTGAGCATCTGACTTCGATGACACCTGATGGGATCTGACACCTAAGTACCATATTCAGCCAAAACAAATCCCACCAGTGTCTGTCCCTGAGCCCAGGGTCAGCTAAGGCCTCTTGAATGATTTGGCCAGTTTATTAAAAACAATGATCGCAGGCACTTAACTGCAGCAGGCTGTTGCCTGAGAATTAAAGACTGTCAGTGCCTTGTAGGAGCTTGTTGGTTCTCTGTGTAATCAGCTGGACCTGGAGGTATTCAGCTTCCATGATTTCCATGCAGTTTTTACCACTCTGAAAAGTTTATTGGCTTTCCCAAGTAAATAAAGATTAATTTTGGATTATTTTTTTTTTTTTTTTTTTAGTAGAGTGAGTTCCTTTGGAACACTAAAATCGAAAAAGTACACATTTGCCTTTCTTCTTTCATGGTCACCTACTTCAGCTACAAGGTCAAGTTTTGTCTTATTCTAGATATACTGAACTGTTACCCATGGTGTGTTTGAACTACAGATGTATGGTTTCTTTTCTGTATTAAAGTATAAATTATATTTGGCTTGTTTGGCTCTTAAAAGTTGTTTTAAATGTGGAATAGAAAAATGGGCATGAGAGAGATTCCCAGAAGGGTTTGTTTCCTTGCTTCATAAAGTAAGTGTGGCTTGTGACCCCAAAGTCTTAGAAGTAGTTTTGCATCAGACAGAGCCTGGTTGATCTGGCAGGGACCCTGTGCAGCAGTTGCACAGAAGCGTTACTACCATTTGTGCTGAAAGGACCTCAGAATTTAACAACTCATCGCAGTGATGTTCTGAAAGTAGCAGATAGCACAGGTATGACATGACACTATTTAACCCATAAACTATGCAGCATCTGTAACGGGCCCTAGTGCTATTTTTGGTTAGTATGCTCTCCACTTCTGCCTAACTCTGTCTTTGGAAGAAGAGAGCTTTGGAGCAGGTCTGGCTTTTATTTACATCTTCATTGTTGGATATATTTCAAGGGTTTTCTTGATGAAACTTGAGAAGGGTGTTAAGAGTTTGAACAAGCTGGAATTTAGTGGAATTACTAAAGTGATAACAGGAACTTGTACTCACAAGTGGAGCTGTCTCAAATGTGAAGCAATGAAGTAAGAGCTACAAGTTGATTGTGGCCTGTTACAAACTGGTAGGAAAAAAAAATGAGGGGTTGTAGCTTTGCTTCCAGTGTCACTTGCTCACTGCTTGTTATCCCTTTCAAAAATGGAAAAAGATTAAACCCAACTTGCTCTGAAGTTGGTAAACTGAAGTGGCATGTACATGATGCAGACACCTAGGTAGGCATCATGATACCTAGGCAGGAGTAAGGCCAGGGTCATCCACCCCTGGCAGGAGGCTAGGCGCATTCTGCCAGAAAGGTTTAATTCTTCTGACCATCAGCACTGTCTTTCACCTTTAACAGAGTGCTCATTTCTTCATGTCCGCTCTGCCTCTTCTGGAAATGCAGTCTTCAGCCCAGGAGTGCATTCTCATGCCCAAGCAGTTGATTCTAAAATCAGTTTCAAGTCTGAAAAAACACCAACCTGAGAGATTCCAGTTTGTAAAAACAAAACATGCTAGCAAAATTGTCTTTATTAAGAGGATTTTATTTACACAACACCATGCAAAGATCTTTCCATAAAAAGTTGGCTCCCCCTGCAACACACAATACACCTGCTAAATTTTACAGTGCAATTTAGTAACAGCTTTTAAATATTTACAGAACACTTTTTCAACTTACAGGTTAAGGCAGAGTCAGGGCACAGTGATAAGAAACACTTAGTGCAGTTTTGTGCTAGGCATGATACAGAGATGAACTGGCAGCATAACTCATGTTCAGATCCATTGGAAATTCAGATGGGAATTACTCCTAGAAGTCCAGCAACTGATTGCAGCTTAAAAAAAAAAAAAAAAAAAAAAGAAGAAGAAAAGAGTGCTAAAAGATACTTACAGCCTCAATACACAAGCCAGTAGCTAAGAAAAATGTTTGGCTAACATGGGAGATGGAACAGGCATACAAAAATCTTAATCTGTTAGCAGTGAAGTATGGATCCTGGAAAGAAGACACTATTTTATTTTTTTTCCCCTAGTGTTGGTGAACAGCTGTACTAGGAAGCAGGCTTACAATGCAACTGATACAAAACCTACCGCTGGAAAGGGGTGTCCGAGAGGACTATGTTCAAAGACATCCAACTTCTACTGAAAGATGACCAGAGTGAGGTACCCAACTGCTCCTCATGCCTTTGAAAAACTTCACCTTTAACTCAAAAAGTGAACAGTCTGAGGTTTCAGACAACTTTAACACACATACACTAAAAATGCACAATACATATTACTATATAGTTGGGGGTTTTTTTCACAGCAAGTTATCACAACTTACAATTGTTTAGCTTCTTCATCTTTGGTATTTATAAATAAAAATGCCAGTCCCTTTTAGTTAAAAGGGCTAATAATGCAGCTTCTATCTCAAAATCATTTATTCCTAATCCACAGCAGCTTTAAAGGATTTTGATTTTTTAATTTTTATTTTTAAGGCAGTAACTAAGCTGTCAGGAATTTAAAAAAAAAAAAAAAAAGGTTTTATATTAGTACCTCTTAGTTTTCCAATGGTTTAAGGCAACATTTTCAAATGGCTAGAAGAAACTGCAGGATAAGGAGATGGAGCAATTTGAGAAGTTGGTATCAGCCCTTCATAAAAAGTAAAAAGGAAGCAGAAGGTGATATTAATGACTAGTTGATAAAAAGCCTGATCCTATAATCATTACTTCAGTTAGCCCTTAGTTATCTGAGTAAGCCCTACTAACTACAGTGATCCTGGTACTTCTAGTTAAGGCTCTTTTTGCATTTCGGCTTTGTAGGATCCAACTGGTATCTAAACTGCTCATGGCAATTCATTAAATTCCTAGGACACATAAAAAGCACAAGGGGTGGTTAGGGAGAGGATGCTAACAAGTTATCACCCAGTTTTAGCTATATACGGTACTTTCAGTTGCCCAATCCATCCTTCATGATGGCACTCAGTTCAAAAGAAATCTAGGTTAAAATTCCCTAAAAGCACTTATTAAAAAAAAGTTTCACTACAAACCCATTTTCTTTCATTTCCTAATCTAGAAAGTTAGGACTAAATATAACTGAAAGCCTTCCTTTTATTTTGATACACTGCTCTAGCTTTGTTTCTAAAAAGCTTTTTTGTTGTTGTTGTTTGTGGTACGTAGTTAGTGTTCAGCACCAATAAAAGTTTGCAAGAATCCAAGACAACGCGAATTGATACATGCTTTTAGAAACCTCATTACATTTCTGTTTTTTAAAAAAATCTAATTGCAAATTAAAGACTGGAACCAGGCAGGCCCAGAGGTTAATGCCACCTGCCCCTGGAAGTGTAGAGATAACTACAACACAGGTGCAGAGCAGAGCTCGTGATTATACAAAGGAATTCGGAAAAGCTCAACTGAGGCAGAATCCTCCCTCCCAAAATGCAGTCGTGTTCTGAGAGATGCCTAGGCAAGGAAAGGCACTTCAGGGCTCTCCTGGAGAGCAACCTGATCACAGCTGAATGTACTTTGATAAGTTACACTAGGCAATCATCAAAAGAGTGGACACAGTAGGTTCCACTGCCCCAAAAGTGACCCCACGAGGCACTGTCTCTTTGGAAGACTACAGGGACAGATGGGTCAGCCCTGACAGCAAGAGGAGCTCTGCAAGGAAAAGCCAGAGAGGCCCCCATCACCAAGACTCATGGAAGAATCTGATGCTGTTCTGCTCAAAACAAAGAGCAAAAAGGCCACAGCAGATGGTTTCATCTTTAAACAGATAAAGATGCAGCAAACTTAGAAGTGGCCAAAAGATGGCAGCAGCAGGACTGGGAAGCCACACGGCTGACCCAACTGTACCCAAGATGCCCACCAAGAATCAGGTTAAATGAATTTCCCTCCCTCTCTGCTCTAATTCCAGACCCACTTGTGTTACCAGCTGTGCCGTTTATTATCTGCGTTGTTTATAGATCCATCCTTTCATACAATAACTGAAAACTGTTGGCGCTTGGTGAAGGAAGTGGCCGATTTCTCCTGTCACTGTCTAGAAAAGAAAGTGTTGCACAATTTTTTAATCTAGAAAAAATATTAAATGGCTTGAGGGTCACTGTCTAGTACCAAAAGTAAAGTGCACCACAACTGGAGGCCACTGAGACAGAGCTGAGAAATGCTATTAAAGAGGCTTCCAAGTAGCATTATAAAAAACAGCACTACAAACTAAAGTTAAGGCAATACAAGTTGTGTCCTTCTACTAGATAGTTTACTGGAGAGTTGTCTACCTCAAACTTTAATTATTGCTTTGTTTCCTCTGTACTGAAGTCCTTAGCCACTGGAAAAACAGTGCTGGCAGAATTGGCAGATTGAGTTTGTCACTTAATGCAGGACTGGCAAAACAGTCCCTATAAACATCACGTGCTTTGTAACGTCGAAGTGAAGGCTTGCTCTCATCTCCCGATGGACTGTACAGTCTGGCAAAGAATTTAAAAAGATAATAAACTCTTGCTCCTGAAGCAGCAAAATGTGCTTACAGCAGAGATGATGCAAACATTTTGTGGAATTTTTCAATGGTGCAGAAAAAAAATCCTTAGTAGCAACCAGGGTGCGTAACAAAACAGGGTCCTGAAGTCTTCTTCAAGAGTTAATAGCCCTCAAGTTTTCTTTAAGAAAAGAAAAAGTTTTTGTACAGGTATAAACCCAAAGTCCAGGAACAGAATTTCATGGCTCAGAAGTCATCCCAGGTGAAGATTTGTTACTTTCCTGCTTTCATATAGGATGGTATTGCTCCTCGGGCTGTCAGACCTTCAAAACGCTTGTAAGTGTAATTGATAAAAACCCAGTCTTTGTTCTTGTAGTCAGTCTCTGGATGGTTGCTTGTTGCCACTGATAAGACATAGAAAAACTAAAATTATCCTTTGAAGGCTGCAAAGTTTATTTTCATACAAAACACTGGATGTGGAGTAGGGGAGAATGCTTCTAAAGACAGAAATATTGTTAAGTCTAGGCAGATTCATTCTTCAACCCCAATCAAGAACTGCTGAAACATGGTTTTTTAAACACACGGAGCAAATGCGTGACTATGCTTTGACAGGTAAATACAAGGATCCTTTAGAAATTTACACCAAAACCTATCATCCCCTTCTGTCCTACTCTCTCCCTACTCCCTATATTAGGGGTTAGACATGCTAGCAAGAATTAGCCAGTACCAAGGGGGTACTCGCAATGTTGGGCTCACAGGTCCTGCTGAGATTTGAACTTGCTGGGAGCTCCGCTGCCTCTTAGAGATGCCCTTTTGCAGACAGCTCCCACATCGTTTGCAAGTCTGCATTCCATCTCCTTAAACCCAAATTACAGCTTGCACACCCCTGCACCACAAGACTACCAAGCTAACAGTTTGATCATGACAAAAAAACACCCTAGCATCTAGTAAGATCCTTTCTCTGATTAACAGGAAAGTTACATTATTCCACTAGAGAAGAAGGAGGATTGTTTACATGCAGAATCAAAGCATTCACCTGTTGGTTTAAGGATATCAGATTCTGGAAATTCATCAAAGTTTGAGGTATCGTCAATGCTTTTAATTTCTATGGAAATTGCAGCAGGTCTCTCTCTGCCAAGAAGAGCAGATTCAGCGTTAAGATTTCAAAGGCAGGAAAAAAATCAGGATTCAGCCACTTTCCATTTTGTAACAGAATCAAAGACTGAAGGTACCTAAATCTTAGCAAGCTTCAGATAAGGAACAAAATACTCTTACCGACACCTGGATATGATAAATGCCAGTCAAGCTGCTGCCTTTTGTTGAACAGGACTAGCTTTAAACAGTCCATAGAAACGAGCAGCTTGCTTTTCTGCAAAACATCTTACCTGATATGCTCCCAATCAACCCCTTCAAAGAATGGGTTACTCTTTATTTCCTCCACACCAGATGCACCAATTCTGTGCTCCCATTCACAGCAAAATCTGGGGTGGAAGGAAGAATGAAAATGAAGGAAGAATGAAAATGAAAGCATTCCATCCAGAAATGGAACAGCTTTCTGAACTGATACTACTACGGTTTCTTAACATATAAATGGAGAAGATCAAGAACTCCCACTGCAAAAGCAACACACAGTTATGTTTAGGAATGCCATGTCAAATGCTACAATTAAGATGTGGTATTCTTTCACAACAGGATATGTGCCCTTTCTATTTCAGGACTAGTGTAGAGCAGGAGACCATATAAAGCCTAAAAAGCTAGACATTTATATTTCCGTCCTGAGAATAGATAAGTGGTTGAAAATATAAATGGAAGAGCAAGAGTCAGCATGCACTGGGATATGTTTGTATGCTCCAGTGCATACAATGTCAAAACCATGGCTATTGTAAGAAGCTAGCTCTGACAAAAAGATTTAAGTTGCTTCCACAAGAAGCTCACAGACAAAATAAGGAGAAACATTTGTATTTTGCCAGACTGGCAGCACTTACATGGGAGCTCCTTTTTAGCATAGTTCCGTCAAGGAACCACTAGATGACCTCTGAGAGACAAATGTATTTGACAAGGGAGTTCAGCATTTGATGCATGTGTGTAACAGTATGTGGCATCAGGGGTTTTTTCATGTGAAGCAAGCCATGAGAGGCATATACTACAGTTCACAAGACAAGAAAATTAGTACTATATTAACTGGCAAACCATGTGGCTGGCACCTTAAAATAAGATCCTTCGCTTTATCGGATATTGGAACTTCTGGAGGAAAAGTCAGAGTCTCTTTCCAATTCATTACTTTCTTATATGTTTCTTGAGGAGTCTCAGAACAGAATGGTGGATAACCTGAAAAGAAAGAAAAATACCATCTTGTATGAAGTGAAAACAGTTGCTGTAGTTACTGAAGTCTACAAAGCAGCTGTCAGAACACTTCACAAACCATGTAAGGAGTGGATGCTTTGAGACCCTGACCCCCAAGCACATAAATACAGCTGATGTCTTACACCACGATTCCTGCATAAAACTTGTGCGCTGCCCGTTTCTTACCGATCAACATCTCATACATGATGACCCCAAGTGACCACCAGTCACAAAGCTTGTTGTATCCAGTCTGCATGAAAACTTCAGGAGCAATGTAATCTGGAGTTCCCACAGTAGAAAAAGCCTGCAACAAATACCATCAGTTATGCATCTTCAGAGAAAACTGCCTGATATGGAAGTGGGAACCTACGGAACAACGGTTATTTTGAGAAAGACACCAGATTGCCTCTAAGATCCTTTAGCAAAGATGTTTAAAGCCTTTATTTCAAGATACGTGGAGACAAAATCAACACGTTCATGTGAAGGAGTCTTAAAATACTGTCAGGGAAGTGGGGAAAGGTACCACTGTCTATATACACCTTGGGATGGTCATTAGCCCTTTGTTATATTGAAAGTGGCAAGAACTGTTAGTTTTAGCTGGGAGACATCAGATATCAATGTAAATAATCATGGCAGTGCCATCTCTGTTACACATCACCAGCTGTTCAGCAGATGGATGAAGGACAAACTAGAGTCATTCCTCTTTTTAAAAGAAAAAGCACAAATCTTTTTATTTCAGCAGTGTTCAGAACTCTGAAATGGATTAATGCCCTTCATGTAAATATGTGTGCTATTTGAATGCAGCAGCTCAGCAGAGAACATTTCCAAGCAGGTGAAACGTACTTACCAACTGCCGTCTGTTTCTCTTCCAGGTCTCTGCTTTCCTTTTGGAATTCATGTTCTGGAAAGCTAAAGGAGATTGGAATATATGTGACTGAATCCTACCAGTCACCCAGTATACATTTTTACCTCCAAAACATCATACTAAAGATCTCCCTTATGACATCAAAAAAAGGTAGCCAGGGCCTGGGCAGACAGCCCATTCTGTATTCAGCTGTCCCAGTAAGAGGTTACAGTCCCCAGGTGCTCATCACTGGCCCCTACAGCCAAAATTTACCACCACAGTGAAGCTGGAGCTATTTGTGGAAGCCCACCTTAATCCACCCCACTGAAGATAAGTCACATCAGCAGAGATGAACTAGTTAACCTGCCTCAGCCTTGCCTTCCTCAGCTTACCTGGCATCTAAGGGGTACCTGCAGTGGCAGATCAAAGTGGTCAGCAGCCTCTAGCAGGCAGTGGCAGCCGACAGTTAAGAGGCAAAGCAGGGGATGTAACCTCTTCCACTGGTACAGATGGTTGCAAAGAACACATCCGTCAATACCCTAAACCTATCAGCAACTTCCAAACCTATCTAACACTGATAAAATTTTATCAAGCCTTTCATTAGCAATCCATACTTTCAGTGTTTTTTTAACTCCCCTTGAGAAAATTACTGAATATTCAAAGAGACTGTGTGCTCACCTGGTAATTTAAATAACACCCGAGATAAAGCTAGCATCTACCAAGTCACACTGCATTTACATTCGAGGTTTATTACACATGCAAAGAAGGACTACAGCAGAATCTATTTCAAAGACAAACTGTTGGAAATGAGGATGTGTTTCTACATTAAAGTAACTGAAATTATTTTTATAAAGATGTTTTACAGAAAATCAAAATTACACCTCAAGATGCAGCATTGATTATTAGACCCTCCACTGCTGTCTTCTGGCCTCACGTTGTAATGAGTTATGTCAGGCACCAAGACCAAGTACGCAGATACCCATCTGAAGCCAAGTAACTTACTGAAGTCACTAGGAAGACTGTGGTTCAAGTTCCTATAAAATTCCGTTCTGTGGGCTTTCTTTAGTCCAGTACATAGACCAAAATCTGAGAGTTTCACATGGCCCTAGAAAAAAACAATTTAAAAAATACAAAACCATGAGACATTATCATAGCAAATAAACTTTCCTACTTCTTTCCCTCCCTTTATTTTGTATAATAGATGCACTCTTTTTGCATTCCTTGTTTTAGCCTAACACTGGATGTGTACATAGAATAAAGCCATTGATACGCTCATCACGACTTCACAGAGAAAGCCCAGTAGCTGTATATTTCAAGAAACCTCTGCTCCTCTGAGCTCCTGACCACTTCAGAGTGAAAGCAAATGTCTCCAGAGGCACCTGTAATTCCTGGATTTTGTGTTGACCCCAACAGACTAACACCTTAAATTCAGTGATTGGATCGGTCCTAGTGCATAACATGCAACCCCACCAACTAAGTGCAATTTTTAGATGTGTATCCAAAAATATACATCCTTTTCGAAGTTCTAAATTTGTCTATGTCTAGATGTAGACACACTGAATTACATCAGTAATTCCAACAATGCATTAACTGGCAAAGTAATTTACTGGTAAAGTCATTTACTGTTGGCAGACTTTTTCCAAGCAAGCTAAATTTTAAGCAGACTTGTAGCGAGCAGTAGGAGGATATTGACACAATCATGCTTTCTGCACATTACCTGCAATAACCACCTAGAAGCAATCGAGTAACCCAGCCAAGCCTTCAGAAATAGATTCTGAGGGAGATTGTATCTCTGCCTTCAGTCTTGCTAGTGGAACTGCTACATCCTTCGCATTTGATATGATCATCTACCCAATAGCTGGCAAGCGTAAGCATACCAGATGTGACACCAAAAGGAAACATCTTTGACTAAGAGGGGAGAACTGAAACTGCGTGTTTTAAATTGCAGCTGAAATAACCAAAACCAGCTTAAACAACTGTTGGAAGAGAGCTCGTGAGATATGAATACAGCTGGAGGTCTTTCTTGGCTTGTTTTTTGTTTCCCCAGCAACGTGGCAGATATACCCTCAAAAGCCAGAAGGAACAGGGCTCAGAAAGAAGCACCGCCACCCACTGCCTTTCACAGCTGTCAACACTAGTTCAGGTCAATAATAAAACTTGCAAAACCTATTTACTACTACCCAGCCAGTGGTTAGTACACACCTTGCTATCCAGAAGGAGGTTGTCTGGTTTTATGTCCCGATGGATAAAGCCCAGCTGATGAATAGAATCAATGGCTAGCACAGTCTCAGCTATATAGAACTGTGTCTCTTCTTCTGTTAGAGTGTCTTTTTTCATCAACAGTGTCATCATATCACCTAGAAGCCCCCCCGCAAATAGCAAAGGTAAATACAAGCGAACACACAAACTCCACTCTTGTTAATTTTGAAGACTTTTACAGAGAAAAGAACCAAGCTATTTAAAACCTCAGGAAATCTTAATTGATTTAATATAAAATAATACAGTTCCCCAGCACCTCTGTGGCAAACTTTCATATTTTCCCTTGTATCACTGTATGTGGAAAGGCTTGTACTGTAATTCCATTAAACTTACTGAGACAGCTAAATAGCATAAAGATGAAACAGCAGTATAGAAGCGTCCCTTAAACGAGACAGCTACAGACTGCCACTCTTCACTACACATCGGAATCACAGATTAAAATAGATACTTTCAGCTACAGAGCTGTTACAAAGAACAGATTGCATTTGTGCAGTGTCATCTCAGAAAGCATTCTTGTGGTTTCATTAGTCACATACATTACAGGCTTTCAGTATAACTTTGAGTTACAGTAGCATTATCATTCAAGAACAAACATCATCCTTTGAAAAAAAGACCTTCAAAGCTATTCCAGCTGCAAGCCAGCTAAAAGCAAAAGGTTACAAAAAATGCAAAACTGGTTACGGTGTGGTTCTATAGATAGCCAGTGCATGGTAAGGATAAGAACTAGCAGAGTACTGAGGCCAAGTTTCAAATATCTGCAGCCGGCAGACCCAAGCAGATAACCTCCAGCCCGACCCAAAGACCTCAGTACCCTGACTGCCACAAGCAGAAAGCTTTACAAGAACTTGTTTCCTCACAAAGTAACGTACAGCACAAACACCACTGGATGGTAACCACAGACACTCTAGTCCCAGGCTACAGTTGTAATTAAGAAATTAGAAATCCACAAGCAAAAGGAAAGCAGCCTTTTGATTTCAGGTAGTTACCTCCAGGCAGGAACTCCATGATAAGGTAGAGGTTTAGCTTGTCCTGAAAACTATAGAACATTTTCACAACCCACAAACTGTCTGCCTCCACTAGAATGTCCCGCTCCGCACGAATATGGCCAACCTGGAGATACACATATGCAGTTGATTAATTACAAGTCTGTGTTTTATTAGATGCATTTATTTCACAGATAGTTCAAGTATTACATTGAAAAGCATCAAATACTGAAAAGACAGCAGTCAAACTTCTGCACAAGGGCAGAAACACTACCAAAACTTCAGGAAGTTACACACCTCAATATTTTCAGGTAATAAAATAGCATAACATGTTCAAAAACAAATCCAAAAGTCATGCTTCTGACAGTAAAATGGTGAGAAGCTTTCATTAAGCTGCTATTATTTTTCCAAAATGTTTCTTTTTTTTGTTTTGTTTTCCTATGTGATAAAGCCCATTGAACAGAAACTCCATTTTACTCCTCAGCATGAAGATCTGAAAGATCCTTTTACATTCAAGAGTTTTCACTGGCAATTTTATGGGGACTTTCGCTTTTGGACATTTACACTTGAGTAACATTTATACGTATTGTGTGACACTTGCTGCTATAAGGTGAGGCATATAGGAGGACGAGAGAGCACTAACTGCATTCCTTTAAGCAAAAACTCAAGCTACAGAAATTTAAACCCCCCTCCTGAACAACAAGATTCTGTACAGAAAGATAACCCATATTTACATTTTTAATCTTTCAATTCTTATGGCATTTCGGTCCCCTTCAAACCAGAACTGTACAAGTGATACGGGACACTATGAAAACACTTATCTTAAAACCACTTGGATAACAGACCACTCCAAAACACAATTTATTACTGTGGGAAGATTCAGAAGGAGAAATGCATGGTTGATTATAAAAACAGGTTAATCCTATATACAAAAGCAGCAGCTCAATTTTTTACAAAATTATCTAACAAATCTCTATAAACCTAGTTCTTCTCTAAAAAGTTAGTACACCCTTCAGATAATGGCTTCAGCCTATTCCCACAGATTTAGATTAAAGCACTAATTTAGCAGCGCTGCATAAAGCTTGTGTGTGAAAACACTGCTGTTTGTTTTTTAAACAAGTATTTTCAGAAATGGAAACCAGTTCCTGTTTTTTTGAACACACACAGTGCTTCCTAGATTGACCCCAGCACTGACCAAAAAATGATGGTCTCAGACCATTATATTCCCAGAAATACTAGCAGAGGAAAGCCTTAAAAATGTTAAACGCTGCTACTTTATGTCTCCGAGTCAGAATTCCAGGTCTGTATCACGTTGATATTTATATCTGATTCCAATAATCAGAAATGCAGTAAAACACCGATCTTGATCTATACGGAATCATTTGCACATCCATATGTGTAACATCATCGTAAAATGAGGAGGGACATACATCAGATACATAGAACCACCCCTTCTCTTTCAGTGGAGAAAGACACCTAGTCCTTCAAAAAACACACTGCTTCCCCATGATTTCAAGCAGAAAGAGTTCAGTGCTACCTTGCTTCAGACTGAAGAGCCTCTTAGAAAAGGTGTTACGATTGCAATTTCCATTGCAACCAAGCAAGGCATTAGAGATCGTCTGAAACACTGTTCTGAGCATTCTGTTACATGCAATATAGCCTGTAACTGCCGCTGTAACCCTACTGAGGTGAAAACTACATACTCCTCAAACTTCTGCATTGTTACAAGGAATGTTTTAAATAAAAAAAGAAAAAGAAGAGAAAAAAAAAAAAAGACTTGAAAGAGCCCACAAGACGACAGGTCCTTGTGAATTCATATGACATTTTTCTGACTTACTTCCTCCATAAGAAATGGGGAAAAAACCCACGATTTTTTAGGTAGCAAACCTAAACCACAGATGTGTGTTACTCCTCTCCACACATCACAGTGACCTCCCCAAAGTCACCTAAAACACGGACGGTAGCATTGCTACTCAGGGTGGCTATTCACCTGCTCTTTTTCAAGCATATCAGCTTTGCGTAGTATTTTCATTGCATAAACATGCCCCGTATCTTTCTTCTGGACAAGTCGCACCTAGGAAGTATGCAAAAATTTGAGTCAAATACAGCATTATCACCACAACTCTGACAAATTTGGGTGTCAAGTCTTTGGCTTCCATTTAATGAAATCATACCAGATTATAAAGACAAAAAGCATTACGTAGTGCAAACAAGTTCTGTTAATTCTAAGAGATGAAATAATTTTAACAGAGGTGGCACATTGAGCGATCATACACCTAAAGCAGATGGGCCAAACCCACTTTCTCTGAAGAAGAGGCCACCAGAAGAGACTACTGTGGGTGGCTCTCCCTGTCTGTCAGGCCACCCCCAGGAGGTCACAATTAAAGTACGCTGCCAAACATCAAGTCCTTCTCAAAAGCATTCATGTTCCTTTAAAGCACATAATGTTTTTAAACCAGCATTTATTAGGCATAAAGACAGATGCATGTGACTTGTTAAGCTAAAAAACAATCTGCAGTTATTATATTTATTTTTCACTTGTATAAACTATGCAAGTCTTTTAACAAATACCAGTGCTGTTTAAAAACACATTTAGTCATCGTTTCAGGGCTTACCTCTCCAAATGCTCCTCTGCCTATTACTTTTAAAGACTCAAAATCTTCCAAACCAAGCCTCGTTCTCTTTAGGCGAAGAAACTCTGTTTCCTTTTGTGCATGTGCTGACCTCCTGATTCTTTTCTAGTTTAGGGGGGGGAAAAAAACAACCCAGTGAGAATTCTGCAGGTGAGCTCCATAGAGATCACAGCAATTCCAAGTAAAGATCCCAGCTCTCTATTTATAAAAGAAATTCACTTGTATTTAACCATTAAGATAATTTTCCCATATTCATTACCTCTTCATCTTTTAAGCCTTCTTCTTCCATCATTTGTTCTAGCTTCTTTTGTCTACAGCAGAGACAAAATAGAAAAATAAAGGTTGAATCATTGATGTTGTTTCTTAGTCACATGCAAATCCAACACCCCTGGTCTATGCTTGCTGTGACAGGTGGATGTAACGCCAGCAAGTACCAAGTGTAAATGATATGTAAGAGAGACTCAGACATGAGATGAATTTTGAAGACTCTAATATTACATCTTTACCATTCTAGCCTTTTCCTCTCTAATTTTGACAATCTAAACCTGCCTCGAGTTTCACATCCGATTCAAGCATATGTTTTTGTTGCATACAAATGTAGATTGAAGAGATCTGGGTTCAATTCTTGTCTCTCTCTTTGACAGCTGGGCAAGTGACTTAAGGCCAGAGCCAGAATAAATATTTAAACATCAAAGTCTCACTTATTCCAGGGAGAATTGGCTATTTAAACACATCTGTGGATTTGCACTGTAATTTCTCCGCTTCTCAAACTCATCATACGCAAAATGAGAACAAGTTACTTTCTATTTCCTAATACCTGAGATACTCAAAATATTTGGGAAGAGGAAGTATGTCTGTACACATTCTGCCCCTTAAAGAATCAGAAATATTTACAGTCTTAGTACAAAATTATTATTTGGGAGAAAAGAAAAAGAGGAAGCAAGACTTCAGCGAGGGCAGTGGCCTCAGGGGACGTTTGTAATGATTACCCTCTGGGGACCTTTTCCCCAACACTGATCATATTAATAGCTGGCTGAACTGGGATTGGTGGTTTTGGGGGTTTTTTCCTCTCCCTGTGTGTTTTTATTGCTATAACATTAGAAATGTACTAAAAAATTCCTTCTTTTTATGCAAGTCATTCTTTGCAAGATCGTGTTCCGGTCTCCTGTGCTACTATGCAGCTGCTGCGACACGATAATATTCTGGGTTATTGCTTCCACAATCAGGCACATTTAAATGGCTTTGTCCTTATTTAAGTACCCAGTGAGCCCTGTCTGGTCATGTCATTTCACACTCAAAACAGTGACTCCAGTAGCAAAAGACAGCTGCTGCCACACACAGAATTAAATAGCTCAGCATGACCAAGCGCTGCTGAAATTCCCCCAAATATCCTTAATAGGTCCTATCTGCACTTCAGCGTACACTTTGTCAACACCATTTAACTCCAAATTGCACATTCACAGACACATCTAGTGTTAAAAAACCACATAACTTATAAAGTCCCGTATGTTTGTTCAGACAAAGTCTTGATCTTAAACAGAAAAAACCCTGCCACTGAGGTTTTGGGAGGAGACAATAGCACTCATAATAAAAAGCAAGAGCTATGCAAAGAGAAAGAAAGGAATTAAATCAGTGATATTTTCTGTTTGGATTAGACCTCAATCTCTCCTTACTAATTTGAAGCTTTGAAGAAAATATGTATGCAAGTTAGTATTTATTTCTAAATTGCTTCCTCAATTCTGCAGTTATTGTCGTTAGCAGGCATTCCTCTTGGATCTAGTTAGGGTTTTGGCAGCAAGTCCGCAAGCGAATGAACACTGAAACTTTTTCAAAATTCTGATTATAGGCTACATGGCAATTTGGGAGAACGTCAGAAGTCCCAGTGCTACAACTGGAGGGTATTCAGCAAATTAGAGGGTTCCAGCCAAAGGAAAGTAAAAGTAATGCTTCTCAGTTAAATCGCTTGTTATATTTTGACCACCATAAAGGGATGCCATAGGTTCAGCTAACTCACAGATAAGAAATTAGCATTAAGTGACAGTCCTTACAGCAGTCCCTCATTGTGTCTGGAAAGATTACCTTCCTTTAGCAGCTGACTTGATCACACGTTACAATCCAAACTGAAAATGATGCTCTACAACAAGTTTTAAATACTATAACCAGGGACATAAAATGGGAAGAGGCAACAGAACACAGGCAAGATAAACGTTTGTAAACGTTGGCTTTCTACTTCCAAATTGTACTGGAACGACCCCAAGCACACCCCAAAGTTAGTTTCTACTTCATTGTGTAATCAAATATACGTGTGGGGTTTTTTAAACTTGGTAACAGTGATACCACTGTTGCATCTGCAAACACGTTTCTATTCCTTTCAGAAGAAACTCAAAAAGCTCCAGTCTAAACTACTGTGGAACTCAGAAACCCAGTGGCTGCCTCTGGAAGCTCGTGCCAAGCTCCATCCAGGTGCCCGTCTTGGGAACTTAGGTACATGCTCAGCACAAATCTTCTATTTTTGCTTTGGCTCCAGAAAACTAAATGCAGTTAATATATATTTTTGGCTCTTACCCAGTTTGGAAAGGTACCAAGACAAGATTTTTACCTCATCTCTCGTTCTTCATGCTGCGCAATGAGATTGCTGTAGAAGTTTTCTAATGTCACCTTTGTCATCGTAACTCGTTCCTTGGTGTGATTACTCATAGACGAGCATGGTGTTGGGCCTGTCATTGCCATGGCTATTAGGAAAGAAAAAGGGAGGAAACTTTTAACATTATAAATGACAAATAACCTTCAAACGAGAGCTGCAACCAATGAAGCGATGCTGAATCACCGAGTTAAGATTTTAACCACAAACACTGACAGCCCAGTTGTCTAAACTAAGTAGGGAAAAGTCTTACAAAATAAAAGGTACAAGTCAAACTTCCTGTTTTGAACATTTTTGATGTGAAAATAAGAGGGAAGGAAACTTAAGAAACATGATGCCTCAAAAACCACAATTTCAGGCAGTACTGCGAATGTTTGTTTCTCCCAGTATATTCTATCTTTAATAAATGTTAAAGTGTTTTCAGTTTTAACCGCTGAAACATCTAATCCAGAGGTTCTTCCTGTGACCCTTGCAGAAATAACGCCATCGGTTGCCTGCTGTCTCTTCTGCTCTGAAATTTATCAAAATCCCAAAAGCCATCCCAATAACAGAGCAGCTGAAGAAGGAACAAAAAAAAGGCATTTAGTTGCTTTTAAGCTCTCTTGGTTTTACTAGAGGCTTTCACACAGAAATCTGGCAAAATCCAGAAGACCACCGGCTTTGAACAAGCTGTAATTAAAAAAAAATAAAACAAACCCTAGTGTAAGTATCCTATGTTATTTATGGAAGAGAATCCAGTATGTCGGTATCAGAGCACGCCACTTCCAACCGGTAGCATGGAAGTTTCATGGCGTATTGGAGAACCAGCTGTACTTTCTAAAACTTGAAGTGTAAAACCACCTTAGCCTGGTTTTGCCGGTCACAACGTAACTCGCAGTAAGGTAACCAAGTTTCGCAACTATTACTAGAAATTGCAGACAAATCTAGGTTACACACACTTCCCGTTTTTACCACGCCTGAGCACCGGTAATGTTTGAAGCGTAACTCTTTTCTGTTGGTTTTTTTGGGATCTTTACACGGCCGTCGTAAATCACAGCCTTCATGGGCACCAACTATTTTGTCTGCTGCATTCCCAGGTTGGCTCCCAGAAAAGATAACAGCGTGGGAGCCGGCGAGGAGCCCCAGCTGCCTGCTCGGTGCGATGGAGCGATGGCTGCGTGGAGGAACAGCGAGATGGGCACCTTCCCCGCGCCCCCCAGGAGCTGGCACGGTGCGTCCCGGCGCGGGGAGCCAAGCCCCCCCCGGTTCACACCCTAAAGAGCAGAACAGGGAAATTATCTGATAGAAACAGGTTAGAAAAAGCGGGGGGAAATGGGAAAAAAAGGGAAAGTAGCGGGCTGGAGGGTGGCAGAGCCAAAGCACCTGTCGGTGCTCGGGGACCCGCGTACCGGGACCGGTGCTCAGCCCACCCGACGCCCACCACGGGGCAGGGGGCTCCGCGGCCCTTCCTGCGGCCCGGCAGCGGCCAAAAGGGGCC
>JAVJGI010000038.1:1954142-1981732 GCA_035590275.1 Ibycter americanus
GAGTGTGCAGAGCAGGATCTGGTCCCTTCCAAGAGGTTTTCCATACTCAGCCCCCCTGGGTTCCATCCCCTGGCTCTGAGTGTGCAGAGCAGGATCTGGCCCCTTCCAAGAGGTTTTCCATACGCAGCCCCCCTGGGTTCCATCCCCCGGCTCTGAGTGTGCAGAGCAGGATCTGTCTCCTTCCAAGAGGTTTTCCATACTCAGCCCCCCTGGGTTCCATCCCCTGGCTCTGAGTGTGCAGAGCAGGATCTGGTCCCTTCCAAGAGGTTTTCCATACTCAGCCCCCCTGGGTTCCATCCCCTGGCTCTAAAGGCTGGCACAGCCCAGACGTGGGCTCAGGAGTAGGGCTCCTACATCCCAGCTCAGCGATCGCTGCTTGGGCAGTATAGCCCATCCTCATCTCGGCCCTCCTGGCTCTTCGGGAATATCTGAAGCCATCTGTCTCCGTATGGTTTGATTGGCCTTGGGAATCTAACAGGGAGCTCTGAGGAATGGCATGACAAAAGAAATGTGATTCCATACTCATCCCAATGTGTGGAGATAGTAGCAAAAGAGGATTTTACTTCATTTTATTTACATTTCTACAAAAAAACCCAGTGCAATCAGAGGATGAAAAGGGGTTTTATTGTTAACATCAAGGATTTCTTGGGTTTTAATCACTGAGAAATACCTTCTGCACGTGCAGTTGAAGTCCATCAGCAACAGAGGAATTTCAGGATTTAAAATGGTGTGTATAGTCCCTACAGGATGGAAACACTGATATATTAGTAACACACATGACAGAGATTTAATTTCTGAATTTTGCAATTAAACTGGACCTTGCTTTGCTTAGACAGAGCTGGTCAGTTTGATATTAAAGGTGAGCAGCAAAATCATGTGCTGTTTCTTTCAGGAAACACGGCTGGCCTCATGAAGCTGGTTATCTGCCAAGAAAACCTGATAAGCTGTGGAAGCTCTTGGAGAGGATTTCACATGAACAAAGAACAGGTAGGAAGTCTTGAAGCAAAAGGCTTATAACAGGGACCCTGGAAGCTGAGTCTCATTTTTTTCCACCAGCAGAACAAGGTGAGTATCTAGGGCTTTGGCTGGAAGGGGTGGAGATCACTGCCAACTTCTCCCTCTGTGGCCTGGCAAAAGTTTGGCACCTTGAAGGAAAACGTGGGAGATGAGAGGCTTAAAGCATTCTATATGCTGGAGAAGCAGCAAACACAAAAAACAACTGTTGGACGTAAAGTATAAGAAAAGTCATTACTACTGCAGCGCAGGGCAGAACTGCAGGCAGGTGTGAAATAGAAAAGAATCTGTATTAGGAGGTCACTGCCTCTTCAGGAGTCAGAACATTAGACTGCATGTGAGCCTGTGAGTATGCAGATTAATGAACCAAACTTCCTGCTACGTGTGGGCTACGGGAGCTTCAAAGAGCTGCCACAGCCCTAAGATCTTGGCAACAGACAGGGAGGGCCCTGCCATGGAAAGAGAGATTCCTGGCCTGTGACAAATGACCCCCATGTCACAGCCACAGTAGTCGGACTGCCTGCTAGGGAGGGAACCTGGGTCTTTATAAGGGTCTCTGTTCAACATCTAGGAGTAGTTAATGGAACAAATGGACATTTCTGGGATTTTTTTTGCAGTTCACCTTTGCGCTAGAGCTGTTCCTTGCAATCATCACATGTCTAAAGCAATGGACTGAGCTGGATTGAGGCTAGTGGGGATAGTTCTGTAGCTGGGTGCTAGGATTTCTCTTGCTGCCTAGTTCTTTGATTTGAAGGAGGTGGAAAGGGTCTTGCGGGTTCCATTTACCCTTTGGGGTCTTCACTTACCGCAGCAAACCCAGCTGCTTTAACCGGGGGAAGCCCTGCTCTTTTTCTGTGAGTTCCAGCAGCTGCTTCCTCAGGCTTGAAGTCTCATCTCTGTTGATGCTGTTGTAGAGATCTGAGCGATCTTGGCTCTTCTGCGAATCCCACATGGCATTTGAAAGCGAAATATCCCTGCTGCTGGCTGTGTGCACGCTACCTAGGGCGTTGTGGAGCCACATCAGGCGCTTCAGCCCTTGAAATGCCCTCCCTTTGTCATGCATGAGCTGATGCTCTGTCACTGCTCTCTTACTGCAACAGGAAGAAAAGAGTTCATTAGGAACCAAGCACAGCCAGATCCAAGCTCCTCTTTCAAACGGGGCTGATTTGCATCCATCAATTTTGTATGCTTCCCTAAGCTGAGGAAGGAGCGCTGGTGGTGCCTACACATGATGTGGACAGCCCCGCGGTGAGGCTGGGAGTGCTGGTGCTCACAGCCAGCCTGACCCCTGCAAAGCCTGCAGTGGGAGCGCTCCCACATAGGCTAGCTCCGGCTGCCCGGCTGCCTTCCTGAAGATGGGAACCTGAAACATGGCCATTCCCAAAACATGTACCTTGAATCTCCTTTTTTTTTTAAAAAAAAAAAAAAAAAAAAAGCAAACTGGGGAGACCGTGACAAAGTGACCTTAGCAGGCTTAAAGAGCTCTTACAGAGATTGGGTCTTTCCCAAATTTGGGTTCTTTTCAGAGGTTTAAATACCAGAATAAAGTTCCCTTTTCATGACCTTAGTGTTCTAGGATTGTTGGGTTTGTTTCTTTCCTTGCAGAGATGTAAGTCAGGACTGATGTAACTGAAATCAGTGGTGTCCATGAAATGAAAACAAATCCTTATTTTCTTCAGATATACCAAAAATTTCGAGCCAAATACTGACTAAGGAGGACAGGCTAATTCTGGGATGCAAATATTTCTGGATTTCAGGCCAGTTAGATAACATCTAACTGTGCTATAGGCTCCCACTGCAGATTTGGATCTGAATGGGAACCTAAATACGGAATTTTAGTATGTACCATTTCCATGGCTTGCATTGAACAGCCTTACATGGTTTGCTGCTCTGCGTTTAAAAGCACCAGCTGAAATGGGGTATATGTTACACATCTAAAAATGCAATTGGTCTAATTTTGTACTGCATAGAGGGAGATGTAAAATGTTGCCATATCAAATGCATAGAATTTTCCTTCCATCATGCCCTGGAGTAAATGACAGCAGCAGAGAATACAGCCTATTAAATCAAAGGCAAGCAGTCTTCTAAGAACATTAAGTAAAAGGATGACATTGCTTACTTTTCAGTGTCTTGACATGTTGCAAAACAGGCAAAAAAAAGAACTGCCAAAAATGTAACCATCTTCAGAGATCTCTGGGGCAGGAACATCTTCTCTCTTCTTTAAATCTTCTCCACAGGACAAGAAGCTGACAGTATGATCAAAAATCTTTCTTCCTCTTTTCTTTCTTTCACCTGTCAAAATGAATTTCAGCCTTTAAGCACTGGTAGAAGTGGAGCATTGTACTACGGTACATCATCCCAGGACCTCCCAGAACATCAGACGTGTGGATTTGTAGCATATACCAGTAAAAGATGAATAGGTTTCATAGTATATTTCTACATTTCCTTGCTCATGGTCCTAAATCTCTTTTCTCCGCTATTGCCTCTCAATATACTGGTTCCCACTTCTGTGCATTTGGAAGCACAGGAGATAATTTCATTTAGAACTGGCAAGAGACCTTCCTAATAAAAACTTAGTAGAAATTTAACACAAAGATCAGGATTGCTGCCTAAGAAATCTGTCACAAAACTTAAAAAAAGAGTTTAAGACTGGACCATGCAGATCAAGTTAAAAGGTGTACATTCCATGGAACTCGGACCTTTAATAATACAGTGTTTTCCACAAGCAACACAAGTGCTGACATCCAAATCTGCCAGTCCACAAGAACAGTATATGGCTGACACTAGATTTCTTTTCTGTAAAGAAGTGGGTTTCTGGCTTGAGAAATGACAACTAGAAAAGGTAATTGCGCAATGATTATGTTCATCTAAGTTATAACTGCAGTCAGTTCTGTATCTGCTCCTGGCATTGGTACGCCTCTACCTACCCATCCTTTCAACCCCACTGCTCCTTTATCGCCAGGTCTACCACTAAAATTTCTGCATTTTTTACACTAATGACTGTACACTGCTTTTAGCATTGGCTCCAGCCTGTCCCTTTCGTTATTTACTAGCAATTGCTGTATTAATTGTTACATCAAAACCCAGATGGACAATGAAACAAAAATTGCAGCATTTAAATAGTTATGCAAGAACAGAAAAGATATGTTCCCATATAACAAGCTACTGATTTTTTTAAGAAATACTTCTTTTTGTGCAGAAGCAATTCGGGTTAATAAAAAACTCAGCATCTCCTCAAATGACTTTTCTTTATACTAAATTGAATATTGAATTGTCAATGACTGGATAGAAAAGCAAATTATACATTTATATTTAAATATAAATTGTGATTTCCTTGGACAATATGTTCAAAATAAACTAGGCATGAAATAACAAATGGGTATTAGTTCTGATTAAAAAGCAACTGTATTAAATACAGATATATACACATAAATACACAGATGTGTGTGTATTTACATGCTAAATGATATTTTAGGTTATGCTAATGCAGAACTCCTGCTCATATGTAATAGATAAGCTGTACTTTCCTAGGGTGATCAACAGTACACTAGGTATTAATTTAAAAGCATCTTCCAGTTACAAAAGTAACAGTTTCTACTTACGGATGATCTTGTAGAGATCACAGTGATGTTCTGATCTGCACAGGTGTGTCTCCTTACCGGTCTTGTGATGTTCCAGCTGCAATGACAAGTGCCTTTCACCTTCTTTTATACCAGCCCAGAAACCACAGAAACAATAGAAACGATCTCTGCAGCATTTTGTGACTAAGACCTTTCCTCTCATGTCAGTGAAATGAGACAGCTCCCCATTTCCAGCAATAATAAATCTTGGATTCTAAAATGTTCTGTTCAGCTGTGACTAAGGAAAGGATCACAAGTTCATGGACAGTTTCTTATTCCTTTGCTGTCTCTCCTGTTTTGTGAGAACTTTTTATTCTGAGACAGCATTCCTGTGCCCCAAGATGATGGAAAAGGGATGTTCAAACCTGTTGTTCCAAGGCTGATCAGGAAAAATGTCTCTGGTATGCAAAAGAGATCTCACTCCTTTGCTGTTCTCATAAACTCACATGTAGGACACTGAAGTTGTGTAGGAGGAATCTAAACAATACTGATGAACTCTGTAATGCCAGTCAGCATACAATCAGCAAAATGGGAGTTACTTACAGAAAATCTGAGGAGTTGATAAATAAGATCCCACTGGATTTTAATGTTCAGTACAAATTTCATTTAAATCCATTGATTGTACACTAAACATATTTGCTTTAAATCTCGGAAACTGGGGAGATATGGCAAAGACTTACCAACTGACTAAACACTAAAAATGCAAGTAGTAGCTCAGGCAAAAAGCCACATGATATGCTTTCAAACCTTACGCATTGATGCCGTGTGAGGTTTGATACTCACTTTATGATCTCTAACCAGGCAATTTCAATAGAATTTGGATACTCAGGATGTGACTGGACCATTAAGATGAAACATGAGTCTACTTAAGAGGACCAGTTCCTATTTCTCAAAGTGAAAGAAAGAAGTGAATATATTTTTCACCTCTGAGGAAAAATTCCCTGGAAGGATTGAAAAGGTAATTTGCTTAGCGGTAACCAGAAGCTACCGATTCCTTTTACATAGGTACAGCCATACATTCCCGTTAAACCCAGTCTCAGGTGAACGCAAACACATTGTCTGAATGGCAGCAGGCCCTATTAGCGGTGCTCACACGACCTTATCTGTTCTCGCAGCTTCTATGGACATCAAATTGCTTTTTATTATATTCCTCATGACAGCTTATTTTGAGCCCCGCAATTTCACAGCAATCAAATAAGCATTCCTGATTTCATTACAGGAGTCCCAATTGTTAAGGAGAGTTTCACTCATTAAAGAGAACAAAGTGTATCACCAATTAAAGATGACATTTGTTAAATATTGGTAAAACAGGGACCTGCTTCACATCTCAGTTTCCAGGGTAGCATATATGCTGCAGTTGCACTGAATTATCCGCCCGTGAAACCAGGGTTTCTTAGCTACATCTTCAAGGACTAATAAGCATTGGCCAAAGTCATGTCCAAAACATCTCGTCTCATTCATCCTTGAACTTTTCGAGCCTCCATTATATAATGGATTTTCATTGAATGCAGTTACCGGAAGATCTAATATTGCATTAATCGGAGTGGCTGCAGGGAGGCCGGAGACACCGACATGGGATGGGTAAACGGGCACTTGAAGCATTCTGAAACAGCCAAACCGCATTGCCGTGGCTACGCTCTTCCACATATTTCTTTTCACCCAAGGACTTAGAAGAAGTCACAATAACCTTGGTCCTGACTTTGTAACACCTGCCTGAGAGGCGCATGTGAGGACAGACTGCGCTGAAGTTACGATCTATCTTTGAGAAGCATCTGGCAGAAAGACTTAGCGGCACTAGCAGTGCAGCAGGGAAGAGATGCTCGCGAGGACCAATTTCCATGGTTTGTGGTATTTCTAAGGAAAGTATGAAACGTGTCAGTTGCACAGCTTATACCACAGCCACGCACATAGTAGTATTTCTTACTATAATGGGAAGGTTGCTATTTTCACAAGGACAAATTGTGCAAAGAGCACTACCAGTGGATATTTTTAGCTGGTCTAGATTAATCTCTGCCCTGAGTACTGTAGAGCAGACTAAGAGCCCATTTTGCCAGGGAAGCAACCAGCAAACCCAGCTGATCAGCGTTTGGTTACCTCGGGCCCTCCCTCAAAGCACACTTGGAGGCATCAAAGGTTTTTGCTTTGGCTTCAAAGGCTTCGCCCCCACCCTCCAGCTTCTCCTGGTCCCAAGGCCTGACTTTGCATCAGAGGGTGCCTTCGCTGCTCGGTCACCTTCTTCAGTGGGAGCTTTTGAGCCAGGAGGGCTGTGCAAATTCCGGTTTCCCAGTGAGTGATTCCTTTGTTTTGCTTTCCAGTCCTCTCTCCAGGGAGCCAGGTGGGGGAGGAAGGGAATATGGCTTGCTGCAGAGCATGAAAGAAAAAGGAAGGAGAAAGCCTGGAGGCCCAGTTGAGGGGGAAGGAGGAATGGGGGGAGGGAACAGAAAGCAAAGCAAATGTGCAAATAGCCTCGTTAGGGCAAAAGGGGTCCTCTTGCCTGGGATTTGAAGACTTAATTAAACAAAGATTGTACTGCATCAAAGAGGTCTGCTATCTGTAGGGAGATGGCCAGATCTGATGAATTTTTTTCACGTGCTGTTCTCTGTTACTCACCAGTAACAGGAGTGTGGGCTCCAGAAGGCTTCATGCTTCTCTAATGCAAAAATCTATGTTGTTTTTTCCGGATTTTATTTCCCCCTGCCCAACTGCTCTTAGCCTAACAGACTAAAATTCGTATGAGCTGTTCAGTGCGGCATGTGGAAAGAAAGACACCGCCCTGTTGAGAGGAAACTGTTTGACCACACTTGGCTGGTAAATATAGTTCCCCTGAGCTGCTGGTGAAGCAGCTGCTAATGAATAGCTGCTCTCCCTTCCTGGCCTCGCTAATTGAGAGATCAGAGGAAATGACACCTCACAGCAAACCCAGAGGCCGAAGACTTTTGCACCACTGCACCCGCATCTCTGGGCACTAGGAGGGCTGGCACCAGCCCTCTGCCCTGGGAGGAAGGAGCCAGCAGCAGCATCGCCTCCGTAACCAGATGAAATTCAGCTCCTGGAGAGCAGGCTGCAGGCTTCCCCTCGGTTTGGGTGCTCATAGCTCTTCTGTATCACCTTCGGATTGCTGGGGGACCATCTTGTGCCATCTGGAGAGCCATAAGTAATAGCCTTTGTGGTGGGTAGGGTCCAGGGCCGGTGTCTGGATTGCATGGGCAGTTTTAAATCCTGGTCCCTAATCCACTACATACTGCATCACCCCAGAGAGAGCTCCCATCTTCCAGGGAATTAAAGTCAAACAGCCGTGAGTCAGGCTCACTGTTTTCCATTTTCTGATTTCAAGCGGAGTTGCAGAAGTGCCCAAGACTCACAGCTCTGTCTGAACACAGTAGCAAGGGTAAGTGTTTTGTCCTGCAAAACCTGCCCTGAAGCCAAGCCTGGCGCTGGCTCCTTTCCTTCCCAAAACAGACTTCAGACGGAATATTTTCTGTGTGCAAAACAAATTCAGGTGAAGCTGAGACAAAGCCTCGGGTCCTTTCTGCTGTTTCTGTAACACTCGCTGCGCTCTCAGAGTTTATCCCTGGTTCGACAGCATTGCAGTATGCCTGGAGAAGTCTGCTGAGAACCTCGACTGAGCAAAAATCAAATAGGAGGTGGTGTTCCTCGCCATGCCTGCCTGCCCTGGAGCTCTCGGAGCGGAGAATTGCCGCCACCTGGTGCCTATGCCTTGGCTGGCCAGGGGGGTGCTGGCCCCCAGTGAGTCCGGGGCTGTGGTTCAGGGGCAGCCCTAAATCCTGCCTGAGAAGCAGGGGAAGCCCTGAGGCTACCTGAGAATCAGATATCTTGTCCCCCAGACTTTATGCTAGCAGGGTGCCCAGTTGCTAATGTCTGTAGGACCAAGAAGGTGTTTCTTAAAGGACCAAATTGGACGCAGCTGGGCTGGATTTCTTACTTCTTTAATGGTGCCAGCAAATCATAGAATGATAGAATGGTTTGGGTTGGAAGGGACCTTAAAAATCATCTAGTTCCAACCCCCTGCCGTGGGCAGGGACACCTTCCGCTGGACCAGGTTGCTTCAAGCCCTGTCCAGGGGCATCCACAGCTTCTCTGGGCAACTTGTGCCAGTGCCCCACTGCCCTCGCAGTAAAGAATTTCTTCCTAATATCTAATCTAAATCTACCCTCTTTCAGTTTAAAACCATTAGCCCTTGTCCTATCACTACATGCCCCTGTAACAAGTCCCTCTCCAGCTTTCTTGTCGGCCCCGTTAGGTACTGGCAGGCTGCTGTAAGGTCTCCCCAGAGCCTTCTCCTCCAGGCTGAACAACCTCAACTCTTCCAGCCTGTCTTTACAGAAGGGGTGTCCCAGCCCTCTGACCATCTTTGTGGCCTCCTCTGGACTTGCTCTAACAGATCCGTGTGCCCCTTATGTTGGGGGCCCCAGAGCTGGATGCAGCACTGCAGGGGGGTCTCACCAGACTGGAGCAGAGGGGGAGAACCCCCTCCCTCGACCTGCTGGCCACGTTTCCTTTGATGCAGCCCGGGATACGGTTGGCTTCCTGGGCTGCAAACGCACATTGTTGGGCCATGTTGGGCTTTTCATCTACCAGCACCCCTAAGTCCTTCTCCTCAGGGCTGCTCTCAATCCATCCTCTTCCCAGTCCGTATTGATAACTGGGGGTTGCCCCGACGCAGGTGCAGGACCTTGTACTTGGTGTGCTGGATCTTGCACTGGTGTACTTCCAAATGGCATACTGGTCCTGAGGGAGAGCGGTGCGTCAGCCTGCCACTACGCAAAGGTCGTGGGGCTCCCAGCACAGGGTCTGGGGTGGTGATCAACACCCAGCCCTTAGGTGTGAAAGGTGCAGAAAGTGGGACCCCAACAATGGCAGAAGGCTCACACCTGGAAAGATGGGGATGAAGGTTGAGGAACTAAGAGTCCCCCAATGACATGTCATTCGAGTAAACTTGCTTCTTGCGAACAAATCCTCCAGTGCCCTTGGGGACATACTGTGCCCCTGCGCTGGGTGCTGAGTGCGCCTTAGTTTAGGTCTGTGATGTATAAATTATCATCTGTTCTTTCACTCTTCCTTGAGGTCTGAGGCACAGCTAAAAGCTTTCACAGTGTAAAAATTTATAATTTTTAAAAGTGGGAGAATAAGGAATAGGGACTTGCACCCTGTAAACAGAAGAGCAGTCCTGCTGGGAATAAGCTTATGCAAGCCGGTTGTAGTATATCTAAAGATCAGGTAAGTGTAAGTCGCTGCTTCTTTAGAAAATGGCCTTCATCAAGATTAGTCTATTGGCAGGATGTGAAAATGGGGTGAATCCACAAGAACTTCACAAGCAGCTCACTGAGGTATGACTGCCGTCAGTTTTCTGACTAGGTAAAGGCCTGTCCCCTCAACCAGTTCCTGTTGTGTTTGTGTAATGACATTTCCTAGCAAAAGACCTTTCCATAGATAAGACTCATGCCAGCAAATAAGTATTTTTGCTAATGTCTAGTTTTGCTTGACGAGCAACTCTACGAGATCCTATTGCTGATAGAAATATTCTTCAGTAAATATTGTCTGTCTCCTGAAGTATCCCTGAGCCAAGAAGGGAGGCAAGCATGGGAAATCACCATCTCCAAAAAAAAAAAATCAAGTGAAATGGCTGAACAGCTCCATGTCCGCTTCACATTATTTCCTTCCTTTGTGTTGCCTCAGGACATTAACCATCAGCTAATTTAGATTACAATGCATTATATTTCTTTAATTAAAAGCAGGTAACTGTCAGATAACACGATAAAGATACTTTAGAGTATCAGTTACCTCCAAATCCTTGTTTTTCTGTCCCTTCGCCAATTTTGACCCTTGGGATGATTTTACTGAAAAGAGGCTCTTAAAAATAATGAGGGATGCTGCAAAAGATTTTGGAAGATTCTAATGAATTATACCAGCTGGTCATCTTTAATTCTGATTTTTTTTTTTTTTTACATGCTGGTACAATTCTAGTAGACTGAGGACACCCCATGCTCTGCATAGTTCCTGCTTGGAAAACACGGTCGGTGTGCATGCATTTGTACTCAAAATGCCTTACCACGTAGAATAGTACTGCAAGGATTATTAATTATACTTGGACCAGATAATTTTGTCTTGTCTGGCGCAAGTCAAAAAGGATTAAATACAGCCTGCAGACACGGCTGCCAAGGGGCATTTGGGGCAGCGACTGTAGCAGCAGCCCCGGGTGGGTTTCTGCTATCGCCTGGTAACGCAGAACCAGGGGTTTGGTTTTTATGACAACCCTTGTGGAGCAAGTTATTTAAAACCCATATATCATACCTAAATGAATGAGAGTTTAGTAAAGCACATCAGCACCACAGACTGTGCTCTCTGAGGCTAAAATTCCTCAGTTCAAATCCCTTCGTTTTCTGTTGAGTGCTGAAAAAAAAGCGATTCCCTCTGCTGCACCTCAGTAGGCCCAAGTCCAGACAAAATTCACCAGAAACTATGGGTTAACGCTGCTTTGCTCAACGTGTTTATTTAAAACACCTGCTCATGGAGGGGAATGGCTACTAGTGAATTAGAGTGGCTACTAGTGAATTAAAGCTTTCAGGCATGTAAAACCCTAACAATGAGGGGATGGTGCTTAACAAACACGGCCTGAATGTATCCCACCGGGTCAGGGAGACTACAGGAGAAAAGAAAACCTCCTTTTTCCTTTCAGGCAGCAAAACAGCCTCCGTGGGTGCGCTGCGGTTTCCCGATTCCAGGGGCCTGAAGCCCTCCGTGGATCAGCAGCCTGTAAAGGGCAATTTCAGGCGGCAGGAGGGAGGGCAGCGAACCCCCGTCGCGCCGCGCCCGCCATTCCCGCCGCTGAGGCGATACCCGCTCGGGGCCGCGCGGAGGCGGCGGGATGAGGCGAGCTGTCAATCAGCCGAACGGCGCTCTCTGATTTGCTGCCGCCCGCATCACGTGGGAGCGGGCTGCCCGTATATAAAGGCGGGCGGGGCAGGGGCCCGCCGCCATTTTGTCCAGTGAGGAAAAGCGGAGCGGGAGTCTCGTTGAGGGTCGAGTCGGCTACGAATTTAGCGCGGGCTCCCTTCGCGCGCCCTCCCTCTTAGCATCGGTGAGGATCTTCACCTCGGAGGGCGGGGGGGGAGGCGGCGGCACCCGCGGTCTCGGTCCCCGGCAGGGCGGATGGAAGCGGCGGTGCCCGGTGGCGGCAAACAAAGAGCAGCCGCCATTTTGTAAAGCTGGGCCGCGGGCGGTGGCTGCCGCTACGCTGAGGAAAACCGGGCGGGGAGAGAGCGGGTAGGCCGCGGATTGCCTTGCAGAGCCCGCTCGCCGCCGTTTCTCCGTGGCCAGTGAGGCGAGGCGCGGCTGGGCGGGCGGTGCCCGGGGGTGGTGCGGCGCCGTCCCGGCCGCTCGGCGGGAGCGCTGGTTCCTCAGGCCGCGCTGCGGAGACACTCTGGAGGGATTCCCCGAGCGCTCCCGGCGTGGCCTCCGCCGGAGATGGCGCTGCTTTTCCCCCTCCGGCATGTGCAGCTTCCCCTGGATCCTGCTCCGAGAACAATGGAGCCCTTCTCCCGCGCAGCGCTCCCCCTGCAGCCCGGCCCCCGCCCTAAGCCGGGGAGAGGGCCGCAGAGAAACACCCCCTTGCAAAGTTGGGAGGCCTTAAAAGTAAACGAAATTCCTTAAAGTAGTGAATTACGATCTAACAGCTAGCTTTTTTGTTTGGTTTTTAAACACCTTCCCCATCACCCCCCTCCCCCCCCATTCCACACAGCTTAATGTTTCTATCATGTCAGATTATATCACTGTTCAAGTTTCTGGGAAAAGCAACCAACAGCATTACTTCCTTGTAAGTGAATAAACACATGCTGTGTATTAAATGTGCATGAGCTTTTTTTTTTTTTTGTCCTAGCAATGCATCGTGACTCTTGTCCGCTGGACTGCAAGGTTTATGTGGGTAACCTTGGAAACAATGGCAACAAAACTGAATTAGAGCGAGCTTTTGGCTACTATGGACCTCTGCGCAGTGTATGGGTGGCAAGAAATCCTCCTGGTTTTGCCTTCGTGGAATTTGAAGATCCACGAGATGCAGCTGATGCAGTAAGAGAACTAGATGGAAGGTAAAATTAGCTTCTTGTGTGTTTGGCTTGCCTGGTGAAAATAAGAAATTGTGGGTAGTGATACAATTTGAATTGGGAAGCTTCAGCTGGTGAAACTAAGGACTTGACACATTAGTTATGCAGTGTTTATTTGTACAGTGATATAAGGGTAGTGTTTCTTCTTAGTGCAGGAATAGTGTTGGGGTGGTTAATTTTATATTTTAGAGTTGGACTCCCAAGTTAGACATGACTTGGACCTCTTGGTGCATGTGAGTTAAATTCAAGATGGTGTTGCTATAAAGAGGCAAAACTGATCAGAGAGACTGTCCTTGGTTCCTTCTCTGCCTGCATTTAATGGCATGGCAAGCTTTCAAAAGTGGCCAAACCTTTTGTTTGTTGTGCTGGAATCTACTTTACTTTTCTTTTACACTGACTACTGTGTACTTTGACTAATGTGTATAGACAGAATGTTTTTGCCCTTGTCTGTGCCTTTTGCCTCTCTTGAGTCTATAGGTTTTCTTCTGCATGCAGACTTGTCCCTGGAAATGCTAATAGATGTCAGTCTCTTTTCACAGAACCCTCTGTGGGTGTCGTGTCAGAGTGGAGCTCTCCAATGGCGAGAAACGGAGTCGGAACCGTGGTCCACCTCCATCCTGGGGCAGGCGTCCTCGAGATGACTATCGCAGAAGAAGTCCTCCTCCTCGTCGCAGGTACCCTAGGTCAAAGTACACTCATAGAGCTGTTGGCACTGTTACCACGTAGCATCCTAGAAGCAGGCTTTTTAAAAGCATGTTGATGGATAACATTCATCTATCTGATCACAATTTGGAGATGGCAAATGCTAAAAAAAACCCAAAAAAAAACCAAACCAGAAAACCCCAAACCCCACAAAATCGAGGTGAACTTAAGTTGTGTTGAATGTTGGCTTTTGTCCTTAGGTCACTGTGCAAGTTGGTAGTCAGCGCCCTCTATCCTGGACTTACCCTCCTTCCTCCTAAAATCTGCTCATCTTCTAGTCACACTTTCCCTTTCTTCCCCATACTTCAACTTAGGCTGTTCCTTTCCTTTATTCCATAATGGCAAAACATGACATACAGCAGCTTAGCATTTCCATACAGATGTGTTTCTCCGCTTTGTTTGCACAATTTAAATACTTTCCAAGTAGGCAGCTGTTGAATAATAGACCGAGTAACAGTTGCTCTAAACATCTAGAATCTTGACACTTCAGTGTTAGTTTGGAATTAAAACATGGAGTGACGATCCTGTCACTTGAGGTTTGCAAACCCAGCTCTAAAATATAGCAGGATTTTTGGTAACTGACACGTTCTTGGACCCAGACTAGCTTGTCTGGTGGTTTAAGTCTGCAACGTGGTTTTTGCAGGACTGAATTTACCTGTTGCAGGTGAGTGAAGTCCTCACAAGTCAGGGTTTCAAGCTTACCCTTTTGCTGTTGAAAAATAACACATTAGGAGTATTTGTTAGCTAATAGATGGTTGTACTGATGGCTTGTTTTTCATTTTTTTTATGCTTTTTGGTCCATCTATTAATAAAAATGAACCCGTTACAGAGTCACCATCATGTCTCTTCTCACCACCCTCTGAGTCTGCATTAGCCAGTCAACTAGCCCTTTCAGCGTCATGTGACCAGCGCGCCCCATTCAGCTTGGCTGGTGTCGTTTCACATGACCCAGGCATGGCCAGTCGTCAGGTTGCACCGCCCTTTGGTTCCCGAGCATGCTGTTTTCTCTCAGCCTTCTCTCCAACCTTAACCAAATCGGCAGCAGCCACCTCGACCGCCCACACATTCCCGGCCAATCAGCTCAGCTGTTTATTTACCAAATGTCTTCACAACAACTACAGCAGCAGCCTTCGGCTAACAAAAAAGCAGGAAAAATCCACAACACCCCCTTCGCCAACCAACTAAATACAACGCAACATCTGGCAAAACCTTTTCAGCAAATTCTTCTTGGCAGTCAGTCCGGCAGCCTCACCTCACCATTTCTAGCTTGTTGAAACCAAAAACTAGTAAGTTTTTCCTGCTTATACAGTTTACTGCTGGTTAAAATAAGGAGTAAGCGGCTTATAAGTAATTACTTTTCTCAATCAAAGGCTGGCTGTGCATAATTGAGTGGTAACGTACATATGTTGCTTGAGAAAACTTTTAAGGGTGATACGGAAGCTCTTACACTGAATAACGTAAAAAACAGTATATTTGCATGTGAGATGCCAAACTAAATTTTTAATAAAGCTCTAACAAACTTAGCTTTTCCTTGCCAGAAAAATCCTATCACCTTTAAATGGTTTTACTAACAGTTTTCAAAACTTAAAACATTTACTTTTTGGGATGAACTGGGCCGAGCTAAGGTTGTTTTTTTTTTTTTATTATTTTTATTCTTTAAGAAAATAGTCTAAACACACTCTATGGCATTAAAAATGACAATCACAATATGCAGTTCTAATGTAGCACTTAATGGCATTATCAATATTTACACTGAGCGCATTTTCACTTTTTTCCACTTGGTATCTCTTTTATGTCGTGTTATGGACCTTTTTGGCTTGCATGGGTTCCAAAACATTTGGTCTGTGCTATTTTTTATTTTTTTTTGGAACCACTTGTGGGACTTTGGTGTGGTGTTCTGGGCAGTATATTTAGTTGAAATGGAAAGTGTTGCATTGGACAACTCTGCTATGAAGCATTCTTAGTTAAAGTGAATTCATGGTTGGAAACATGCTGTTCACACTGAGCTTTGTTTTACTGCCTAATCTTTCCATGCCTTTTACTGGATGATGGATGCCAGTTATTCTTGGCACGTTCCCTGGGCCCAACAGTGAGTTTGACAAGTTGGGAAATGCCTCACCCCATTAATGCTAAAAGAATTGATAAAAAGCCTCACATTTCTTTTTCTGGTTCTAGATCACCACGAAGGAGAAGCTTTTCTCGCAGCCGCAGCAGGTATGCATCTGTTAATTACCACATGGACCGTTTTGTCTAGGAGGTTTAAAAAGAAACAGCTGAATGTTCGGGCTGTATGTGTTAAGAGACTCCAGGGCAGGCACTGTAATTCAATAAAAGGGAGAAATGGGATTGCTTCTGTCATATTGCTTGCCTGGAGTTAATCTATTTACACAGCTATTTGAGATTCCAGGGTTATCAGTTGAAGGATGTCAAGAACGGAAGTAATTAGTTTTTCTGTTCTGCAGCTGCCCAGGGTTCCTGCCAGTTTTTCCCAAAATTTCTGTGTTAAGCTGCTACTCTCCGCCAGATACTGTGAGCCACAAGCACAGATGATAAGAAACACAGTGAGCGCGTTCTGCTGTCGTGGGCTGTAGAGCGCCAGGCGGTAATGACCCAGCGGTGTAACAGAGTTCTGTGTTAGGCTCTTTGAAGCTTGCAGAGTTTGGAGGCAGTCTTTACATTCCTTGTAGCATAGGGTGCTGTGTTACTGTCAGGGATGCATAAGCACGTGTGGACACACACTGTCAGCTGAGGCACTGTCCCTTGCTGTCTGAGCAGATTTAAACTGCTGCAAAGGGAGAGATGCCTGTTCGCAGCACAACTTAAGCTGTGTTGTATGGTTCAACTGATTATTCTTACCTGAAGAAAAAGCTAATGCCATAATCTTCAATGGGTTTCCCCTGGATGAATAGTTAAAAACCTTAACTTCCTGAAGGGAAGCTGTTCCGATAGCCTTGTCAACCCAGTTTAGCTTTGATGCTGTAATCATCTTGGCATTGTGATCTTTAACAGGTCCCTCTCCAGAGACAGAAGAAGAGAGCGATCACTCTCACGGGAGAGGAATCACAAGCCTTCTCGTTCCTTTTCCAGGTCTCGCAGGTAGGATGAGCCTGTCAGTGGTTACATGGTTTTGAGCAAATGCCTAAAAATGCTTGTTTTGGTGTCCTGGGTGATAAACTGAAGAAGGCTGTGGTGGGGAACCATTTCTAGTGTCTTACGAGGTTCTTCACTTTGAAGAATTGAATACTCAGTTTTATTAAATGAAGTGTTTTTTAAATGGATAAACATATTCTACTGATTTGGGCTGGGGGTTTTTAAAGCAAAATCTGCTGCTCTTGGCACCTGGGTACTAATGCGTCTTTTCTTCTTCAGTCGCTCCAGGTCAAACGAGAGGAAATAGGACTATGAGGAGCTGTGTACAGGAAGTCATTAGATCTGAGGACAGGAGGAGTATGTACAGAACATTGTTTTGTTTTGAAACTTCATAAAGCTAGGTGCATTTTTAAGATGTTTTAGCTGTTGAACTTGCTTTGTTCCTTGTATCTTGTAACAGGTGGCAAATGTAAAGATGTGAATCTGTATATGGTTCTGAACAGATCATATGATTTGTAATATTAATCGCTTTACAATGTACCATTATACATAATCTTGTGTTTGCGTTGAATGGTGAGCAGTTTGTCTTGCATAGATAGAAGAATGCTTCTGGTCTTGACACATTGGGCTGTGTTGTGCTGGGATTCAGCTCTTGGGGGGAGGCCCGTGATGGAGATGTGTTCATTGCGGAAGCGTGGCCGTGAGCGGTGCTGGTCATGCAGAGTGAGATGTAGATGCTTCATAGTACAGTTCTCAGAACTAGTCGGGAACGTCGAGCCTGTGGTGTGCGAGGGGAATGACTGAGCTGCAGTTTTAGCCAGAGCTCTAGTTCTGACTTCCATTACCTGGAACTGAGCTACTTTATATCATGTGAAATACAATTTTTTTAGTGGTAGGGTCAGTTAATTTTGTACTTCATGTGACTAGAGTACTTACGTAGGTGATTGTTGATTGACCATCTATTCCAGAACCTCCGAATAGACCAAATACACAGCAGAACTGCAACTGGAGTGGATGTGTTGAGTGTGTAATGGTACATTGTAAAAGTTAAGAATTAAACATTTCTTTACTGTACAAGAATTTTCATGTCACTTGTAAAATGTCTTTTGTGAGATCCTTGGGATTAAAGTTTTGGTTACAACTTGTTGTTCGGTATTTAACTTGAGTACCTGCTGTATGCCTTGGCATTGTGAAACGTGCACTTGGGTCTCGTGGCACAGCTTGGTTCAAATAAAACACACTCCACAGTACGGGGTGAGAGGACACTGCCACGACTCTTAACACACTTACCGACTGCTCAGGCACTGCTCTTGGTGCAGGTGGCTGCTGCCATGGCGTCACCGTCTGGCACCTTGGCGAGGGGCCAGGCATCTGACACCGGTGGTGCACGTTGGTCCTAGGTGAGCATAGTCGGTGATGCTGGCTCAACTTCCCACCTGATGGAGAGCTCCCAAGCGCTTACCCACCAAACCAGCCGGAGATTGACCGTGGGGTGTTTTGCATCCTGAGTGTGGATTGGTAACGACACAGATTCGTGTGTCTCAGGTTTGAAACTGCTGGTCTGTGAGCTGGAGCTTTGCACGGAGGTGTCACTGTGATGCTGTGGCATGGCTGGAGTGCAGTCACAGCTCCTGGGCTGCCCAACGGCTCCTTTTTTCCTGTATCCAAGAGAAGATGAGCTGCATCAGTTGCAGTGGTGTGCATTTAGATTAAATCTGTCCTACTGATCAGGCTGGTGGTTTAATTTCCTTTGCTGGTGGTACCCAGGTGGGAAGGAGGTTGTGTAATGGAAAGAGATGCTGCTGGGAAGGGGAGTGTGGGCAGTGCATATCCATTGCCCTCAGCAGCTGGGCCACCTCTTCCCTGCTGAAGTAGTGTCTAGTTAGGTTTTTTTTAATTACTTAGTAGTACTTGTGGTTGGACTCTATCTTAAAGATGTTTTCTGACCTAAATGGTTCTGTTATTCTCTGACGAGTGGTTTAACAGCCTCTGGCTGAAGCGGTGCTGTGGTATGAGTGTAACCAGCCTCGCGGTCGCTGAGCAGCAGGACAGATGGGTGTGCGCAGCCCTAAATCATCCCAAACGGGGCGCAGGGTGAGCTGGAAAGGTGCAGATTTGCACAGCTCGCCTCTCAGCGGGGTGTAGCCGAGCGGGGTGTAGCCGAGCGGCGGCTGTTGCGATGCGCTGTCGCGACTCCCCGGCAGAGGTCGGGGTGGCCCCAGCAGCCGGCTGGGGCTCCTGCCCTGCTGCTGCCCGGGCTGGGTTTGGTCTCAAAACGGTGACAACTCCCCTGGGGATGTTTGCGTTAGGGGAAAGGCAGCCAAGGGCTGAGATGATATCATGTGCCACACACAGCTGTGTTCCCTTTTTTTAATATGCGCGTTTGATTTGTGGAAGGATTGCGGCTCTCGTTGCCCAGGCGCCAGCCTCCGCTGGCAGGCAGTTCCTCTTGCGGTGGCGTGGCGAGGGGGGAGCGGTGTGGGACAAGGAGCCTTCAACATCAACTACAGAGGGGAAAGGAGGGACAGAAAACTGAAGCGCTGGGGACAGCGTACACTGCGGGAAAGCAGGTTGTGGGTTTTGTGTGCAAGGTAGTCAGTGGAACTGGGAATATTTATCAAGTTTCAGATTTCTGGCTTTGTAGCCTGCTGTTCAGCTGACTGAGGAAGCTGGACCTGCTGCAGGCAGCAGGCTGCTGGCTTTAGATTGTCGGGTGGGGTTTTGATGGGGAACAAAATCAGCAGCTTCTAGAGAAAGATGGGAAATGTACGAACGCTGACTGTGAACAGCCCTTTCTCCCAGGGTGTAATTAGCAGGTGGTATTTTTAATGCAGCAACACGTTCATGGACTTAAGGCTTCCAGTTTGCTTCTGTGAGAGGGTGACCAGCCTGGGAGCGCTCTTTACTGGGAGTACTTGTGTTTAAAAATTCTACTCTGAAATTAAATTTACAAGGAAATGTTTGTGTTGACCTTCTAAGGCCAGGGACATCCCTCACCCTTCCCCAAAGATCCTTAAACCAGGAGGGGCCACGGAGCACGGTGTCCTGGCCAGAAGAGGACAGAGGGATGCCATCCGGGGGTTCCTCGGCAGAATGGGGTGGCCCGCACCCTGTCCTGGATGCCAGCCCTGCTGGCGGGGGAATTGCCGATCTCTGCCACTTCCCAAATTGTTTCAGGGCTGGGTTTCGTAGTGCTCATGCTGACGTCTTCCGCTGGGTTTCTAATTTGGGGAGAGGTTTAGCCACCCCTTCTTTTGCCCGGCAGAAGCATCCTGAGGTTAATGCTATCGGAGCTGCTCAGACGCCCATCAGCGCAGTATCTGAGCACATCCCAGAAGCGCATTAGAATGACATAACTGCCCTCTGTTTATGCGCGGTTTGTTCTTCCCTCACACTCTCCCTGGGGACATTATTGTGTGCGAGTGGTTTTGCGAAGAAAAGGGTTGGTTTTTTTTCTTTTTATGTACATGCTGCTCTTTATGGCGGAGGGAATCATTTTAAGAACGTGCCTTGCACTTAAAATGGAGAGGTTAGATGTATTCATTCGTTCTTTAGTGGGGTGTGTCCCGCCAACCTTCAGACAGGTTTAGCTGACCAGGGTCGTGCTTGGTGAGGAGCTGCAATCGTACTGAACGCCGACAGTGGTTCCAGTTAGCTAAACGATGTTTCAGCTGCCTTTGGGGAGCTGCTGCAGTTCACCTCCGGAACGAACGCATTTCGGGAGCTGTGCTATTCTGTGCTCCAGCCACACTGAGAACTAAAATAGGTTCTTGGTAGAAGATTGCTTGCATTTCACTGTGCTGTCTTTGCATTTCTTTTTGTCTGAAGGCAAAGGAGACGTGAGAGACGCTGCGCCGTGCCCTTGGGTCTTCCTGCAGCAGCCAGCATTGCCTGGCAGGGCAGGTTACACCTCTTATCTCTGAATGTGTACGTGCTTCTGTGGGGACCTGTCGGCAGCGTTCGCTGCTGGAAGTGACGAGTGCCCCAGCAGTTCTGTGGCTTTTTTTTCTTCTGCTGTTAATATCGCTTCTCAGTTCCCAGTTTTGCTTTCTTTTACTCATCACCATGAGATGCCACAGTGTTTCCTGACATAAAGATCCTCGAAGCATCTGAACATTTGCCTAACTTTCTCCCGTTCCTGCTGCTTTTAATCGCTGTTCTCATACCTGTGTTCAAATTGTACCCTAGAAATACTGTCCCAAAACCTGAGCTACAGTCACTGTCATGAACTGTCCAACGCTGGTGCTGATGGAGCACAGCATCGCGTAGCTAGGAAAGAAAGTGAAAAACCCAGAGCATCAACCCCTTTTGCAAACACAAGGCCAAAGGGCAGAATTCCAACAGCTCCGTTTTGACCTTAGCTCCCGCACAGCCGGGCGCTGGCACAGGACCCGGGACCTGCCACAAAGAGGCGGGTCCTGTTTCCCGGCTGCTGAAGCGCAGCTAGCTCCGATTTCACACCCCAACCTCCCCAAAAGGGGCAAAATAAAGGCAGTTTCCCTCGGCAGCCATCGCAGCCGTGCAGTGAAGCAGTGGGGAAGCTGAAGCAGCATCCCAGCCTGCCAGCCCACGCAAGAAGCCATCCGGCTTCCTAGAAATACTGTCGCTGTCTTGGTTTTCTGTTTCATTTCTGAAGTTTCACTGAGATGCTACCATTAGTTACATTCTGTTAATACCCTTCAAACAAATACTGTTGTGGACTAAAATAAGCACGAGATCCAAACAAATATAAAATAGACTGTGCAATAGGAACGCTGTGTTCCCAAGTGATTCATTCATCTATTATTTAATAATTTATTAGCTGACAAAACTTCTAGCTGGACAATCTTCACGTTGATTCAAGTGGTGACTCTGCTCGGTCCTCAAAGTAATTTTAGCTGTCAGATTTTCTGTGGGTGTTATCCCAGCTGGAAAAGGGAAGTGTATGTCCTTCCCAGCTAGAATCTGCCACTGATGTCAGCAGCATTCCTCCACAACCTTCCCGTGGTACCCCAGGGCTCATCCTGCCCTGTCCTTGGGCACTTGGCTGGCCAGCACGCTGACGGCTTGCGATGTACCACCGACATCGTGCTGCTGCCCGACGTTCCCAGCCAAGCAGCCTGGTGACGACGTGTGCCCTGGGGTGAAAGGCCCTGGCAAGCCGCAGCCCTCCGTCGGTATCAGGGTGGAGCGGTGGTATCAGGGTGGGGCACCGTGTCACCCTGGGTGTCACTTTGGAGCTGGCTGGAAGATCGCTCCTGCCAGCTGTGAGCGCAGCATTATCTCCGCCGCACGCAGGGGCTGCTTTGCCCATGAATATTCAGCAATATTCAGGGGTGTCTCTGGGACGAAGCCCTGCTGCTCCGCCCAGCCTTTCCCCCACCGCTACCCGTGGAGGGCTTGCCACAGGTGTTTGCTATAAAATGTTTACAGTTGCTTGTTTCTGACTAATATGACGTTATTTGCCCTCGCATTAAAAGACGGTTGGTCACGGCAGGGTGGCCGCCGGCCGGACTGGGTGCCGTGCTTCCTGGTGCTGACAGATGTGGATCAAGCAGCTTTCCGTGCAGTAGTATTACAAGCTTTCTGGGAGGAGGTTAGGGAGATAGGCTCTGTGGTACGCCGCCGCTCCTGCCAGTAGTAATTCTTCTAGCTGCCTGGCTGACACATTTTGCTCGGAAACTCATGGCTGAACCCTCGCCAGATTTTCCCCCCTGCACAGGATCAGTTTGACAGGGACCGGTGGAGTATTTTTTGACCTATAGACATTTTCAGGTTTTCATGTTTCACATCTCACCACCTCCCTCTCCCTCTTTGTCTCCCTCCCGCTCTCTTAGTGGCATATTATGGTTACATCCATAAATCTTTCGGTCTTCTGCAAAGCCCAGGCTCGCTGCGGGAGGTGGGAAGGGCTCTGTGGCAGCATCGCTGCTGGCGGGTGAGGTACGGGACATTTTCAGCCTGTTTCCAGCCTCCCTTGCGCTGCTGACGGCAGCTCCAAGATCCAGCAAACTGCCTTTCCCTGGTGCAATGGGGATTCTGCCGGGCGAGGCAGGGAAACCAGTGAGAGCGGCTGAAACCAAAAGAAAAAGGGTTTATATTGGCACCTGGAAGTTCCCGACTCGAATCCCCGTCAGGGCGAGCCGAGCAGAGCTCCGCCACGGTGCATGGACCGCAGCCGTCCCCATCGCCAGGTCTGGCACAGCTCTGTGCCAGCGCTGGGTGTCAAGGCCAGCGGGGGTTCAGTGTGGGGTGACAGCTGCTCCTTCACCCTGGCTCCAGGAAATCCTGCTGTGCACAGTCGACACGTAGAAATGAAAATGCTTTCGACCCTTACCCCGGCGTCAAGGTGGCGGCTGTCATATCTCACCGGTGGCTTTATTGGAAGTTGTGCACACACAGCTGTCCACTCCCATTACCTCTGCCCTGCACAGATCGTGCGCCAGCGTCGGTCACCGCACGAGACAGCCGTCCGTCTGCCCGTGGCGCGTGGTCCGGGTGCTGCCCTCCTACCGATGCCGTTTCAGCCATCCCTTCGCTCCCGGTGCCGTGGGGCTGCTCTGCCCCTGGCTCTACCCCTTCCCTCTCTGCCCCACTCCTCGCCCCACAGCACCACAACCAAGTGAATCACGACCCCGTGCCTGCCCTCATCCCGGGTGACAGGATTCCCGAAACCTGTGACATGAGCGGGGGGATCCCAGGAGGTGCTGACACACGGTGAGCCAGCGGCTGGCAGCGCGGGGACGGGCGAGCGGGCCAGCACATGTCCCCGGAGCCGCAGGTTTGGGCTTCGGCGTCGCTGCCTCCGCAAGCCAGAGCCGAGGGACTTGCAGACACCCCGTCCTCGTGTGACTGCACCGAATCGGGATTATTTTTAAAGCTCGTATCGTGAGCAAGCATTAGTCAACAACTCTCCGTAGTCACCTCCTTCTCACGCATGGCTATAAAGGGCCAGATCATGCTCCTGATGGATTTCAAACAACGCCACGGCTCGGGGAGCAACAAATCTCCCCGCAGCAGCACTGTGCCACGCGTGTCATCCACTGGGAAGAAAAGGTAGGTCGGTCGATGGCTTCCCGTGAGCCTGGCTGCACCAAGAGCTGCTGGGGGCTGGGGACTCCGTACACCACGTGGATGGGAGCAATTCTGCCCCACACTCCGCTTGCTTATTCCCACCCACGCGGTGAATCCTGCTGTGGAAGGTGCCGGAACAATCCATCCCCCCGGCCCGCTGCCACCCCGACGGCAAGCTTTCCCTGCCCTCGCTGGGATGCCTGCGGGGAAGAAATGGCTGCAATAAAAAAAACCCCTGTGGATGTTTTGGATGGACCGTGTTCCCTGCGTGGAGCTTTCCAAAAGGCTGGAGCCATTCGCTTCCATTCCCAGTGGGGCGTCCATGCCCCCTCCGCGGGTGCCGGCCGGCTGCTCGGCCCTGCCTTGCTCTCGGGTCGTAGTCAATGAGGTGAAGCAGCAAGTAAATAAACAGGCAAACGAGCGCGGGGTTCGAAGCCAGGTACTCCCTGCCGCCCTCGCCGGGCTCCGAACAATGAGGTCCTTTGCTGCCAGTGGAAAAAAAAAAACCCACAAAAAAACCCCCAACACACAAAGCTTCCAAGCTGCTCATGGAAAGTCAGTGAAGCAATTACGTTAATGACTATGAATGGGGCTAAAAACAATCTTGGATGAAAATGAGTGAGGGGCCGAATGAAGCGACCGATTCATAGCCTGGCTCACGCACCCAGGAGTATTTCCAGTAAGCAAAGGCCTTGTTTTAGGGACTGTCTCATCCCCCATTTGTGCTTGGTGGGACTCTATTTCCACTCTGCTGGGTCCGGTGTCTCATCAAAATGCCTTCATAAATGGAGCAAACAAGGGCTGTATATGGCAGGGAAACAGTCAATTAACACGATCCGAGTTCTTTTAGGGGCAGAGTTAATCAAGCATTCAGCGTTTTGTCATTCTTGTCTTTCTTTCCTGGGAAAATCCTATTAGTATAAAATCACTTAATTGGGCACTTCAAAGAGCTGATGGGAAAACAGTCTTCGCTGGGATATAAACGCCATTCAGCCGAACACTGGGTTCATTTAGACTTTTGCTGGAGCGTGAGTGTTTCATTAAGAGCCTTCACGTTTCCCACTTAAAAGAAAAAAGCTTGTTAGTGGCGATAATAAAAAAAAAAAAAAAAAAAAAAAATCGTGGAGATTTGAATCTTGCTGAAGAGGGTTTTTACTGCCTGAACACGCGGGGCTTTGTTGCGGGGCTTTGTCCCCAGCAGAGCCTGTTACACCTACAGCGAGCGCCTGTCGATCTGCCTTCCTGAGCCCCGTGGGTTCACACCTGCCCGGGGTGTTCGTGCGAGTAAAAGCTGTTTGAAGAGCGACAGTCGCCCCCGCGGTCCAGAGGGGTGGGTGACAGCTCTGGTCACACCTTTGGGGTGGACGATGGTGCATTTGGCAGGACTGAACCTCAAAGCCCATGTGCTCGGCCCCGCTCTCCGCACTGGGGGGGGGGTCCTGTGCCAGTTCCCCCATTCTTGGGTTGTTCCCCTGGGCAGAAATTGAGGTTTTTGCAGAGTTTACAATTATCCCACCTTGAAAAACAACAGTGCGTGCCCTGCTCTGTCATTGCCGACTGCATCCCGACAGGATGGATGCTCATCCACCCAACCCTTTTCGGTTTCTTCCCCCTACGCTGGCTGACCTTAAGGAATATTACGTTCCCCCCCAAAAATACCACTTCACGTACAGCTTGGACCACCAAATCTCCGAAGCATCCCTGCTGCGGGGGAGGGCTGGGTGAGGAACCACGTGCATCCCTTCGTTTCTGCAGTCGGCGCTGGCAGGCTTTGGTCTGGGAAAATGTTTCCAGGTTGACCACGTGCTTACATATTAACGATGGTTTTTTATTCAGCCTTTATCAAAATCCTTACATGTAGGGATTTTTCGGGCATTTAAACCAGTCGTTACGGGCAAGGGCTGGCCCTCAGCCAGTGACTCCCATCGCACGCACCGAGATCCTTCCTGGGCACGACGTTTGGTTCTTGGCTTGGGGGTCAGGGCTGCCTCCCGTGGCGCCGCGGAGCCGTGCTTCCCCATCCTTCCCCACCTCATCCAAGGCTGGAGCCTTCAGACTTTCATCACCCAACCCAAACCGTTCCCCCGCTGCGTCCCAGAGCTCCCACCCACCTCCCCTTGGCTTTTGGGGGTGCTGCGCCCCGGGTCCCCCAGCGAGGACGAAGCTCAGCGGCGGAGGCGATGTGCCCGGGCACATTCCCCTGACGAAACCCTGGTTGTGCCAGCGCTGAGGACGGGTTGAGTCATGCACCGACTTTGCCCGCCATGAATAATGTCTTTGCAGCCGTGTCTGCAGTGGTTCCCCTCCCCTCCGCGTCGGCGGGACCCACCTGGGGGGATCCACCGGGAAGGAAACGCTCCCGCAGGCTCCCCGGCCGGGGCAGCCACCCCGGCTTCTGTAGGTGCTGGGGAGAAGGTTACTTTGAAAGTTGTGAAACCTGCAGTGATTTAACGTTATTCCGTTTGCTTCCAGGCGTTAGGATGGGTTTTTCAGGCAAAGGATAAGGATGGATTCCCCAGCGATCACACCCCTGCGGGGTGGGGGTTTGGGACACCCCTCGGGGAGGGCGAGCCTGGCCCGGGCGAGGTGACGGCTCCCACATGGTGGCTAAAAATGGTGAGAAAGAAACACCCCCCCTGCCCATGGCGCTGCTCCTCGTCCCCAGCCCTGCGCCTCTGACCTCCTCCTACGTGTTGCTGGGGCTGAACATCATGAGTCACCTTTGAGATTTTTTTTTTTTTAAATTTCCTGTACTGCCTTTTGTTTTAATCACACTTTCCCCCCCCCCCCCTCTTGTTTTTCTGATGATGCCACTTCAGACTTCACCACGGACTCTCTGACCCAGACCCTGCCGCCGTTCCTCTCCCCGCTTCCCATTTCCAGTAACCTGCTCGGCTGAGGTCTCCCCCGATGCCAGCGCTCCCCGGCTCCTGGTGTGGGGGCACGAGGAGGGGAGTGAGAGCAGAGTTTGCAGCAGCCAGAAACCTGCCCCCACTATCCCAGGGTGCAGGGAGCGGACCCCCACCCCCCCAAAAAAAATCACAGAGAGAGTTATAGAGTTATATTCCTAAGGGAAAATTTAGGTCTGATCTATTTTCTTGCTGGTTTTGCCCTGGGATGTGTCCCCCGTGTAACTGGGATGCTGGCAGCAGCCGGGCCGGTCGGTTATCCCGCATCACTTTGCTTTTTTCGTCCCTCGCTCCTGCAGCCGCGGTGGCTGGAGTTCCCCACCGGCTGCACAAGCGAGGCCGCTCCTTTCTCTGCCACTTCGGGCACTAATTTAAAAAGCTGCCGGTTTCAATGATCCCGTTCCCTTTTGTGTATTTTACGAAAAGCAGAGCTCGTTTCAGCAGTGAGCATCCTCTCGGTAAGTGCTGCTTTGCCTGAGAGCCCCGGCGCAGCTGGTGCGGGGAGGATGCTCACGGTGCTGCGGTTGGGCCAGTGTCGGGCTTCCCTTCGGGACCGATCACATCTTCCTCGCATCCAGAGGGAGCGAACCAAGGAACTGCAGCTGGTGGTTGGCGAGGAAACGATCCGCTACCGCACAGCGACGCAGCCAGCCCGCCGCAGTGCGGCTCGAAAGGCTGCTCTTCACAACCAGGAGCAAAAACAGTTCCCACATGGAAACATCAGGGACAGGTTCCCTGCGAGGGAAGGCGGCTGCTGCTCACCGCCTCCTTCCCTGCATCTTACAAATGGAAAGGCAGGATGGATTCGGCAGCGCTTGGCTCCAGACCCCAGCTTTCCAGGGTAGATTTTCTGCAGCGTGTAATAGTCATTCCGGATGCTTTCATATTCCCCATCCTCCTTTTGCCTTCCCTCCCCATCCCAGCGTGCCCATCCGGAGGCAGCCAAGGGGGCAAGCAGCCACCGCCGAGGCAAACACAAGCCCTTTGGCCGGGCGCAGCGCAGCGGGGGGACCAGCGATGGCAAACGCCCCTGCAGCGTGTGGCAGTGGGGGACCAGCGATGGCAAACGCCCCTGCAGCGTG
>JAVJGI010000038.1:1983881-1997645 GCA_035590275.1 Ibycter americanus
CCCCCCCAGCCTTCCTCAACTGGTGTAACTGGTCCTGGGTGCTGCAGGTGGCTGTGGGGGTGGGGAGGGTGTGTACCCCCCTCCCCGGGAGTGCCCGCATCGCCCGGCCGGGTGAGGCTGAAGGCAGCCGTGCACCTGCATCGCTCCGTGCCGAGGGGTCGGGGTCTCTGTGTCGCGGGGACCCCCACAGCTCTGCCCTTGGGGGGGCTGCTGGAAGCATCGCCACCCCCGGGGGGGGGGGAGGACAGGGGGGGGCTGGCCCTGGCCCTTCTCCCCTGGTGGCTCCGGGGATGTGGAACCGTGAGTCAGAGCCAAGCTGTTATCTCGGGGCTGCGGGGCGGCACCTGGGCCCTGGCGGTGGCCCAAGGATGGGGACATGGGTGGCCCGGGGATGGGGACATGGGTGCCTGACCCAGCCGGGAGGGCTGGGGGTGGCTGGTCAGGGTGTCACAGCCTGTCCCCTGCCCGCTACCTGCCAGGGCTTGCCTGGACATGCTGGGACATGCCGAGCAGTGAGGTCACCCCGGCTCGGCCGCCCGGCGATGGGACGCTGGTTTGCTATTTTTACTCCGGGATGCTCGGTGTGGGCTGGGAGTGGGGCAGGGCAGGGGGTTGGGGTGGCCCTGGGGACAGACGTGCCCCCCACCCCAAGCCCCCAGCCTGGGGGCTCTCCAGCTGCCCGCCTGGTGGCATGCCTGGCAGTGCGGTGCAGGGATCCGGAGGGGCTGGGGGTGCCGAGTTTGGGGCAGGAATCTTCCCTGCACGGTGCTGAGCACCCCATCCATCCCTGGGGAGGTTTTGGGGGTGCAAGCCTAGTGATCTGTTGTGACCCCGGCTTTGGGGGTGCCAGATCGGGTGGGCAATGAGAAAGCAATCTTGCACGCAGGGATTTCATTTCCATGAAGCTTTTTTTTTTTTTAAAGCAGATTTAATGAGCCTGGTTATCCAAGCGGGGTCAAGCCTTAGCTCTGAAAACCATCAAATCCCAGGGTGCTGCTTGCTTTGCCCTGATAACAAGGCTCCCCATGAGGGTGGGTGGCGTGTGGGATCCCGTAGCCCCCCCGCACGTGTAAGGGGGAGGGCTGCTCGGAAGGGAAGGCTCTGCCAAAACTGTGAAGGTCAAGGCTTTTGGCATCGGTTTGAAAAAAAACAAACAGCGTCTTGTCTCTGGTTACCCAACAGCTCCTTGCGGATAAGGAGGGTGGTAAACAAAGTGGTCAAGCTTGTGGCATGTTCTTGCAGTCGCTTAAAAGGCTTCCTTGCCACTGGGCCTGGGTTCTTGAGATGAAGAAAGTGGCCAGAAAAACATCCTGTTGCTTCACTTGCCCATGTGCCAACTTGCCTTGTGCCTGCGTGGAAGTGGGACCGCAGCGGGGCTGCAGATGGAAGCAGCGGCAGCAGCATCGGGATGCTGGATGCTCTGCCCCAGCAGGGCTTTACCTGCTGGAGGAGGAATGGGGAGCACCAACCTGTGCACCTTCCCCATCCTTCTGCATCGCACCAGGCTGTGTTTGACCTTGGTCGTGCTCAAGCTTTTGCCCAAGACGCTGCTAAAATCCCAAATGTCTGGGTCCAAGATGTGTGCTGGCAGATGGAGGTCCCCTCTGGGCTGCCTTGTTGCAGAGCCCAACCCAGCTTGTCCCACCTTGGCTACTGTGTGCTTTGCTCTGGTAGCAAGTGTGCTGGCCCTTGGGCTTGCTCGCACCTTGCCCAACGCCCCAGTAACTTGTTCTGCTTTCCTCCCAGCCGCCACGATGCCCCTGTCTCAGAGCAGGGCTGGGCAGATGCAGTGCAGCAGCAAGGTGTGCAGGAACCTCTTTGGCCCCGTGGACCACCAGCAACTCAAGAATGACTTTGAGGACCTGTTGAGGCAACACCTGGAAGAAGTTCAGGAGCGCTGGAACTTCAACTTTGAGACAGAGACTCCCTTGGAAGGACAGTTCAAGTGGGAGAGGGTCTTCCTGGCTGAGCAGTCGCCCCAGGAGGTCCACAGCCTGGTCACGGGCACCAGCAGTGAGAGCAGGAGCTCCTTGGTCCACAAGGTCCCCCCCAAGGACCATCTTGGCAGGATTTGCCCTGAGGCATCTCAGCAAAGCTCGGAGGTCTACAGGGCTGATTCCCCGCGGAGCTTGAAACGTGGGCAGACCACCATGAAAGGTGAGTGCTGGAGGCTTGGTGGCATTGGTGGTGTCATGGCTCTCCTGGTAGGGACAGATGGAGGGGACTTGGGTGCAAGACCCCTGCCTGGTGCCTGGGCGTGGGGAGGGGACCACCCTGCATGCATTTCTCCTGGGGGTCCATCTTCCAAGGGGAAAAGGCCACAAACTGGGTGCATTTTTGTTGCTGGGGGTTAGGCAGGGGGCTTGCGCTGGGCTTGTGGGTTTTATAGCTGAAGATGCCCCAAAAATAGCTCAGTACCTTCGGTTCTCACAGCCTGAGCCTCTCCTCCAAGGTCAGGGCCTGGGGTGGCAATGCCAGTGAGACCAAACAAGAAGAGATGGAGACCTACAGGCTCTTCTCCCTGGGAACTTTGGGTGGGTGGCTCTAAGGGGGAGCCCACCTGGGCTGGGTTTTGGGACCCTTCCTTGGGGGCATCTTCTTCTTCCTGCCCCGCTGCTCCCAACAGGCTGGAGGCACTTTCCAACCCTCTCTTTCTGCCCTCCAGACTTCTACAGCTCCAAGCGGAGGATGGTCCCTGACAAGCCCAAGCCGTGACGTGGCAGTGCTCGGCTCCTCTGCCATCGGGGCCAGCTGCTGACGCCGATGTGCCCTGGGGGTGTCCGTGGCTTTCTTCCCCCACCCTGTACTGTGTATGCTGTCTGTCTGAAGCAATGTAGAGTCTGTAGTTTCCTATTTATGAGTAGCTCCGGGGTCCTGAGGGACCTCTACTGTGTGCAATGTATAGGAGTAGCCCACGTCGAGGCTGGTAGCCTGATGGAGGAGGACTGAGATGGGCTTGGTGGGACCAAGGCATTGCCCTGCTGGCAGAGAAGAAAGTGTCCCCTGCCCTGTAGTGGTGGGGCCAAGCATCGTCCTTGCACTGTCCTGCTGTCCAGCTGTGGTCCTTCTCCTGCCTGATGGCTGGCTGTGGAGGACACTTGTGTCCCAGCCACCTGGTGGCACCAGATATCCTCAAGAAAGGGTCACCGAGCAGAGCTCTGGGACAGCCTGGCCCTGAGGACACGCTGGTTGCTGGTACATGGTGGTGGCCCTCTAGCCAGCGGGATGGACCCGGGGTGGTAAGCCCTTGTCCATGCGTGGAAGCGGAGTGATGTGGGGACTGCTCCTTCCCACGGCTGCTTGGGAGAGGGATCACTGTTCCTTGGACAGCCCTTGGGGTGACTGACTGGTGCCACCAGCCATCAGTTGGGCTGGAGATAGTGACAAACCTGCTGGAGATCTCCAGTGCTGAGCTCGGCACAGCCATTGCGGGACCAGCGCTGCCTGGGGGAGGCTTTGGGGTCCCCTGGACCCTGCTGACCCAAACCCCCACTTTCTTACCTTGTTGTTGGCTTGTTGAGTGGTGCTGCTCGCCCCCGTGTTCCTGCCTCCATCAACACTGGCACCAGGCTGGGGAGCTACCTGCTCCGGCTCTGGGCTGCTCTAGGGAAGAGTCCTGCTCACCAGCAGGGATGACACCGAAAGAAGAAGTTGTAGCTTTTTTTCCTTGGACTTTTTCTCCTTTGGGCTTGGGTGAGAGAGGACCCTCGCCTAGCTCTGCAGAGCGAGCGGCTTTGGTCACCTCTGGGACCAATGGATGTCCCAGCGCTGAAGGATGAGTCCCTGCTCTTGAGGGACTCGACACTGTCAGGTCTCAGCACTTTTGTGGGGTTCATCTCCTGCTCTGCTGGATTTGGGCTCTGGAAACTGGTGCAAGATGGTCCCAGGCAGAAAAGGGACGGGGTCGACCTGCCTTGCACCATGAAGCACTTTGCTCTCAGTGAAGCTGGCAAGCTCCCAGCACTAAATGTTTATTTATGAAAAAAGAAAAATAATAATGCTATTAAGTCTACGTGGAGGGGAAGGGGAAATACCTGTTTGTCTACAAATGTTAACTCTGAATAAACACTCACCTTGTGTAAGGGAATCGGTGTCTCTGGGTTCATGGAGAGAATGGTGCTGGGAGCAGGGTCTGGCTGCGGGGAGGAGGATGCTCTGGTTGGGGTCCCTGCCTGGTGCTGGGGGGGTCACTCTGGGGGTGCTGCCTTTGGGCTGGCAGCAGCACAAACCCAGCTGTGGGAAGGGGCTGGTACAGCCCTGGGTGGCTCCTCTCCAGCATGAAACATCCAAGCAGGAACTGGGGGGCAAAACCTCCCCACAACCCACGTGCTTTGCCCTGCTCCCTTGGGTTAGCTGGCTGCTGTGCGCCTGGGAGCAGGATTGGTGCTGCCACCGCAACCCATGCGGGATCTCACTGCAGGACCCCCGTGTGTACGTAGGCTCCTCTGCTGCCCCCAGGATTCCCCCTTCCTCGCTGTGAGCCTGGTCCTCTGCTCCTCACCCTCAGTACCTCGTGGGCAAGTGGCCATTAGGCACAGCAGGCTGGTCACGTCCCCCCCTTTAAGGGTCCTGGGTGCCCTGTGCTGTGGCAGCGCTGCTGATGCAAACATGCAGCAACAAGCCCTGGGTGGGACTGAGACTGGAGCTGCTGGGTGCCAGGACTGGATCCCCTGGGAGGCAGGGATCCACCATCAGCTGCTTCCTCTGAGGACTGAGCAAGGCTCATCTGTGGGCTGCCAGCTCGTTACGGTTAATGTGGTAACGACCCCATTTGCAGAGGATCCAGGTGAAAAGAAAAATGTTGACGGTAACAACCTTGTGTCACCCTTCAGCTGAGGATCCCTAAGGCACCTGCCTGTCCCCACAGCGCTGGGTGACACCCCCACATGCCGATGCCCCCTGAAACGCTCGCAGAGCGCAATCGTGCAGCCTTTTAGCTGCTGCTGAGTCAAGCCCTACGGATTTAGCCCTTTTAATCTTTTCCCCCTTGCGTCAGTCCTTCCAGCCCCCTTGGCTGCTGCCAGCTGCTTCCCCGCTGCTGTCACCTCCCGTCTGTCAGGAGCAGGAGCGGTGGAGGCAGCGAGAAATAAATCAGCAAATACTCCCTTGTCACCGTCTGTGGGGCTCTGGGGACAGCCAGGCTCTGGCTCTGCGGGGCGAGGGGCAGCTGGCACCTGTGCTGGAGTTTTGCATCCCTCTGGGAGACTCCAGCCCTGCATCACTGTGGGGAGGACTGTGTCCCCTCTGCTTTGGGGATGCAAAATGGTGATGGGCTTCCAGCAGCTGAGGGATGGATGGAAACCGTGCGCTTTCAGCCCAGGTTGTGTTTTGCTGCTCTCCCAGCCCAGCCCCAGCACGGAGCAAGGATGCAGGGTTCAACCTCCCACGATGGCTGAGAGGGGCCGGGAGGAGGGTCAGGTGCTTCCCCTCCTTTCCCCACTGTATTCAATCCCCTTTCACTGGGACCTGCTGGGCATCTCCTTGGGGCTGGAGGGGGCTGTTGGTGCTGTGGGGCTGGATCGTACCCTCCCACCGCAGCACAAGCTGCCGGCAGGGCTCTGCAGCTGGAAGCAAGATGCTGGAGTCTTGCTGGGCAGAGGGTGGGAATCAGGGAGCTCTCCCAGGGGTATTGAGGGTTTTCCCCCCAAAAGCATCCTCAGGGAAAGCAAAGCCAAAATTCAGCCTTCATGTGGTGGCACACAGCCCTGGGGGCTGCGAGCCGCGGTGGCAAGCTGAGCCCCCCAGCCTGGCCACTGGGTTGCTTCCACCTGGGAGAACCAGCACCAGTTTTGTTCCGAGAGCGGAGGAGAAACAGCTGAGCCCTTGATCTGCCTACAGATGCCCCTGAGCTGGCTGCTGCTTGGCTGGGATAGCTGGAGAGGAGCAGGGCTGGGCTCCTGGGAGGGTGCGATGGGGCTGGGCACCCACGCAGCCGGTTCCCAGCGAGGGATTTAACAGCTCGGATGGGGAGAGACGGGCAGGGCACCAGCCTGCATCCCACCGCTCCTGCCCCGGCAGCCTGCGCTGCGAGCCAGGGGATGGGAATCCTAGTTATAACCTAAAGATAGTAATTCGTGTTTCCCCTTGCTTGGAATCTCTTCCCATTTCGCAGTTAAAGCGGAGGGAAAATACACACAACCCCCCTAACCCCCCTGCGCCCTTGGCAAGCGGGGTGGGTGCAGGCCACGGGTTTGGTGCCGGCTTTAACGCTGAATTAATGATTCAGGCAGGAGCCTGGAAAAAAGCATCAGTGTGAGCAGCACAGCGGGTGGGGGGGCTCCAAATCCTGGGGCCAGAGAACCTGCGGCGGGGGGGGGTTGCAGGTTTGCTCAGTCTTTGGCAGGATGTTATAACCTGTGGGTTATCTAAAGTCTTGTACTTTGGGTTATTTGGGCTCTTAAAATAGTATTTACGGTTTCTCTGCTGCTTTTCCTCTGCCCCAAACCCCTCCCAGCCTTGGGGGGACTATTGCAAATCAGGAAAGAAAGGAAGGACGGGGAATTCTGCTGTGGTTCCCCATGACACCAGTGGTGCCTCTGCAGGGCTGCTTTGGGATCGGGGGGCTGGGGGGCTGGGGACCCTCTGGACAGGCCCTTCCCGCACCCCACTTGCAATGTAGCAAACAGGAAACGTGTGAGCACCGGCAGTTGAGTGTAACCCGAAAACGGAAAGCGCCTTGAGTAAGAGAGAGATGAGAGCCCCGGCACAGGGCAGGACAAGCATCCTCGGCGTGGGAGCAGCATCCCTGCCGGCCCAGGTTGCCCCGCTGCCCCGGAGCTGAGGGTCCCCCTCGGCAGGTGGGAAAGGTGAGTTTTGCTGCTCCGGGGATAGCTCGTGTATCACCTTAAAAAAGAGAAAAGCAAGGAAAACTTTATTTTTTCTTCCTATTGGTGAGCTGGGCGGGGGGGGGGGTTCTTGCTGCCTATCGGGGGACTGTGTCTGGTGTCCCTTTTCTGATGGCCGGGAGCAGCGTGGGGTGTTTTGGAGGGGGGCGCAGGTTGCTGGGAGTCGGTGATGCCGTGGGGGGGCCCTGCTCAGCCAGGGCTGGGGGGTGCCCAGCTCCCATCCCAGCCCCCCTGCTCGTTCTGTGCCTCCGTGGTACGGTGGGTTCAGCTTGCCCCCCCCAGCTGGGGCAGGTAACTGGGGGCTTCTCCACACTGTAAACAACCCCACTTGCCGCCCAGAGCTCCCAGTTCCGCTGTCTGGGAGACTGGGACCACCAGAAAGCCACCTGGTTTCTGCCTCCCCCGCCCCCGGTGTCCGGTGGGACTGCAGCAGTTGCCCAAGACCCTCATGCTTTAAGGGGAAAAGGATGGTTTGGGGGCTTATTCCCACGTTTCTGGTGCACTTGGAGATTTAGTGGAATGGGCATTGCAAAAGGAAAGGGGCAGGGGGCTGGCGCAGCCGGGGGTCTCCCCAGGCGGGGGGCAGAAAGCCGGGCTGGAGCCGGCTCCAGCACAGCCCCTGCTCTCGTCACCGCTCTCCGCGGCTGCGGTTTCCTTCTCTTGGTTTTTTGGCTTTGCCATGCAGAGAACAACCCCTCACGGGGATGGCACGGTGGCTGCTGGTGACGCTGCTACCCACCCAGGATGGGGAGGGGGGAGCGGGGGGGGGTCCTGAGCTCAAATCCCACAAGCCGGGGCAAGCACGCAGGCGTGATGAGAAGCACACCGAGGTCTTGGGCAGCTCTCCCCGGAGGTGACTCACAGCTGTGAAAGCTGGGGGAGGAATTTTAAAAGCTGCTGATGTGCTCAGAGGATGCAGGTAGAACCATCACGTCTTCCCCAGACCTCCAGCATCGCCTTGCCTGGTCCTTCGCCGGTGTCACCTCCCAGCTGTGCCACCTCTTGGGTGGCCCTTGAGCCCTGGCAGTGCCGGTGCCCTGCGCATCCTCTGTAGCCAGGGCAGAGCACGGGGAGATTTGGGGTGGCCACTTGGCCAGTGGCAGGAGAAGCCGCTTGCCCGGTGGGTGCTGGGCTTGAAGCAGCAGGGATGGTTGGTGCTCGCCCCTGGTCGAGGCTGCGTTTGCGCTGCGCAACCGGAGATAAGCGCCTCTTCCTATTGCCAAACCTGGGGCCCTTCACACCGGCCAAAATGAATTTCTAGCTGGGTCCCACCACGCTGGAGCAAAGGGCTCTGGCAAGGAGGGAGCCAGCTGAGGCTCAGCACCGGTTTGCCCCTCGGCAGGATGGAGCCAGCAGCCACGACCGAGCGGCGAGCGGCTGCCAAGGGCCGGCGCTTGGGCTCCAGCCGGCGCAAGCAGCTGCGTGAAGGCTCCGGTGAGGCGCTGGCAGCAGCCCCCGGCCCCGGTGAAGAACCACCGTGGGCATCTGAAATCATGCAGAGGGTGCAGGACTTCTTCAGGGAGCGGGACAAGGACCAGGCAGGGTTTGTCACCCGCTCGGATATGCAGGTATGGGATGGGGATGTCAGATGCCACCGGGGTGGCTGGAGGCTGGATGATGGGTAGGTTTTCCCCCTGATTTGCTTTGTTCTTAGAAATTGCAGGAGGAAAATTTCCCGTGCAGCACGGAGGAGCTGGAGCTTGTCTTCGATGGGCTGGATGCTGCCGGCACCGGGCAGTTAAGCACCGAGGAGTTCACTGCCGGGCTCTGTAAGTGCCGGCACGCATCTCCAAGCAGCCCGGGCTGGTCCTGGACACAGCCTCAGTGCTTTGCCAGGGGACACCTGAAACTCTCCCCTTGCTGGGTGGCACATGATGTCCCAAAAAGTGTCCCCATGCCTGGGTCTGAGCCCATGGCTCGCCTGGTGAGGGACCCTATTGTGCTGCAGCTTCTTGTTGAAGCCACGGGGTGGGAAGTGTGGGGGTTCGGGCTTTGATGTCCCCCTGGCCGGACACCGAGGGTTTGGGGTATCTGTCAGCAGGGCAGTTCCTGAGCTCCCACAAAGCTTCCAGGGGCCACCGCCGGCGGAAAACAGCATCCAGGAGGGTCCGCTTGGTCCTCCCAAGCCCGGCGCTGGAGGGGGCAGACAGCGAGGAGCAGAGACACTTCGCCACCTTTATGGACCAGCTGGGCACGGACAGTGTCTCTGATGAGTAAGCCACCCTGTTTAGCACCCGCGGGTGTCCTGCAGGATGGAAAGGCTTGGGGCAGGAGGTCTCCATGCAGGCAGCAAGCCCAGAAATGGCTTGGAGTTGCCTTTGGCCCAAGCACAGGAGCAGGAGACAGGATCACAGTCACCCCAATGCTCACCCGTCCCCCAGGACCGCACATCCTGAACGGTGTGAGCTAAATGACCCAGGACCCCATAGCTGGCCCAGCTTTGGGGGCTTCTGGGGAGATGCTCGCCACAAAAACCCCCTCTCCCAGCAGACAGGAGATCTGGCAGCTCTGGGTGAAGCTCCGGCAGGACGAACCCCAGCTCCTGGGCAACCTGGAGGATTTTCTGGCCAAGATGAGGCACCGCATCCAGGAAGCCAGGAGCAAGAAGGCGGCTTTGGAGGTGACCTTGAACAAGTGAGCCACGCCAGGGCAGCGGAGAGGGATGGGGTGGGAAGGATGGAGGCAGGGATGGGGCCCCTGCTCACCCCAGCCGTGGAGACGCACCCAAGGAGGGAGAAACCTGGGTGCTTCTCCATCAGTGGCTGGAGCAGAGGTTTCACTGGGAGCTGATGTTTGGCGTCGGGCTCCCTCTACAGTCATGCACAGGATGGCAAAAGTGCCGGACTCGGGCTGCTGGACGCATCCTTGCTGGGTGAAGCCCCCCAGGCAAACCCACCTGCAGCTCCCGTGGGTGATGTGGGGCCCCAGGGGCCAGCACCCACTGCAGCAGGGTCTGACCACCCACCCCCTGGCCTTGCTGTCCCCAGCAGGCGTGTGGCCGAGCACGACAAGGAGGTGCAGCAGCTCTGCGAGGCCCTGGAGCAGCGGATTCAGCAGGAGCAGCAGCGGCTGGAGCAGGAGGTGGGGCACTGGCTGCTCCTCTCCCCTTGCTGCCCATGCCAGGGGGGACCCAGCACCCCCAACCCCCCATGGCAGCTCCCAGACAGGTGAGTGGGTGCTGATGTTCTTGTTGCCATCCCAGAGCATGGCCCGGAGCCACCAGCACAGCGCAGACCTGCAGCGAGTGCTGGATGCCAGCGAGAGGGAGGTGCAGCGCTTGGTCACGGCGCAGATGGAGGTGAGCTGGCCCCAGCCCCCAGCCCCATCTTCGTGCGTACAGGCTCTCCCACCATGCTGTAACAGCAGCACGGAGCTGTACAGATGATCCCAGTCTGTCCCCTCCAGCCCCTGATGCAGGTTGTCACACAGGACCTCCATCACCACCTTTGTCATCCCCTCCATCCCCAGAGGACCCAAGTTGAGTTTCCCACCCACCACTCTTGGGGGGTGGCAGGGAAATTCAGCCCCAGGTCTAGAGGAGAAGGTTATCCACCTTTTTTTGTTTTGTTTTGTTTTGTTTTGTTTTGCACGGGGGTTCTGGCGGGGTGTGAATGTCCTGGTTGCCATCCCACAGCTGGAGATACGGTGCCGCAGCCTCCGCAGCACGCAGCAAGCCACCAGCACTGAAAACCGGCAGCTGGAGGAGAGCAACCGGGTGCTGGAGGACCGCCTGCAGCACCTCCACCAGCAGCTCCAGCAGACCCACGGGCGCCTGCGGACAGCGAGGGCTGCGGTGGCTTGGGAGCAGGCAGAGGAGCTGGGGTGAGTAGCTGAGTGAGCATCATGTCCCTCGGTACGTGCGTGATTTCCCCCTGGGGGTTGCAGTGGATGGGGAATTGAGTTTGATGGGTCTCAGCCATCACGATGCTTCAAAGGTCTCCACGGTGCAGATTAAGCGTGGTTTGATGTGAAAAGCATCAGAAAAAAAGCCAGGACTGTCAGCACCACGCGCTGAACGTGTCCCTCGGGACTGATCCATGGGTCATGGATTTTGCTGTCCTGCACCAGCCCATCGCTGCTCCTGGGGCTGGGGCCAACCCTAGGGCAGGGGTGGACGTGGTGAACGGGATGCAATGGCCACTTTCACCCCTGTGCTCTGTGTTTGCAGGGACAGAACGGTGGCAGAGCTGCCCAGTGAGACACCAGTGTCCCCACAGGTACGTCAGCTGGGAGCATGGGGACGGGACGGGGTGTCCGTGCTCCGGGGTCTTGCGTTGTTTGCTCTGGGGCTGCCAGGGAGCCCGAGAGCACAGGGTGCTGCGGCGGCAGAGGCAGTGCCTCCCCTAAAATCTTTCTCAAACTGGGTTGGCATGGTGCCATACAGGTGTTTGGGAAGGGAGGGGGGGTAGCAGCACCTCAGTTCTGGTACCCCCAAGATTTTGGGCGATACCTGCCAGAGAGCTCAGCATCGTTTCAGGTAGACGTGCTCCCTCGCCAAGCACTTCTCTCTCTCCTCTTCCTGCCCTGTTTACTGCAGATGAGTCCAGAGAAGAGCGAGAAATACCGCTCCGAGATGCGGATCAGGCTGGGGTCCCACAGCGGCAAGCCCAAAGCCAAGAGCACCCACCAAGTGTAAGGGGTCCTGAGCACCCACCAAGTGTAAGGCGTCCTGAGCACCAGCTCCTGCTTCAGCTTGTGTTCCCGAGGTCTGCGAGCTGGCGCCGAGCACCAAGTCTTCTGCCCTCCCCAGGGAAAGCACGATGTTTAGTCCCTTTAATGCTCCTTTTCCACCTGCTCATCTCTCATCCCAGAGATCAGACCTCTTGCCCCAGCTTGTCGCCCTGCATCGCCTCCTTGGCTCAGGCACCCGGCGTGTCTGGCCAGGAGTTGTCTTTTCATCTCCGATAGTGTGAATGCGGAGCCTGGGAAGAGGCACACTCACTGGGCAGGATACGGCCCTGGGTCAGGCTCCCTGGGTGTGCATCCTCCTTTCCTTGTCACCATCGCTGCCTGTGTGAGCCTCCAGTACACCCCGGGGGTCAATAAAATGGGGGCTGGAGAGGGATGGGGGGTGGTAGACCCCCTGGTACTGGCTCAGGTGGGTGGGAGGGAGATGGAGTCTGACCTAGCGACTGAGCTGACCCCTACGTTTTCTGCCCTCTCCAGGGTTTGGGAAATGCAGCCAGCAGAAAAAAGCCTTCTGGGATCCCCGAGGAGAGCGAGCTCTGCAGAAGAGGACCCCTTCCCAGAATCTCTGAAGGAGGAACACTTTTCTGACCAAAGCTCTTTGCTAAGAGAGATGAATGATGCAATAGCGGCTCTGAGCAAACAGCTGAAGCCACAGGCACTGGGTGCACCCCCCACGCCGGCAGACACTGCCCAGCACCCCCAGGACGATGCTGAGCCCCAAATGGGGCCGGAGGAAGCCACAGCCCAAGGCACAACTCCTGAGGTCCTGCCAGACGCCCTCTCCAGCCACACCGGTCACAAGGTGTTTGAAGGAGACCTGAAAGAGGGACCAGCTGCAGCTGAGCTTTGTGCTCCAGACGTGACACAGGCTGGTGCGTCCGTGGGAGCAGGGCACCGCAGGGCTCAGGAGCCAGGAGCAGAGCAGGGAGAGAGCCCAGAGGAGGTGCAGAGGATGTTATTCCAGCAAGGAAAGGGCACTGGTGCAAAGGAGCTGATGCTAAAGGTGGCTGAGCATCTGCAAGGAGCACTGGGAGAGAGCATGGAGCTAGGAGAGCAAGTGCGGATGGAGGCAGGAGAGCAGGCATGGATGGAGGCGGAGGGAGCAGGATGGATGCAGGAAAAAACAGGCTGGGAAAAGGCACAGCTCCTGGGAGAAGCTGAGGAAGTGGCATTAAGCCGGGGAGAAAATCTGGAGGCAGGTCTGGAGCCACCTGAGGCTGGGGAGGCAGGTCTGGCAGTGGGCTGGTGGCTCGCTATGGATGAGCCTCATCCAGCTGCGGCTCCAGGTGAGTGTGCGCAGCCCATGGGCACGGCGCTGGGGGAAGAGGCTGCCCCGCCATCGAGGATCTCCGAGAGACTTGAAATAAAGCCGGGAGGGCACCTGGAAGCAGAGCCGCCATCCCAGGGTGAGGTGCAAATGGGAGCAGCCCAGGGGGATGATGCCTTCCCCGAGGTGATGGTGGCTCCTGGCCCTGGGATGCTGGAGGAGGTGCAGCCCCCAGGAGAGGCCTCGGATGCCGACGTGCTGCCAGCCCAGGCGCAGCGTGGAGGGAGCAGCAGAGCCGGGGCGCAGGACGGGGAGGTGGAGGTAACATGGCTCAGGGCGATGGAGCCGCAGGGTGAGTCTGTAGGGGGGGACACGCCGTGGGGGGGAGGCGTGGGTGCAGGGGTGCCACGGCCAGCGGCTCTGCCACCCGCCGATGTGCAGGAAGGTGGAGCGGGAACAGATGTGCAACAGCTGGAGGCCCAGAGCAGCGATGCCTGTGTGCAGCTGTTTGCAGAGGTGGAGGCAGCTCTGCAGCCCCCGAGTGAGGTCGGCTCCCCGGGAATGGAGCAGGGAGGGAGGGGGGCTCCAGGTGTGCAGCCACTGGAGGAGGATGGTAAAGCAGAGTTAGGGCTGGGGGGAGAAATGGGTGCTGCTGCCGTGCACAGTGAGGGCCCTTCCCCAGCAGCAACATCTGCAGGGAGCCCAGACCCATGTGGGCTGTTCCCAGTTAAGGCTCAGGCACTGGAACTGGTGGAGGCAGAGGGCTCCTGGGCAGACACGCAGCTACATGGGGGTGCCAGCCCAGAAACCCCCCAGCAAGGGCGGGACCGTGCAGCCTTACATCTCATGGAGGAGGGTGAGGATGGGGAACAAGGGCAGGGTGAGCGTGAGCTGCCCCACGAGCCTGGGCTTGATCCGCAGGGAGCAGGAGTCGGGCAGGGAGAGGGGGCTGGAGCGGGCATG
>JAVJGI010000038.1:2008647-2041570 GCA_035590275.1 Ibycter americanus
GGGGGGGCTCCGCGGGCCTGCGGGGGCTGCCCGGGCCGCAGCGAGGCCCTCGCCAGGCGCCCAGCTGCGGGGGTGGGGGGCTGGTTTCTGCTTCAATTTTTCAATTTTTTTTTTAATTATTATTTTTTAAAAAAATCTTGACTGGAACTCCTCGGCCTCAGAGATAACTAAGGGCGATGCCGTGGGCCTGTGGCGGGGTCGGAGGGGCTTCACCCCGGGGCTGGGACCAGGCCCCTCAGCAGGGCCGAGGGAGGCAGCAGGAACGGTGCTAAAGCAGATGAGAATGTGGGTTTATTTATATTATTTCAGGTTCACCAGCGAGGCGAGCGAGTTTGCCCTTTTAAAGACTCCTCCGACAGCCATCCTCTCTAAATATTTAGCTTTCCAAAGCCTGGGTCCAGACACCCGCCGGGCCTTGGGTGGACTGGGCCTTTGGGCCGGGATCCTTTGGGCCGGGATCCTTTGGGCCGGGATCCTTTGGGCCGGGATCCTTTGGGCCGGGATCCTTCGGGCCGGGATCCTTCGGGCCAAAATCCTTTGGGCCAAAGTCCTTCGGGCCAAGAGCCGCTGGGATTCCTGTTGGCAACAAGAGCTGCTTGTTCCTCCAAGGGTGGTGGAGTTCATAAAAAAAATAGCAATAACGTATGGGTTCCCTAACATAAAAGGCCTGTCTCTGAGGGGCTGCTGTTCGTGAGGGATAAGACTCGCTCAGTATGTGCCTGCGGCGGGGAAGCGGGTACAGTAGCTTGTTGTTATTTGGTCGGTTGTATTGTGATAGGAAGGGATAGAATGGGGTGTTATTTGTTTTTTAAGGCCTCATCTGCTCTCGAAGCAATGTGGGAGCCTACTGCCTTATTGCCTGGCTGAGGACGTGGGTTGCTCTCGAGTTTGTTGAGCTACGTTGGGTTTTTAACGTTGTCTGCAAAGGTGTTTGCTCAGAGTTGAATACAAATGTAGAGGCGGGGAGAACTGGGATGTATCCCAGCGTTTTATTGTAGTAGGATGCTTCTGCTGTTTGGAAAGGGGGAAATTGCTGTGTTTGATGGCGTTTCTGTAGGGATAATTGTTTTAAGTGGTTCCAGGCAGATCCTGCAAGCAGGGGAAGCTTGCTGAATCTGCTGGAATTCAGCATGCGAGAGCTTCACAGGCGAAAGCTTTGGCTCACGGGAGCCAGAGGAAGCTAGATAACCTTTCAGACCGGTCAGCATGCCAGTTGCAGCGTCAAGGCAACTAGAGTCATCATAAAAGCTGAGGGGGGGCGAAGAAAAGGTATTTAATATTGTGCAGATGTGCTGGCTTTTGCTTGTTATATGAATCAGGGTATTGTATGGATGAAAGAGTTAGTAAAGCAATATATTGTTTTTATAGAGTCAAGTGCATGCCAGGTGCTTTACAGACGAGAAGAAAAGGTCTCTGCCTTGGAGACTGCAATCCATAATGAGATATTATTGATCAAACCTGCTTTGGGACAGCTTTGCTAGCCCATGGGGCTGCTCAGGTGGTAAGATCTGGGACAAATATTTGCATGGAATGCAAGGAATGTCAGTAGAACAGGGCCAGGAGCTAATTAACCTGGCAATGTAGTGCAGCGTGTTCTCATTGCACGCTTGGGGTTAGGTTAGGTTTTAATTTGGCATTTTACTCTTCTGGTGTTTCTAAGGCTATGGCTGGAAGTTTGACACTAATGTTAATATAACATCTGACATTAATTGCTTGAGTTGGATGCTTAGGCAGCTGCTGACCAAACAAATAGGGGTTATTTTTCAGCCAGATGATTTTCCTGATCTGGTTCGCCATGTGACCACATAAAACAAATGTGCAAGAGCAGAACAGGGAGTTGATCTTGGGGGAGAGGAGCAATTGCTGAAGCTGGTAGTCCTGTTGGAAAGTGTCTGGGTTTGGGGTTTTGTTTTTTCTGAAACTACACCCTAGCATTGCAGGAAAAAAGATATTAAAAATGCTATTGCTTGAGTTCTGACTTGTAGGAGCCCATGGTTTAGGGGGGTGAGCCATTGGCCAGTTCTTTAAAGGCAAATCGGATTTCAGGTTTGGTTGCCTAACAAGAGAATCTTATTTCTTGATATATACGTACGTACGTTTATGTCTGATTTGTCCTATGGGAGCAGCCAGAACAAGTTAGAGCAGAGCAAATCTAAGTTTAGCTAGCATGTTACGCAGTGCTTGTCAGCTTGTTCTCAAGTGAGCAAAACGGGTCTGTGCTTTTAAAATGCAGGCTGTGCTGTGAGGTGTGTGCAGAGAAGAGCCATGTAAATAGTTATGCGATTCTTGCAGTAGATCAACAGACTTCAGGGAGCAAGGTGGTGAATCGGGTGAAGCAGCGCACTGGATTCAGGAGCTGGTTCCTGGTGTCAGGTAGTATTTAAAGGAAAAGGGGGACAGGGGCCTGATTTCTATTTTCAGCTGTCAGCTGGGTGCATCAATCACGCTTCTCGTGTTTTTACGTGGTGGTCCTCAGCCTCTGCTTTCAGGGCAATGCATTGCTAAACTCCGTCTCCCCAGAAAGTTTCCGTTGTCCCAGTTTGATCCAGGTTAGAGTTTTCCCAGCTCAGAAACAAGGGGTGTAAAGCAAGACCTCATAGATGCTCCCTTTCCCGCAGCAGTGTTTTTCCGAGGCAAAATGTGTCTCTAACAACGGGATTCTCACATTGGCAGCTAGTAGCTTATCCAGCAAATCCTTTGCATCTTTACTTTGGCCCGTCCGCTGCTCTTGGTATCGCGAGTCTCTGCCTTCGTGACAGACAGGGGGTGTGGTGGAGGAACACATCTCTATTTTTGGCATCTTAATGTTGATCGCTTATAGGTGTGTTCTTACAAGCTTCCCTGTTGAAATTTCATGGTGGGAAATAATTTGCTATCAAATGCCATTTTGTCTCAGTGTCTCATTCACAATGCAATCCTTGCTGCGGTATTTATGTGGCATTTCTGCCTGTGAATGACCTGCAGGCAAACTTTCAGAGGAACCTAGCAGCTTTTGTTGCCTGCGGAGCACGCTGCTATCGTGTTACTGTTACTCAATAATCAGTTGGCCTGGACATAGGTTGCGAAAATTTAAACAAATTGTAAACTGTTGAACTTTGCCCCACGCGTACTGCTTATTTATCTGTCCTGTTCCTGTTGCTCGCAGGGGATTTAATGAAAACAAATCTACGTTAAAATAAGCGACTGAAATTCTAGCGCAGGAGAGCTTAGCTTGGCTACTGTGTGTGATGATCTGCTTTGTATTGCTGGCACTTGTACTTGGTGAGCAATTGCTTTATGGGACGGATTCATTTGGAATAGACGAATAAATAGTTTGATTGATTTCTGGGAAGCTTTGTTCATTTACGTAAGCTGTGAATCTTGGTCAGTTCTTCTCTTGTCAGGAAATTTCACGGCTTTTTTCAGTCCCCAGGAGATATTGAACCCACAGAGACTGTTAGGATTGCAGCTAAATCTGCCTTTGGCTGCCAACAGGTTTGCTCCAGAGAAGCCTTCCTCCTTGCCTAGACGTTGCGATGTTCCTGTCATCTCTTTGCACGTGCTGGTGTTGAGCTGTACGGCTGGAGTGTGTTTTCTGTTAACGTGCCGAATCTCTCCACAGGGATTTTTCATCGGAGGCCATGGAGCTTTCGGCCAATGAGCTCAGCATTTATGACAAGCTATCAGAGACGATTGATCTAGTGAGGCAGACCGGCCACCAGTGTGGAATGTCAGAAAAAGCCATCGAGAAATTCATCAAGCAACTCTTAGAAAGAAACGAACCCCAAAGGGGACCTCCGCGATACCCTATCTTAGTGGCTCTCTACAAGGTAAGATGTCTTTTATGCATGCACAGACTGTTTGTGGGTCGGAGTTCTCCTTTTGCACCTGAGCCTTTTATTTCCCATTGCATTTTCTTGAAGAATTTTTCTGAGTTCTTTATTTAAAAAGCTGTGAAGTGGCTGTGAAGTGTAGCTTCCTTCCTTCGTCCCATAAGCTGGTTTGAAAACAGAAGACAGCTGACCAGGATTTGAAATTGCTCATGTGTGCTGAAAATTTAACATGTCAACACACCTTCCTCTCCTTAAATTATTAAAGAATGAGACTTGGATTGATTCTTCAGGCAAAGATTCCCTGTGTCAGCACCCTCAGTGGAAATGCGAGGAAAGGAGGAGATTCTTAAAGTTCAGGGTTGAATAATGAAGTTTCTGTTTCTACCTCTGTCACAAGCTTCTGCCTGTCTTTATTCTCCTTCTAGTCTATAAAATAAACCTGTTGCTGTGATGCTTGATGCTAGAAAAATGTTTTGAGACCCTTAACTAAAAGACGCTGTAAAAAATTTTACAAAGTGGATGAAAGGGATGCTATTGTTAGGTAGCTTCGTGGTGCTTGAAAGGTTGAAAACCTTTCCACTGACATAATATTTAGTCATATTTTAGTGTTGTCTTTACAAAATCAACACAATGGTTTCTATTTAGGAAAAAAATCAAGCCTTCTTCCTTGCATCCTATAAAAAGCTGTAAAATGAGGCAGGAGAACAGGAAACTGGAAATGTGAACTTTCAGCTTCTGTTCTTGTTTTTGCTGTTGATTCACTTTGACTTTGGCCAGGGGCAGAAATGCGTCATGTCATCTTTTTTAAGGCTTATTTGGGATTCTGGTATGGAGGAGGGAACTGGTGCCAATTCTGCCAAAGTGTTTCGAGGCTCAACGGATGTTTGCAAAAAGCCTTGAAAACCTTGTGTAAGAGGTATGGCAGAAGTGCAAGCTTTTATTTGATTAGGTGGGAGGAACTGGAACTATCTGGAGATAATCCTCATCGCTCTGGTGCTGGATTATTTGCAGTGCTAAAATATATGAACAGAGTTGTGGTGGACTGAGTTTGAAGGCTGCTTAATTTCATCCTTGGAAAGCCCTATCAATAAAACTGCGTGACAACTCTGTGTACGTAAATAGCATTGCAGTTGAATGAGGAGCCACAGCAAAAATTTTGAGTGTTCGTCTTGCAGCGCCCAGCCACAACCCTTTGATACCAGCCAGAAGGTGTGTCCTGGTCTGAGGATGCATCAGCTCACTGCGGTATAATTAATTATGTGCCTGTTTTCTCTCGCAGGGCCTGCTCACACTGGGATTGGTCTTGCTGACTGTTTACTTCGTGATCCAGCCATACAACCCGCTGCCGCCTGAAGCTCCGCTCTCCAGAGCCCATGCCTGGGGCTCCCTCATCGGTCACATCCGGCTGCTCTCTCTGCCTATTGCCAAGAAGTACATGCTTGAGAGTAAGGAAATTATTTCTCTGCTGTAACATAAGCCTAGCAAGAAATACCAAGTTAAATACCAGCCATGCAAATCATTTGAGTGTCTCCCTGAGCACCAAATAACAAATGTGTTACTGGCATGGCACCATGGTTTTCTCTTTTCCTACCACTGTACTTAAAAATAGCATCCTGAATTCTAGCTGGGGCTCTTTCCTTCCATTCGTTGGGGCTGAAGCATATTTTATCTCTAACTTCATAATTTTGTTCTTGCACATTCTCCTTTCCTTGCTTTTAGCACCTCAGGTTTTTTTTTCCACAAGAGTTCCCCTTCCTCTCAAAATTTCTGCAGTTCTGAGAATCATACCGTGATAGCTGCGCTGGGTAAATGTCACCTTCTTTTATTTTTTTTCTGAGTAGGCAGGCAAAAACAGTTTTGTCAACCAAATCTTGGTATCTGTGAGCGAGGTGTAGAAACCTCAACATGTGACCCAGGTTTATGGAGAAGTAGTTTTTGCCAGGTAGTGCATTCGGGAAGGACCGTGGGCTTTAGAGCTATGGTATTCATAGCCATTAATGTAACATTAAGGGTAATATGTGTGTGTGGATGCTAGATAAGTGGCTCCCTAATGACGTGGTCCCATCACGGGAGAGGGATGTAATAGATTTTCCTAGACTGGCATAATAGAAATGGAAAAGTTTGAGTATTTCTCATTCTCAGTTAATCATTTCCACTGACTTAGGCTGGCAAATGGATGTAAGCATGGACTCTGCCTCTTTGATAAAATACAAAGACTGTCAGTAATGATAAAGCTGTGAATTATTTTGAGCAGGGATGTGGCACAGTGTTGATCAACTGTCGGCTCACTGTAAAAACAAACTCCTGTATCCATGCCCTTGGTGGGTTTATATTTAGCTTCGGCAGCTCATTGTGTTGGAGTTGTCTGTTCTGGCTCTGACCTTCCTGCCATAGCTAAAAAAGGCGCCCTGAAATGCCAGCGCCGTTCTGCGTTTTCTCTGTGTGTCTCCCTCTCTTCCGCTGACACGTGGGATTTCTGTTGACTCGGGTTCGTATGGGTGGGACGGGGTATCCCCCATTGTTCGTTTCCTTCCTTGTACACTGGGATCTCTCACAGGGAGGAAAAAACAAAGGCGAGGAGATGGCTCTGATAGCCACTTGACATGAGTAGCTTGCTTATCTACTGCATTTCAGCATTGACAGGAGCGAACACCCCTCTGCTTCTGTATGGAGAAGGAAGCCAATAGGAACTTTAATGCTTGTATTTGTTTAGTGAATTTTTGTTCAGAAAGTTCACAGGTTCTTCCTTCAGATGCTGCAGGGCTGCATTGGGTGGGGAGAGCCCGGGGAGGTTCCTTGAGACAGCAGAAAGTTTATAGAACAAGGGCTGCCTGAAATCATGGGTCTCTTGCTGTGAAGATAAAGAAGAGCAGGAGCAAGTCTGGGCTACTGATGGGAAAACCAGCTGAATGGCGAGGAGACTGGGGAACATCCAAAGGAGCAGGGAAAAAGGGAAGAATGGATGGAAAGGAAGGATGTGAGGCTGTTGTTTAAATGCATATAAAATCCCTCGTGCCTCCATGAGTCCTGGAAATCTTCTGAAGTGATTGAGCAATTGGGTGGGCAGCAAGCCAGCTGTGGGGAAAGGAGGGGAGGTACGAAGGGGACAGGGCAGTGTCCACTCTGTTTTTCCAACCAGTCTTAAGTTGTGGTGGAAACCACAGCATGTCCCAGTTAACGGATTCGCTAGGGATGGCTGGGGGAACTTTGATCCTGCCTTAGCAAAAGAAACTGGACTAGCTATTTGAATGGGAGAGTGCAGCACGCAGCCTGAACCTTGGCTGTATTCCTGTGGGAATCCCTCATGTCCTGGCTTCCTGGCAGGCAGCTGTGGCCACCGGGACTGTCCCAGCGGCACTGGTGTCAACTTCATGGCTTGCTGCTGAGTGGACTGTGGTAAAGCCATCCAGCACGGATCCAGAAGAGGGAGTTTCATGGTGTGAGGCTGAGTGGGCTCCCAAGCTCTCTCTCAGCCCTGCTTTGTGCGTGATGTAACATTTTGCCTTCGGTTTTCGCCTTGTGGCCTGCTGCAGGGAAGGGGTAAAGCTGTCTCATGCCATCCTGTTTGTTGATGTGAGCGTAAGGCTGGGAGGTCTTGCAAGCAGGTCTAGCGTTCTCTGAATCATGCTTCCATAGGAGAAGGTGCCGTGCAAGGAGACCGAGCAGCAGAGAAAACCATTAACGAAGGGACTCGATGTACAGACTCCTCTTCCTTTCTCTGTGTAGATCCTGGTAGATGAAAATTATGAGGGGGCTGAGGATGAAACTTGGAGCTTTCTGTGCTCGGGCACCAGTTCAAATCCAGCTTGGGCTGTTCCTGTTGAAAGCCACCTGTTAGCAGTTTGGAGGCTGCCTTGGCCCACCGGCAGTGCTGGCAGACTTCCCCTGGCCGCGCTGCCCGACGTGGTGCGGACAAAGCCTGGCCATAGCGAGCGTGGGCGCAGGGGTGGTCCACGCCGTTTCCTCCAAGCCTGAAGCGCCTGAGCAGGCAGGGGCAGCCTGCCTGCGTGGGGCTGCGGTCTGGGGTTGTGCTGTCCCCCCTGAGCCTGCTCGGGAGCAGTGGGCTTGGGGCAGCTTTCCTGTCTCCGGGATTGCAGGTTGGAGCCTGGTCCCCTGATAGATGTGGGCTGAGCAGCCAGGTTTGTGTTGCAGAACAAGGGGAGCTCAGATGCCTGGTTTCCCCCGAGAGCCAGAGCCCCACGTTAGAGTGGTGGTGAGGCTTTGGGAGGAGCAAGGGTGCAGGATACTGCTGCTCTCTCCCTCTGACTCAGGGTGACCTGCCTGCACTCTCACCTTCATCCTCGTCCCTTCCATCCCAAGAGCTGTGCTGTGGATGACAAGGGCTGCCTGTCTGTTGGTGGCTGTGGGTGGACCTTTGAGCAGCCGAGGTGAGGAGCAATGTCCACAAAGCACTCTCTTGCGTTAAATTTGTAGGATTAAATCCAAAGTAAATTTCCTTTTTGCCTGTGTCTGCTCTGTTGCTTGCTGGCTTTCTCCCCCAGATCAATTCCCATATTAAAACGAATGTTCCCACCCTTTGTTTCTTCAAAGCTGACTCTTAGACCCTTGGGTTTGGCGTCTGTGCCTCTTTTTCAGCTGTTTTCCCAGGGCTAGGAACCAAGGTCCCTTCGGTTGGGGAAAAGTTCTGTGGAAATGTGGTTTGCATTTGCTCTTCCTGAGCTTGTGTTTACACAGAGCTTGTGTAAGCCCCAGTGCTGGGTCATGCTGCCTGCTCGGGGCCGGGGGAAACGCCCCTCACCGCCGCAGCACGCAGCTGATAGCCGGCTGGATCAGCGCTGCCAGTATATAGCAGGCTCTACCTGCTGTAAGGAACACAGTGGATTTGGGGTGGGCACGTGGGGTAACTCAAGGCTTTCTAGTGCTGTTCCAAGGAGAAGGTAAGGCCTCTGTAACCTGGGGTTGTTTCTCCTCTCTGACATAAGCTGGGACGGACAAGTCGTTCCCTCTGTGTTTCAGTTCTGTGGTGCAAAGTACGGGTACAAGTGCTTCCCTCTCCCTGCGAGCATTAGGAAGCAATAATGAGCTCTCAAAGCCTTTAGTAATCAGAGCCAAATGAAAAGGAATTTTCTCTTTTAAAACAAGCTTTAAAACGACAATGATGGTCACTCGACCTGTTTTTCAGTGGTTCTTCCTTTCGCAACTGTGTCACATCCTTATAGCTTTGTTAATATCTAAATATGAATTTTAATGTCTTAATATCTATATATGAATTTTAATGTCAGCTGGTTGATAACCGTTCTCTGCCAGCTGCACAGAGCAATGACATGATGAGCAGAGCGTTAAGTTGCTCTAACATTAACTTGTGTGTCTGCCCGTGATGAGTTCAGTCCTTGCAGCCTGAAAACCTCAGCAGAGCAGGTCAGTCAGTGGCAAACAGGTTCTCATCCAACAGCACACTGTACTGATAGCAGGGGTTTGTAATGACCTCAAGGAAAATCCAACTTCGCTTTTAATAATGAGACCCAGTCCTGACTGCATACATCCTACACAGGTCAAAATCAACTGGATCAGTAGCTGCTCAGCACACCTAAGTTCGGACACAAGCACGCATGGATCTTGGTGTTGGAAAAGGGATCCTGCGCAAGTTACCCCCAGCATGCAGAAGACTCCTTGTGTTAAATATTCCTTTTTGCCTAGACCGATAGGGCTAAATTCATGTTTATGGATTTTATACACAATCTGTTTTAGAGAAAGGAACACTGCTGGAGGAGCTGTGTTTAAGCAACACCTTGTAAATGGACTGTCACTGTCACAGCCTGCTGGGTGCGAGAGCTATTTGTGGGGACGGGTCAGAGCAGGCTGGGTTACTGGGAGAGGACAGCAGCCTCTGCCTCTTGGCTGGCCACCTTCGGTTTAGCTGGAGGCTTGCCTTGGCGCCTGGCCAGGTCCTGTCTTCTTTCTGATCTTAACCCTTTGCAGGCAGCCTGTGATGGGCCAGCCACGCTTCTCTCCGCTTCTCACACTCCTCCCCTCTTACTGTAGCCGTAAGCGTGTTCATCCTTGGCGCAGCTCTGTGCAGGAAGGGAGCATCCAGCAAGCCTTACACGAGGGTGGACTTTCTGCTTCTTGAGCGCAGTGCGGGCTAAGCAGCCAGGTATTCAGCCAGCCTTTCCCCGCGGGCTTTGCAGCCCACGCTGCATCCGACCTGCTGGGTTCAGTGATGCGTGAGCCCGAGGAACATGGGGCCCGCTCTGAATGAAAGGGTTGCACAACAAGACTGCTTGGGAGGTAAAGCAGGATCTGATTTCTAACTTCTTGCTGCCTTCAGCATGGCCTTCTCCTCTTGCTCACAAAGGATATATTTTTTTTTTTTTCCCCTAAGTAAAGTCAGGCTGGTTTGCTCTTGTATTCGTGCATATTCTCATGCACCCGCTCCGGGGCCTGGAGCATTTTGAGGCGGATGTGAGCATGGTGTGGGTTGCAGCACTGGGCAGGACTCCTTCCCATCACCGTGCAGCTGCTGGTTTATCTGATCTTTTGTGTGTGTGTGTAAACAGCCCTTTTATAATATAACCTGAGAGTGACCAACAGGCATGTGTGTTGGCTCGTTCAAAGCAGGGGGGAAAGCAAAAGGCTGACTTTGCAGTGCAGGATGGTGCCAAGCTGTTTTCATGTACTGCTTTACTTTGGCGTCCATTCAGCCTGTGGACTGTTTATTTGGATTTGCTGATAGTAAACTAACTACAAATCATTGTGGTAATCCGGAACATGAAAAACTCTTCCTTTTGCTTCTATGTCTTAATGCCTCCAGAATTTCTTGTTTCCTCATTTGCAGAGCAAGTGAATTCTCGCTTTGCTTCCCTGAAAAGAGTGTGTGCTGTATGTGGCCTGTTGCTGAGGTGTTTAGCAGCCTAGCAGTGTTTGCACTAGTAACACAGAGACGTCAAACCTTTTACAGACTGAAGCCACCATCGGGCAAGTGGCAGCAGCTGGGAGGGGTTTGTTTCCAAAGCCTGCTGTTCCTCCAAGCCAGATTGCTCACGCAGACACTGCCAGATCAGCACAAGCTGTCTTCTAGGGCATGTAACCAGAGGTGCAGGCTGGAGCGGACTTTGGAGGCTTTCCTGACAGCTTGGTCCCTGCCTTCAGTTTTCTAGATTGGTAGGTGCAGATTTCTCCTGGAAATAATGTTCTTTTGCCCCAGTGGACTAGGCTGAGCAGACTTGATTTCACAATGTTTCGTTGGATCAAAATAATTTTTGTGCTTTGCTAGAGATTGACTAATCATCCTTTGGTTGTTTGACCAGCCGTTACCCATTAGTGAAATGAATGAGTATTTCTTCGAGCTGTTGACTTTTTACCCAGAACAAAAATAGGGGTTTCTTGATGGATTTATTTGTAGCTGTTATTTTGTTGCTAGCTGTTCCTAAAAATGCTATGAACCAAACTGGGAGGCACTTTCTTCTCCTGGCATAAATACATTCAGTATACTCTGAGCTACAAAAAAGTTCAGTGTGAGAAAGTGGTGAGGACCTTGTGCTGAACAGGGACTCTCTTTGTAGTATATATTTAAAACCTCACTGTGATGCATTCCTTAATCAGGACTTCCACACTGTAATTAATAAGCACTCCTTATGATTCCTGTCTGACCTGCTCAAGAACCCATCAGTTTAGCCTGACTTTGACATGACATTATAAATGATCAAATTAATTTTTAGCCTAGTGAAACATTTCAGCAAGACGGAGCTTGGGAAGCATTGCTTTTGCAACAAAGTGCTCCGAGTGTCTCCTCCAAACTGTGCCACACAGTAACTACAGAGCTCTTAATTTCTACATCTGTAAAGTGAGAATGATGAGATTTACCCATGTCGTAGATTGTGATCACGAATGGATGTCTAAATTGCTTTTGAGTTTTTAGAACGCTGTTTTATCTTTCTGTAAAATCTGGGAAAGGGGGCGTGGTGATAATCACACAGTAATGGCACAGCACAACGAGTAGCAAGCTGTCTGCTTGAGGAGTATAGTATCTGTAAGTCTGCAGTGGTCCCGATGTGGCAAGTGGCTAGTCATGTCTCAGGAGCAAGAGCAACCTGGCCTGCATATTCTTTGGCTGTCAAAGCAATAACAGTAGGTTATGAGCTGCAACTTCACTTTAAGGTTAAGGGCTAGACCTTGCAAATCCCTGTCCTTAAAATAATGGAAAACAGCACTGTAAAATCCAGCATCTGGAAGCTAGATAGTTCCAACAGGAGGGAGAGCTGCAGCCCTTCTGTGATGATAGCAATGGGACATCAGAGCACTGAGGATCTTGTGGGCCCTTCATCATTCATAGAATCATATCACAGAATCATAGAATGGTTTGGGTTGGAAGGGACCTTAAAGATCATCTAGTTCCAACTCCCTGCCATGTGCAGGGACACCTGCCACTAGACCAGGCTGCTCCGAGCCCCGTCCAGCCTGGCTGTGAACACTTCCAGGGATGGGGCACCCACAGCTTCTCTGGGCAACCTGTGCCAGTGCCTCGCTGCCCTCACAGTAAAGAATTTCTTCCTAATATCTGATCTAAATCTACCCTCTTTTAATTTAAAGCCATCCCCCCTTGTCCTATCACTACATGTCCTTGCAAAAAGTCCCTCTCTGGCTTTCTTGTTGGCCCCGTTAGGTACTGGAAGGTGCTATAAGATCTCCCTGGAGCCTTCTCTTCAACAGGTTGAACAACCCCAGCTCTCTCAGCCTGTCTCAGGCTGTGCTCCATCCCTCTGATCATCTTTGTGGCCTCCTCTGGACTTCCTCCAGCAGGTCTGTGCCCTTCTTATGTTGGGGACCACAGAGCTGGACACAGTACTCTAGGTGGGGTTTCATGAAATCAGAGTAGAGAAGAAGAATCGCCTCCCGCAACTTGCTGGTCACACTTCTTTTGATGCAGCCCAGGATACTGGGAATCTTACAGGTGAGATTGAATGTCTCTTAAAAAGCTCTGCCCTATGTCAGCCATAAGAACCAGCTTGTGGTTGGGCTTCTGCTATGAAAATGAATGGAGGAGGCAAGTATCCCACAGGCTGTCAGATGCGCACCCATAAAGGGTCCCTTTGGCCAAGGGGAAGGTATAGTCACAGACAGCAAAGAGTAGGCTGAGGCTTTAATCCCTTCCTTTGAAGGGTCTCTTCAGATCCATCTTGACAAATCCCCTGGCTTTTACAAACATGCAGCTGTGGGGAGATGACGTAAAAGTGGAAATCAGCATCTTCTCATTGTTGGATCTAGCATGTAGGAGCAAGGTTGTGGCTGTCAGTGCAGCATCATAAATGAGTTATTGGGTTGGGCCGGGGTGAGCCCACCCCCATCCTGAGCGTACCTTTGAGTTGGCTGGTGTAGGGTTGATCATGCTTTTTAAGAGCCCTGAGGCTTACCTGCAGATCTACCCTGATTACAAGTGTTTTTGTAGTTCTTGATGGTACATTGGATCCTGTGAGGGGCAGTCCAAAAGTGTTGTAGTTGTTAATGGAACAAACAGCCGGGCTTGTACAATGGACCTACGAGAAAGGACAGAAAGATGTCTTGTGAATATTCAGCGCGTAGACCAGTCTTCCTTGGGAGCCCCAAGTTCATCCTAGGCTTGCTGAAGTTGCCTGAAATCTCCTAGCACTGATCCCTAGTGAGGCGTGCGGTGGGACTGGGAAATAGCATCATCCTCAAAAAGAGGAATCAGGCATCTGGAACCAACCTTTGCGGACTGTGGAGCTGCTTAGTGCATTAGATGGCCCTTTGGGGAGCTTTCTTCTAGTTATTGGGGGTGACTGTAGCAGCAACCTGTAAGGTCAGAAGACCTGAGGGGGGTTGGGCGGTGAAGTCCTGGGGGATTCTCCCTTCTCCTGGACCAGACTTTCCTGTGCAGACCTAGCTGTCGCTTGCCTGCTGTCCTGCATGCGGGGGAGCAAACCAGCTTGGTGGGGAGCCAGCAAGCTGCCTCAGCACCTGCAGCCCTACATGCAGGAGGTTTTATGTTTTCAACGCTTGGTTAGGGTCAGGAGCAGCCCTTGGCTCCGTGTGTCTTGCAGGAGCCAAAGGTCTCCCTGCTACAGGGCTTCCCTTTGAACCTGCTGCAGTGGCAGACTGTATTTCGCCCTCCATATGGTCCCTAAAGAGACCAGGGCTGTTGCTGAGATCCTGCTCTCAGATCTATGTGGGCAAGTTTCCATAAGTTTTATTGCTTCAACTGCAACGGGTGGAAGCAGGGCCAGGTCTTCTCCATAACCTCTCAGCTTCCAATCTGATCATCCACACCCATCATCTCTGGGGTTGTGTGCACACACCCCTCTCTAGTTCTGGGGACAGCCAAAAACTTGGGAGATCCTCTGTGAAAATGGCCAAGAAGGGCGGGGTTCTCATTTTAAATTGATTGTAAGTTGAAAATTATTTTTCTACATAGTGGAAAGTACAGTCATAAACTCCTTCTAGCATTAATCATAGATGTATTTTAAGGAAAGTTGTTATCTCTTCGTCTGTGCCGTGTTAGCAGCTGGAAGTCCCCAGGTCTGGCTCTGCTAGGAGCTATGCTGACACAGAGGAGAAGACAGCTCTTGTTCTGGAGAGCTAATAAAGCATAAAAGCAAATACCAGGTGCGTATGACCAGTGGGGAACTGAGGTTCGGCTTCACAAACTGAAGGCTGCCCCTCAAAAAGGGGTGCGAAAGCACAAGCATGGAGAGGAGGTTAGTTGGGACTGACCCGTGCTTCTGTCGCGTAATGGATAGTTGTACGTGTCAGTACCACAGCTGCTTTCCTGCACTCAAACTCCACAGGGATAATTGCACACGCCCAGCACTTTAATGTTTGAATGTGAGTGGATGGAACCATCGTGTGATAGTTGCACTGGGATGAAGAGTGCATCTTTCTTTTCAATCTCCAAGCAGACTGTGTGCACACAGACGGCACGCTCGACTTAAACCAAAATAATCCCCCAGGGTGTCTGGGCAGGGTGATAATGTAAAAGGAATGCAGGGAGGGTAATCGAAAGAGAGATTAAGCATCCTTGGTAAAACTCCTGCTCTGGTCCCCAGTGTGCAGTTGCATGCCCTCTCCTCTGTGCGCAGCCTCTTCTCCCTCCCTCCCAGTACTTTTCGCTGCCCGTACTTGTCATGCCAGTCACACACATGCTGGTGCACAGACTAACACCCTCAACAATAAATCTAAAAGATTAATTACCAAAAAAAAAAAAAAAAAAAAAAAATCCCACAACCCCACTTGCGGCATTTGAAATGCGTCTCAACTGTGCTTCGCTTGGGTTATTCATGGGGAAAAGAAATAACCTCCTGAATTGAGCAATTGAGAATGCAAATATCCCAGCCTAGCTCAAAAAGGAATCAAGCTCTGTACTGTCAAGCTGATTAGCATCCCGTTACGTGGGGTACTGCCCTGAGCCCAGAGAGAAACATTTTGGGACAACTGTGCTTAACGCTCAGGGATGAGGTTTCTAAATTTTGCCCAGAGAGAAATTATAGTATTGCTACTCCCGCTATGATGACAGACCATAAGATATGTTTTCTTGTGCTCTTGATGGCAACTGCCCTTCCTCTGGTGAGATCTTTCAGCCTTTTGTTTCCTGTCACTGACCAGCTGTTTTTTGTGAGTTGAGGTTTTTTTGTTGTTGTTGTAAAATTGAAGCTTTCTACAGGCAATGGAACAAAGATTTTCTTTTTTCTCTTGTGAGCAGGGAGGGAAAGTACGTTGGAGCAGTTTCTCATGGGAGTGGGACTTCTGCTTGCAATAAGGATTTTACACTTTGTTTTGCCTTTTTACCCCTTTCCCTGAAAGCAGTGTAGACACATCTTCCAGAAGGGCTAGGAATTATATCCTGATCCCTTTCAGTCCATATCCCAGCAGTAGGGTGGGAAATGCAGCATTTGGGAGTTGATTGGAAATATTCAGAAAGAAAAAAGCAAAACGAATCCCAAATCTGCTCTTTGTTGTTATGTCCCAATGAACCTAAATCCTCTATAACATTCCTCGTTGTCTGTTGCAGATGTCAGAGGGAAAATTAAGGCAACAGCTTTCCTGTTAAGTGCTGTTCATGAGTTAGTACCCAAGCACAGGAGCATGAGCGTGGCTGGAAACCGCAGTGGCAGTAACAGGCAGGCTGTGCATGGTCTTTTTCCCCCTGCAAAGCTACTGTGCATCCTCGGTTCCCAACTTTATTTTTCAGACAGGCTTCACTGTCTCTTCTTTCTCCCCTTTCCCATCCACTCCATTTCCCAAGTGGGTGGCCTGCAGTGATGTCTGGGAGATGAGCTGTTTTGACATGTGCTGGCATTGGACAGGACGGGTAGGCCTGTTGTGATGACAGATCTCTGGGTGTTTCATGTGAGATGTGTCCCGAGCCTTGGGTTTTTCCTAACCTGCCCTGACAGATCAGGTGCTTGGGTGGATTTGCTGCCACTGCTCTAGTTAAACATCTCCCTGTCGATTAGGGCTGCAGAACCAGGGCTATCACTGCCACAAAATGAGAGTCACGTTCTTTAGGTGTGGCAGCTGCTCCTGCAGATCCTTTAGCATAGAAATACGTGGGACATTCAGCATTATCGGCCCTTGTCCTGTTCATTCAGTGCTGCAGCATGCCAGTTCTGTTCATGTTTACTTACTTTTTTGTGCTGGGAGGGCTGTTAAGTTGGAGGAAGGAGGCAGGATATAGGCATCAAGTCATGGTTTCACATAAAAATTGCATTTTTGAGGATGTAAATATCTGCAGTGTTCATTGTAGTCCGGTTCAGCTCATTAAGGTGTAACAACGATTTCTGGAATTTAAAATGGATATAGCTGTGGGCCAGGGGTTCCTCGTGCTGGGACTTTTGTCCCCATTTCATCTTCAAGTCAATGCATGGGATGAATGAAAACAGCAGCAGCACATCTTGGGGAAATTCTGCATTCCCCAGCATCTTCTGCACGTCAGAGACTGGGCAAACTTTGCCCGGGACAGAGTATTTCTTCATTAACACAGAGGTGAAGGGGAGGGTAGTGGTTTCAGGTGTATCTTAGCAGGGTTCATGGCACCAGTGCTAACCGTGTTAGAATTGCTCTTTTCAACCTGGATTTCTTTTTTGTCGTCTGGGTGTCTCCTTGATAACATGTTTGGATTGCTGTTTTACTTGTGGACTTCTTTCAGTTTAATTGCACTATATATGGTGGTTGACATCCTTCCACCGGTAATGAAAGGGTAGCTTAACCTGTGTGCCTGAAATGTACAGAGAAGTGGAATTTCCATAAAGCTCTCCCAATTCTCACAATCCTGAGCCATATCTCCAAAATCTTCAGCCTGTGCTGGAAACGTTAAGTGATGAGTTCCCTGCCCGGTGAAGCTTGCTCTTTTTGAGTAACTTACAGCCATCGGAAGCTGTAAGAAATCTTAATGTTTCATGTTAGGGATAATGAGTTTATCATCGAGCCTGTCTCCTTTCCATTTCATTTTTGATCTTATTAAACATGTTTCTCTTGTTTCTTCCCAAGAATGCCAGGACTGGTGGGCAGCAGGTTGCAGACAGAACACTTCTACGCTTCCTGCAAACTGCACAGTCTGTTCTGCTGTGAAAAGCCTTCAGATAGTGACAGACTTTGGAGAACTATCAGAAAAGCTCCAGAGGTCTCAGCCTTTTCTAATCAAGGTAATGTGTAGGTTTGTAAGGCTGGATGATTAGTCCAAACTCTTGAAGAGCACCAGCCAAAGACCCCTGCCCAGTATTTTCAACCACAAACTTAAACTGCTGATTGAGGTAGAACATGTATCTAGAAAGACATTTAGCCCCAGTTTAAAGATGTCAGGGGGTGAGGAGCTCACTGCATCCGTAGCAAATTATTCCTCTGACTAATTACCATTGTGGCTGGAAACTTAGCAATCTAGATGGCTGTCACTCTCGGATGTTCTTTGGCAGGATGGAAATGGGAGCAGGGAGGAACCCTAGGTGTACAGCTTTTATCTTTGTGTTGTGTCATTTAAGACAGGGCAGCATCTCTCCTATGAAGAACTGAAGCATTTTCAGTCCCAGGATCCAGAACTGTCAGAGGTTATAATAGAAGAAAATTCAGCTGAATTGTGGAGCTGCCCATTTTTCTTTCCCTGGTGAGTCAAAGACAAAACACATGATGGGTGCATACATCCTTTCTGCACAGTGCCTGGGCTCTTTGCAGGAGCTTTTAAGTTGCACTTTAACTGGAGAGAGGGGCAAGAGGGGTGGGTTACAGGCTTCTGGCTGCTTGCTGGCACTGATTTGATCCAAGGAGAAGACTTCTGCACTAAAAATGGAGTGTTGTGGCTGGGACTTCACGTATTACTCCCCTTAGAAGACAAAAATATCCCAGTGACTGAGTGCTTGGTCCTGTTCTTCAGGCCATATGTTAATCATCTGGACTGTGGTCTGGTCACCTGAGGCAACTGGTTTACATTTCTAATCAGCTGTGTCTGCTCAGTGGAAATCCTCCATCGTTAGTGTCAACCGAGAAAAGATACCATGACTTCTGCAAAATGCTGAGGAGTAACTAGCTAGGGGATCCTGCAATTTGTGTTTGGTCTCACACAGGAAAAATAGCCAACCCTAATCCTGATCCCCTGTTAACTAAAAGCTTTTTGCTAAAACCTTTAGTGTGACTACAAGATGTGAACAATTCAGAGGTCTGTAAGGTTGCAGGGCAATCCAGCATGTTAGCAAAGTCTTTTCACGGGGAGAAGGGTGAGAAATAACGTGGGCAGGTGCCACCTGGTGTGGAGCAGGCTCCCTGGCACATCTGTACGAGCAGAGGAGCAGTGTCCAAGCAGACTTGGAGAAGGGCATGGTGGAGCCTGTGCTTCGACTAATGCTTAGGTGGGATATTCTTGCTGCGCTTCTCGGCTGCAGCACTGGTAGACGGATGATCAGGGTACAGAAGTATTTATCATGTCAAGCCACTAGACAGAGATGTAAAAATAACAAGCTCCACCCTGGCTTTTCCAGTTACATTCCCTGGCCTGGAGAATAGACTTGGATTCCCCCCGCCTTGCCATGTGGTTTCAGTTATGGCTGTGTACAATGCCACCTCTCTGCATCTTTTGTAACTAACGGATCCGATCAATAACTTGGATCATTTTAAGGGAAGAGAGAGGGGAAATTAAGTTTAGGCATCCATCGTGATCTGTTTGTTCCCTGTTTATGTGGTCCTGCTGCAGGTACTAAGAGGAAGATGTGAAGGAGCACAGGTTTAGAAGCTGAGAGGTTGAATTTTGCTCCTAGCTCCTGGGGCTAGTCTATCATGCTGTTTATCAAGCATGAATATTTGTGAAGAATTTTGATCTCTGAAAGTAGTCTTTTAAATACAAGCATTACCATTGCATGATACTTCTTTAATATGGGTTGTTTTGTTTTGTTTTGTTCAGGAACAAATCTGTGAATAAAACTCGGATTCTGCAGGAATTTTTCCCTACTTCCTCTTTGCTGTCCTTCCCCAAGACGGTATCCCTGGAGAGCTGCTTCCTCATCCGCCATCCAGATTTGGGGAATAAGGTGAGAAATTCATCCCAGAGGCGTTATCTCCTTATCTGTGAGTTGTCCTCCAGAAGCCCCAAGTCTTTGAGGGATTTGCAAGACATTTCCAGCTGATACAGTCCTGGCAAGGAGGGTTTAGGGCTGTGTCAGCTCTGTCCGTTCCTGTGTCATGTGGCATCTCACGGTTGCTGTACCACCCAGAAGTTGTGTCTAGTTTTTGCGCGGGTGGTGCACCGTGCCCACCTCCCTCGGCAGTTAGGGATGCCCGTGTGGTGTTCCAGCTCCGTTCACATTTGTGGCCTGGCCTTCCTCTGTAGCTGGCGGAGGGGATGGCCTTTTTGTGCACAGCCAGGCAGAATTCATTGAAGAGCTGCATTTTAGGAGCTGTTCCGGGCAGTATGCCTTGCCCATTCTGAGATACCTGCCGTAAAGGCATTTCACTGAAGTTAGTGACACTTCAGGCTTCTAGCCTGATCTCCTCCTCTGTTTTCTTATGGGCTTTGAGGGTGTGGAGGGCCTGCATTGCCTTGGACACAAGAGGGGAGGAGGACCCTTGCATGCAGCTGCCCTCAGCTATGATCTGCTGGTAACTGGGGGAGCAGCAACCCTGTGGTTTGTGCTGTCTCACCTTGCTGCAGGGCAGTGACTTGCCCCTTGTGTGATCGGACAGACCCAAGAAAAGCTAGCGAGGCTTTTGAAATATTCTCCTCTTGTCTCAGAGCTACAGTTTGCACAGCCTCTTTGCTGTTGGGAGTGGACAGCTCACCCTGACTGTTGTGCCTCTGGATGAGTGCAGAGGACACTGTGAGATGTTCAAGGTGGAGCTGGAAGCTGGAGATTTGGGTGAGTACCAGTGTTGTAGCGTGCGGGGTCTGGGGAATCTCTTGGAATCGGGAGACTGCTTCCAGCTGGGTCTTTTCTGACACCTGAGAAGGTGGTGTGTGCCGTTACCACCTCCAAACTGGTGTGCGCCTGCTTGTGACAGTACGGAGGAGTGATCATTCTGGACTGGGAGTAGAACACAAACAGTGGGATACCATGAGATGCTCAGTGTGAAAACTGAGCAGTATGGGCTACGCAGGATACGGCGCTCTGCTGGGTCTTACAAACTCAGTGTGTCGTTGAGCGCTGTGTCTTTCCAGAGAGCTGCTGCACACCCGCATCACTTCACGGGAAATGTGAGCAGTCATTAAGTATGGATTCATCTAATATGGCCTCTTCGTTGCATCTTCCAAAGGTTATGCCAGCGCAGATTACTGGACGATGAGCTTCATGGCCAAAGGGACAGAGCCGGTGGTTGTTTGTGATGGAGCTGCTAACTAAGGATGGTGGGGTGGGAAAACAGAGCTGTTCCCAGGACAAGAAGACTTTCAGCTTTGAAGCCAAGGCAACGTCTTGAAAGAGAGCGAGCTGGGGCAACTGGGGCAGGCAGCTTTGCCACCCTGCATGTTTACAGTGTTTAAAAATGACTGTTTTCCTGACCCTTGAGGTAATTCTTTGCCTTTCCTCAAATGTATTTTGGGAGAAGCTAAAGCTATTTACGACCTTCCCTGTCCCCTCAGGTAAGCCCTGGGTTTGCAGCAAAGGGTTTTTTCCAGGAGCAGCAGAGGGATTTCTCAGGATGAGATTCACCTTGTGTCCTTTGTGGATTATGGCACTTCTGAAACTTCCCGGGGGGGTTGGGAGTGGAGGGGTTGAGTGACATTTCTGTGTACATTCCTCCTGAGGAGGAAGCTTTGAGCCTGTTTTGTCAGGCCAGCTCTACAAAGGGAATGAATTGGTGATGTGTCCTAACTCCACCCCATCTCTCCATCACGTACATAGCTGTGTGCCTTGGTGGTGTACCCCGCAAAGCCAATCTCAGCTCCGTGCTCCGGGGCTGAGGTGAGCCTTGCAGCCTAGGGGCAGAGGCCCTCACCCACTGCGTCGTTCTTGTACCAAAAGAATCTGTTCAGGCCTTTTCTTTGTGTCTTGTGATCACTCTTCTGTGGTTCTCTATCAGCAGGTTGTGAGTGAGTCAAAGAGTAACTGTGGGGGGTTTTTTCCCTCTGCCTTCTTTCCTACAAAAATACCAATGTTTTGGTGGTGCTGGTGCTGGGAGTGCAGTAGTTTTGGATGGAGATGGGGCTGGGTGCAGAGCAGCTCTGTGTAAGTTCCATCTTCTGATTGTGCACCTAAGACACCAGGGCTCACAACCCCTTCCATATACTCTTTGCTTTGAGAGATGCTGCCTGCATTCCCAGCCCAGGGTACCTACGGGAGCACCTGAAAGCTTCCTCATCCCTGGCATGTTTTTTGCATCGACTCCTTCCAGCCCTGGAACTCTGTCTTCAGAATGAACGTTGGTTTTTCCTGAATCTTTTCCAAGCTGCCTTCGCATGCTTCCTGTTGCTTGAGCACTGCTTTATCCAATGCCCTGAGAGAGGCTCGGTTTCAGTGTTTGCGGGCTGCGGATGCTGCGGTCCCTTCCAAGTCTTGATCCTTTGGGTCTGATCCTGCTCTTGAAGATCATTTACAGATGTGTCAGGCTGAACTCATAGGCCAGGGCTGGGGTTCAGGACATACTCTCACACTTGTTAATATGGATTTGGGAGGGGTTTTGTTTGAAAGCGAGTTAACTCTGTTCTCAGGAGCAAGAACCTCTTCTTCTGTAAATATTTTAGGTACGCGTAAAATGACAGATCAGAAAAATGTCTGTCCAGCCTTTGTTTTTGAGCAAGACCAGGAGAATGGGAGCAAACATCGTACTAATCTTATTAGGATCTGACAAAACTGCCGAGTGGGATGACCATGTTTGGTGCCTGTACGAGGATAGGGCAGAGGACAGTTCCTGCTCCAAAGAATTTAGTCTGTGAGGCCTTGACGCTGCAAAACGTTTCTATGCATAACCCTTGTTTTTCTCCTGTAAAAAAAATGAGAACAGCCCCAGCACCCGTGTCAGTCTGTGTGCACGGCCCTCGGCAGTGGACCGACACTGAACCAACACGCAGCAGATCTAGTAGAACCAAAGCGGGAGGGTCTGACTCTCTCGGGACAGAAAAGGACTAATCTAATTTGTAGCAAAATATTAAAGGGAATTGGACTTCCACTAGTATTGTTAATGCTTGGGGTGTGTTTTACACGTGTGACACTACATGCAGTCTTGTACATGCCAAGACACACACACACCACCCCTCTCCCTCCTGTTAAAGCCTGGGTCTTAGTTAATGGAAATTCGGGAGTTTGGTGATGGCAGAATTAGGGCCTCGTTAGTGACTGTTGCTATTTACACTCTGGCAGCTTCTCAAGTCAAATTCAAAGGCTGACGAGGTTATTTCACCTCTTACTGGTTTTGTACCTGATCCATTTCTGTAAAGCGTTGGAATAGAGATGTGTATGGAGAAACCTGCTGGACCCATTCTTGCTGAGATTGCGGGTGGTTTGGTGATGCTGTTATTTCTAAGTGTCCTTGACTGTAACTTGTAAAAGAGCTGCGGAGACAATTCTCAAGTGTCTGTGAAATGCCTGTTTTTTGTGAGTCACACTTAAGCCATTGCGGCTGTCTGGCTCCTTTGGGAAGAAGCAGAGAAAATGGATCTATATGGTTGCTGTTTAGATTGGGGGGAAAGGGGAGGGGGGGGTTGTTTAGGGCAGGTTTGTGCCTATTTAGCAAAAGTGCTCTCACGTTTTGCTTCTCCCCTCAAAGAGTTGCAGCTGGTTGGACAGAAGATGGTGAATCTGGACTGTTTGCAGATCAGCTTTCCAAGTGCACTTTATGGTCTCTGCATAAGTTTCCAGATCTGTGTCTAGGCGATACATTGCATATGTCCCAACCTTGCTCCCTTTGGAGTTTACATCATTTGTTTTTAAACTTCCAGTATATTTTCTCTTCCTCTTCCAAAAGCTGTAAGGAATTAGCTGCTAAACTAAAACAGGAGGGCAATCCTCCTGCTGATAAAGAGCTGATTTTGGCCCTAGCTGCTGTTGAGTGCAGAGCCCTGGTCTGTAGCACGGCTTCTAGAGCAGCTCCTGTCTTCAGCTGCCAGAGAAGTAGTGCTCATGCCTTCCGCGTTGCAATGCAGGCGAGGAGCCAGGATGGAAAACTCGGATGTGAGGCCAAAGTGGCAAAACTAGGATGGGCAAAAGGGCGTATTGACACCTTGGCCAAACAGCTGCGAGTGAGCCTTGTTCATCTTCCTCATCCAGAGCTGCAGCTTCACAGAGCCTTTGCAAAGGCTGCGGGAGGCTGTGACTTCCCTAGGGATCTGCTGAGGCTGAAGGGGGAGCGTGGCTATTCCTTCAGCTATTGAGGCATCACGGCGACAGACGTGATCGGATGAGTCGCAGAGGGTGTGCGTCCCTTTGTGGTCCCCCTCGCCTCTAGCTTCACTCTGGCACTTGTGCGTATCCCAGCGTATGTGCTGGTTTGGACAATCCCCCCCGCTCCCCACCCCAGCCAGCTCAGACAACACGTGCATCCCAGCTTTTTAAAATCTGTTTGTGTGCTTCAGAGCTCTTTGCCTGTGAGCCGGGAGATGGACTCCTGCTCACCCCGTGTCCCGGAGGCTGCAAAGCTGCTCTGAAATCACACCGGCGAGGTGCAGCAAACCGGTACTACCCGAGAGCCCAGTGGGCAGGGGTACGGAGGGGCCATCTTGCTACTTGTCAGGGTAGGAAGCTGGGCTGTTGCCCGTCAGCGGGGCAGGAGGATCATGGTTTAAAGCTGGTTTCGAAAAGCAGGGGTCATTGACCGTTGCTTTTAGTCCTGAACTCAGGGTAACTGAAAGGAGGAGAAAGGAGCAGTATTATTTACTTCAGTACCAGGAAATCAGCACCCCCTAAGGAACCAAGCTGCCAGTTTCTATTGAATTTTTTTTTTCTTTCTTTCTTTTGTTTTTTCCTTCTTTCTTTTGTTTTTTCCTCCCCACTGGCATTGCACACACTAATTCCCCAGAGGTGGCTCTACAGATCCCAGCCTCAAACTCCCTTTGCAACGCCTTGGAGAGCTTTCCTAGGAAATCCAACCCTAGAGTCTTGGGCCCCTAGCTTCTCCTGCTGGTCCTCTTGCTGTCATGGTCTGGCAGAGAAGCTGGTTTTACTGGGCTGGATCAAAGCACCCCCCTTCTCCTGTGGCTGCCCTCCCCGGCTCTCCAGCAGCAAGTCCCGCTCGCAGCGTGGGAACAGCCGGAGTGGGAGGAGGTGGGGGCAGGAGAGCATCTCGTTACTAGCGAGGCGAGCTGTGTGAACGCCAGCATCTCGGAAAGGTGATCCTGCTGCCTGTAAACCCCCGTGTTCGCATCGGGGACGCTGCTCGGGGCAAGGACGTTTGCAGGTCGGCCAGTCCCAGGCTCAGTGGTTCACGTTTAGCCCCGCGGTCCCCAGGAGAACCAGATGCTTTCTGGGGTGAGGCCGTTTGTGGGTGCACGTGAAGCTTTTGCTACCTGCAAACAAAATTTTCTCCTCTTCGTAAATTTTATATGTAGAACTATATATTCTCCTCTTCAGGAAACTCCTTGTAAAGGATAGATTTACTGTCCTGCTGAGTTAAACAAGGGAGATGCTGGACTTCCCCTTTGCTTTGGCGATTCAAACAAATGACAGGTGATTTATTTTTAGTGTTATCTTTTTGTCTACGGGGAGGGGAGCCATGTTATAAAGGCTCAGGGGTGCTGGGAAGTAAAGCTATATATGCATAAAGACTGTTTCAATGCTGAACACTATAAATTCAGTGGTGGATTAAAAAAAAAGAATGTAAATATGCACTTAATGCAGAATTTTATGGATGGTCATAATTTAATATATTGCAAACTTTGTAAATACTTGGGAAAAGCCTGTAAAGTGTGTAAATAAATGAGATTTGTATGTAAGAAGAATAAAAAAAGTTTTTACTTTTTGCAATTAAATACAAGTGTTAATGCACCTTTTCCCCTTTCCTGATTTTTCTTTTCACGTTGCCTGTCAGCCACTGAGGGGTTATTTAGCCCTTTTTAGGGCACTTTCTCTAAGCGAAAGTGTCATTGTGAGTGAAAAGTCGGGACGCTTCTGTTTGGAAAATGTCGAAAGGAATACTTTGGAATATGTTTTGTCAGTTCAGCCTGCTTCCCTAAAGAAAGTTGATGCAACAGCTCTGCCTGTTACTGCTTTCTTCCCAACAACAATCTCTGTCCTTCCTTCCCAATTCAATTTATTTCAGCCAACCCTTGAGGGGCAGAAGAAGATAAACTCCTCCAGAGCTCATAAAAGCAGGCAGGTCGAGGAGAGAAGTTTGCAGCCACTACCAAGGTGACGCGTTTGACACCAGAGAAGCCCCGCTGAAGACCCCCAAGCCGTGAGTCAGTAGGAAAGCAGGCTCTGTTGCTTCCCCAGCGCAGAGTTGTGCCTTCCTGGAGCCCACCGGCCCTGAGCCAGCCCCGGCACCCCCTCAGGTGTCAGCGTGCGGCTCCCCTCTCCCGCGCTGGACGGGCTGTTCCTTGAGTGAGCCGAAGGAAAGCTGCATTCCTCATGCGCTTACCTAATGCCGGCTGGACACGAGCTTCTCGGCTGCAGGGTGGGGCTTGGACCCTGCGCTGTTAATCTCGATGCTTCAGACGTTGGCTCCAAAAAGAGCCGTCGGGGCAGGTTGGGGAGTTGAGAAATGGCCCTGCACCCCCTCTGCCAGCAGCTGCGCCTGACCTTGCCGAATGCATCGGCTGTTACTCACGTTTCCCCAAGAGCCACATGCCCTGATTGTGACTCTGCCGGGGCTGTTTTCTCTTCCCCACGAGCACCGTGTGTCCCGTTTTCCTTAATCCTTGTTGCTGCGCTACCTCCTGCGAGGCTTAGCCAGGATGCTGTAGTGCCAGGGGCTATGTGGGGCTTTGGCCCTTCATCTCCGCATCTCGTTTGCAGAGAGCAGTACGTGCGTTGGGGTCTTCTCAGCACTGCCTTGTTCCTCGTAAGCCAGGCCACAATGAGCTGGCCAGCCGGAGTGCAGCCAGTGTGGATCCTTTCTAGATGTTTCTCCAGGTCTCCAGAGTTGCAGCAGCAGAGCTGTTGAGGTGTCTCATGATGGAGACAGGTTTGCCTTGACCCAGACTCCTCCAGTCCTGCTGTTTGCCTTGGCAATAAAGGGAGCCTCTGGTGTGACCAGGCGAGTTGAAGATAGCCTGTTGAGGTGTTAGCCTCAGACCCTGCTTGCTGAAATTGTTCCGCTCTTGAGAGTGTGGCAGAGCCAGGACCTAACGAGGGAGACGGTAACATGCCGAGGTAAGAGATTTGGGGGGCAGTAGGAGAGCTGTCGTGGCAAGAGAGGTGATCAGCGTGGTCCAAAGCAACAGGAAAGATGGCAAAGCACTGCCTGGGGAGCCAGGAGGGGAGAGGGGGAGGCAGAGCCGGCAGCGTGTGATTAACTTGGCTCTGCTAGCCAGAGCTGCCCACCCGCTGATCCTAACAGCCTGCGATCCCCAAAGGAGCTCCTGGAGCAGAGCCGGGGCGGTTGCACAATCGCAGATGGGGAGGAAGAGGCTGCAGGGCTGGAGGGTCCCTGTGGGGCAGGCTGGAGGGTCTGTGCTGGGCAGGGTGGAGGGTCCCTGTGGGGCAGGCTGGAGGGTCTCTGTGGGGCAGGCTCCGTGGCGGTGCGGTTCAGGATACCCGATGTTGAGGCCCCCAGGTCCCCGCCTGGGGAGGGGGCGCAGCCTGTCCCCACACAGCTCATGCTCTGGGCATCCCAGCCGGCCCCAGAGGCAGCGATAGACTCTCAGCCCCCCTTTTTTGGGGCAATTTCAGCTGTATATCCTGTTCTTCTCCTGCTCAGATGGCACAGGGAAGGGGCATCAACCCTCTACTTACCCCCTGCTTCCCAGCAGGCTGGGGGAGCCCCGGGGGGGCCATTCCTCAGCCCCCCACTGCTTTCCCCCCAGGCTGGGCGAGGTGGGCTCTGACTCCCAGCTGGGGAGTTTGCTGCAAACTGTTCTGTTCTCAGCAGTTGCATCTTGCTGCCTTCGTTTCTAGACACAGCTGCGTTCCAGGGACAGGGGAGGACCCTTGTATAAAACAGGGCTTTGCTGGTTGCTTAGGGATTATTATTATTATTATTATAGTTTAGGAGAAAAGGGACAGGGGGTAGAAGAGAGGACCCACAACTGGGGGTTAAGGGGATGCCTGATGTTTGGAGCAGCAGAGGCTTAGATGAAAGATGCCAATCCAGGGATTATGATTCAGGCACGGGGTCTGCCTCGGGGAGTGGACCCTGCGTGCTCGTTGGCACCGGCCATGCTGCTGCCTCTCCATCAAGGCCGATATGTGAGATGGGTGTGTACCGCGTGGCTCCGAAACTCTGCTCTAATAAAGAAATACATTTCCTCCCCAATCTTCAAGCTGTTGGGTGTTCCTTGCTTTTGGGAGGTGCTTTAAATCTGACTGCCAGAGCCGTGGGCTGCTAAGAGCAGAAGCTGGCTGCACGATGCTGAGCTCAGGTCTTCCTCCTGTTTTCCTGTTGCTCACAGCCCTGGAGCTGGGCTGGACCCTGAGTGATGAAGAAAAGAAGATAATCTTGGATGGGCATAATAAATACCGCTCCCAGGTGTCTCCCCCTGCTATGGATATGCTGAAGATGGTAAGTGGCTTTTATCGCAGAGATGTGTAGAAGGTGTTTGCGCAGTGCAAGCCTCCATCCTCATGCTGGGAGGGATCGGGGTTTGCTTTAGGGGAGGCAGAGCACTTCTCGTGTAGGGTTACAGCTGGGCATCAGTGGAGGGGTTCCCTGAATTCCCTCTGAAGAGATGAGTTTTCTTTCATCTATAGAGTTGTCTTTGATGGGTTCTGGAAGTTCCTTAGTGGGATCTGAGTCCCTTGGTGCTCTGTGTGAAAGCGAAGCAGCTCTCACTCACGTGAGCGCCCACCGGAGCCCCTTGCGATGGGGAGGGCAGGCAGGTGAGACGCTGCCAGGAGCGGGTGCCACGGGCTGGAGGGGGGAATCCTGCTGTGCGGGGCATCGCCTGCTGCGTTTTGTTCACCTTTGCAGGTGAACGGGCTTTTATTTAGAGGAGGGAACATCAACTTCAGACGTGACAACCATTCCATTATCTGAGCTTGCCACCATGCTCCTAATGCTCACCATGACTGTACATGGCTGTCTCAGAGGTGAGGGATCCCCCTTTTTGCTTGGGGAAACAGTCAGGTGCCCACCATCACCTGTGGCTCAGTGGGAGGAAAAACGAGCTCTCGAGCTGATGCTGCTTGTTGTCTTCTTCAGATCCTTGATTTGATTAAGATTTGCCTATCATGTTGTATCTTGTACCACACGTGGTTTTTCTCACTGTTAGCAAAACGCGTGGAGGAGATGGACAGCTGTTTATTGTGGATAGCTGGGGTGCTTTCCTCTTTTAGTGCTTGGAGGAGACCTCCATGCCTGGTCCAAAAGTTGCCCAGGCTGAATTAAACCTTTGTGGGCTGGTAAACGAGAGTTTGCCAACTGAACGAAGCAAAAAGTTATATGCAGGTATAGGAGGGTCTGACTAGTGACTTCAGGCTCGAAGGGGACAGAGCCAGAACCCCAAGCACCATGATCCCGCGGGCACCCACCAGAGCAAGGCACAGAAAACTGGGAGTATAAGAGCTTTGGAGCCAAAGTCTTAGAGAAAGCCTGAGGGAAAGAATCTCCCAGGGTCCTTAAGTCAGCAGCAATCCTGAGCCAGTGACGGCTGCTCCCGGCTGAAGCTTTGATCGCAGACTGTGTGCTCGGAGATGCTCCCTCCGCAGCGTTGCTTTGTTCCTGCTTAAACACCCAGGACCCGCTCGTGGTTTGGAGCCAAAGGTGCTTTTTTGTTGTTGTTGTTGTTGTTTTTTTGAAGCACAACAAATGTTTAGCTTACAGCAGCCCTGACAATTTCTTGGTAGAGGTTTTCCATGAGAGCACCGTCCTCGCCTCCCTGCCGGGATGTTTGCTTGGGCTGTCTTTGCCTCCAAGTTCACCTGCTGCCATGGCACCGTGCCCGGCTGAGGTCACCCCGTTTGGGACACGGATCTGGTTGCTGTGGAAATAATTAAGCAATGGGGGGGATACATAGCCTAAAGCCACGTTTCTCTTTTCATGAGACAAACCCTGCAGGTGTGAGCCCCCTGTTTACGGAGCCCTCCGTGCCAGAGGGATGCGCGCTCCCCAAACTGGGTTGCCGACCATCGTTCTCAGGCTGGCTCGGGGCCACAGTGGGAGGTCAACCAGCACTGTGCCCCCATCCGGATATTTTGGTGTTCTCTTCCCCCTTGGTCCCTTAGCGCTGCTGCTCAGTGGCATGTCCGCACCCCCTCGACACCCCGATGGTGACGTGCCCGGCGGCAGTGCCGTGCTCTGTCTCCCTTTGGATCCAGCCCTGGCTCCGGCTGGGGAGGTTCCCCCCAGGACCCGCTGTTTGCTGGGCTGCCTTCCAGCCCGCGGCAGAAGCAAAGCTGCTGTCTCCATCAAATGGCACAAGGACGGTCCAAACAGCTGCAGCATCAGATTCCCCGTATGCCTCCTTGAGAGAAAACCTCCTGCTCCTCCTCTTCCTCCTCCTCCTGCATATCAATGTGGCCGGTGGGCTCAGCTGGCGGCGGGGCCGCTGCGGCTCCGGAGGGGGCTCTTGGCAGGCAGCCAGCGGCCGCCTCTCGGATCCAGGCGAGCAGATGATGCTTCCCAGGAGCGTGCGCTCCCGGGTCTGTGCAGCTGCTGGGAGAGATGTGTCCCGCTCTCCTCCCATCCCCACCCTGGTCAAAGGCGGGCTGTCCCCAAACCCCCTCCTGCGTGACCTGGGGTGAGTTTCCTCCCTGCCACCATCCGACTTCACGGTTGGTCCACACCGAGCTGAGGATGCTCCGTGATGACGTTAGATGTGCTTCAAGCCAGGTTGTGAGATGCGCTGATGCGCTGACCTTCTCCTCTTTGAGCTATAAGCTGCGCTTTGGGTTGTGCTGGCGCTGACGGTGGAGCTCCCCTCTCCTGAGGGCTATGCTGGGTAGGGATTTGAATTCTACGTGTGAATGGGGAAACTGTGGCCAGAGAGCCTGGGTGCGTGTCCTTGTCGATGTCGGAGAGCCCAGTGTCCCTCTCTGTGCGTGACGCCAAGCTCCTTTCAGAGCTGGGACACGGAGCTGGAGGCCTTTGCTCAAGCCTACGCAGACAAGTGCATCTGGGACCACAACAAGGAGAGGGGCCGACGGGGAGAAAACCTCTTCGCTATGGCCCCAAGCCTGGACCTGGAATTTGCCGTGGAAGACTGGAATGGGGAGGAGAAATACTACAACCTGACAACTTCCACGTGTGCCCCCGGGCAGATGTGTGGCCACTACACCCAGGTACCGGGCTGTGGTGGGGAGGGATGGGGCTGTTGGGAAAGGTGCTGTACCAGAGCCCCAGCTTCTCCCAGAGTCCTTGCAAAGGGATGGGGAGCCGGGTGGGAATCACAGTGACACAGGGGGACCCAGGCATGGTCACCCACGGGGCCAGCCATGACCAGCCTTTTGGAGAAGACCTTTTTTTAAACATGCTCTGCAGCCCCTTTTTGGCTACTCAGCAGAGGCGGGTGCCAGCTTGTCTTAGGCAGGGATGTGAGGTCTGAGTGTTTCTTCACAGCTTGGGTGGGAGCAAGGAGGAGCAGAGATGGTGGTGGTAAATGTGAGGATGGATGGATGGAGGGTGCCAGGACCAAAGCAGAGATGGTGATGCTCTACCTGGGCAGACTATATGGTAGGAAAGCTGTGGCACTTGGGGACGTGGGCTACAGCCCTAGGTTGAGAGGTGATCCAAGCAGCAGCAGGATCCTGAATGCTGGAGCAACGTGGGGATGTGGGATCTGGGGCACACATGAAGAGATGAAGGGGCCGTTGGTGTAGTTACAGAGAAGCCTTCAAGGCCAGACGATAGGTTGTCCACAGGACATCTACCTTCACCCAACCACTTCACTTTCACCCCTGATCTTTGTCTTAGGTGGTCTGGGCAAGCACGCATCAGATCGGCTGTGGGGCAAAGTTTTGTGAGAAGATCGATGGAATCGAAACAGAGGACATGTACCTGCTTGTTTGCAACTATTATCCCCCGTAAGTCCCCTGCCTGACGCAGCTTGGTGCATCTTGACCGGGTTTCTGTGCTGGAAATGTCCTTGTAGCAGAGCAGGATTTGGCCTTGCTCAGAAGTAAAAGCAAAGCAGTTCTAAGAAAGACCTTTGTTATCTTGGGTTGGTCTCGAAGGAAGGAAGGGTTGTCTGGTGATCCTCGCCCGTGATTGCAACTGCTGAGGTCTGCTGCAGCTCCTGGCACTGACGCGGGGAGGGACGTCCCCCCCGGGAGCTGCCCAGAGCTGACGTCGCGGTAGCTGAGGGTACAAACTCCCTGCTCTGTGCCTTGCTCTTCCCTGCCGGCAGCAGCGGTCTCCTGGGATGGAGAAGCCCGTTTGCACCAGCAGGAAGGGTTGGACATGGGTGGAGAGGTGGGTGCCCGCTTGCAGAGCCCTGGGACTACCCCTGGGGACCACGTGTTTGGAGCTGGTGAGACCAACGAGAGCAGCCATCGGTTGCAGACCTTCCTAGGGGTCTTCAGGAGAAGGGAGACAAAATCACCGGTCCGAACACCCACCCACCGCTCTCTTCTAAAGGGTGGTGAAGGATCTGCTCCTTGGAGCTGTCTCCCCTGGTTTTAGCAGCCTTGGGGGCAGGTTGTGGAGTAACCAGCACTGACAGTCTGGGGCAGGAAACCAAGACCTGGTTTTTACATCAAACCTGAGTTTTGCCTTGGCTGGCATACTCCAGCTGAATCAGACCCTCTCTTTGGGATGGGTGGTTCCCCCTCTCCTCACACCTTCTTTTTCTTGGTGTCTTCTGCTTCCAGGGGTAACATGAAAGGCCGAAAGCCGTACAAGCAAGGACCCTCATGTTCACAGTGTCCCGAGGGCAGAATCTGCGTCAACTCCTTGTGTGGTGAGTGAAGCAAAGCGGCACGTGTCCCCTGACAGGCTACTGGGACCCAGCCCCCTGGGTTGGGGTCCAAGCTCTGAACCCTCCTGGAGCTATCAGGAAGCCCTGGACCCACAATTCCAGGGCTGGACCGTGAGACATCAGGTGCGATGGCAGCCCCTAAGACAGGTCAGCTGCCTCGAGACGAGGAGGATCGGACAAGGACCTTGTACCCCCTTAGCCAGCAATTTTTGCCCCGTGAGGATGCCCCTTGAGGGGCAGAAGGTTGTGTGAGGGAGAAGAGATGTCTCCAGGTTGGGAACCCCAGAGTGGGGGATGGTCCAGGGTGACCTGAGAGGGGTCAGCTGCTGCTTCACTCCCCACTGCTGTTTGCTGGCCCTGCTCAGTGTAGGGGATCCGCTGAGGACCCCAGCCCTAACCCATGGCACTTTTCGTCTCTCACCAGAACCCACAGTAGAAGAGACCACTCCAGCCTCTGTGACAGCAAAGGCAAGCCCACCCACCCCAACTGCAGCCATGCCAAAACCCACAACCACAGCCAAGCCAAAACCCACACCACCAGTGCCCACCACAGCCAAGCCAAGGCCCACAACCACACTTCCAACCACAACCCCAGCCAAGCCACCACCCACACCTACAATCCCAACCACAGCCAAGCCACCACCCACAACCACGCTCCCAACCACAGCCAAGCCAAGACCCACAACCAGGCTCCCAACCACAGCCAAGCCACCACCCACCA
>JAVJGI010000038.1:2041670-2069532 GCA_035590275.1 Ibycter americanus
CCCCAACACGCCCACCACCACTGCCAACCCAAAACCCACAACCACGCTCCCAACCACAGCCAAACCAAAACCCACAACCGCGCTCCCAAACACAACCACAGCCAAGCCAAAACCGGTAACCATGCTCCCAACCACAGCCAAGCCAAAACCGGCAACCATGCTCCCAACCACAGCCAAGCCGCCACCCACAACCACGCTCCCAACCACAGCCAAGCCACCACCCGCAACCACGCTCCCAACCACAGCCAAGCCATCACCCACAACCATGCTCCCAAGCACAACCACAGCTGTGCTCCCAACCACAGCCAAGCCAAAACCCGCAACACTAGCACCCATCACAATGACAGCCAAGCCAAAACCTGCCACCACACGCCCAATGACAACCCCAGCCAAGCCAAAACCTGCAACGCTAGCAGACACCACAGCCATGGCCAAGCCAAAACCCACCAAGCCAACACCCACCACCACTACTGCCAAACCAAAGCCCACCATGCTAACAACCACCACACCAAAGCCCACCACAACAACTGCTTCCACTAAGCCAATGGCCACCACACCAAAACCCACCACAACCACAGCCAAGCCAATGGCCACCACACCAAAACCCACCACAACCACAGCCAAGCCAATGCCCACCACACCAAAACCCACCACAACCACCACTACAGCCAAGCCAATGCCCACCACACCAAAACCCACCACACCGACCACTACCACCAAGCCAACACCCACCACAACTATTGCCACACCAAAGCCTACCACAAGCACCACTACAGCCAAGCCAGCACCCACCACACCAACATCCACCACCACTGCAGCCAAGCCAACACCTGCTGCTACAACACCGGCAAAGCCAAAACCCACCACTACAACACCAGCACCTACCACAGCAGCAAAGACGCAACCAAAAACTGCCACAACCACAAAGCCAGAACCCACTGAAACAGAACGATCCAATCCTACTGAGGCAACGGGGCTAACTCTTTCTTTTGAGCCCACGTTAGACCTGGATTATAAAGCATCTCCAGAAGTAGAGGTAGACGCTCAAGGGTCTGTTAGCCCCTTAACCACAGAGGATCCAGCCTTATTAGAAAGCATGGGCCCAGCCTTCAGCCCCAAATCAGTCCCAGAAACAAATATAGGCGTCAAAGAGGATGGGAAGGAGAAATCAACCTTTTCCAGTCCACCTCCATCCCTCAGCCAAATTGTTCCAGAGATCAAGTTAGGTTTCAATAAAGCCGAGCTCATAACCCCCTCAAAGTCAGTGGTCTTCAGCCCTGAAGAGCCCACCTTCTTGCGCTTAACATCATCTTCCAAAGAAAAAAAAGGGCAGAGCCCTGCTTTCCAGACCTCCCTCTCAGGTAAGGTAATTGTGGGGTCTGTCCTGGCATGGACACTCAGATGTTCAGTGATCCCCAAGCAGCATGGAGAGCGCTTGGGAGGACCCAGTATTGCACTGGTCCTCTGGATCCTCCTCTTGTCTGTGGCACCAAGCCTTCCCCTCACTCTTTTCTCTAACACTGAAAGGGACTGGTTGGATGTCTCGTTCGTGAAGCATGGTTCTGTTTACAGCCTGCTCCCCACTAACGCACCAGCCTTCGCTGGATCTGTGCACTGCTGCCTTGCACCTCCCAGTGTCTTGGTGCACGTCACTGATGGAGCTGCATGAGTGGGAGTTTCTCTTTTCTCCACACCTTCCCCTCTAACTCCACATTTTCTTCTCTTCTTCCAGCAGGTGCCCTGGACACTGAAGAACTGGAGACAAACTCAGATCAGACAAGCATGGATCAGCCCACGGCTGGAGCCCCCGGTACCTGCTTGGGGCTTTCACTCCTCCTCCTACCCAGTGTCATCCTGGTGGGCCTTCTGCTTTGAATGGTCTTTCTCAGCTGTCCCTGCACCAGTCACCAAGGCTTTCTTCAGCATTGGTAGTTCCACAACCATGGTAGGCTTGGGAGACACCACGGACAATTCAGGTTGACACTCTCTTCTTACGCTGCCTTATCTGCTCCAGCCCCGACAAGCCAAGGGCAGCTGGCAGTCCCATGGGAACTTGGTCCCCTTCCTGAAGAGACCCAAGGGCAGGAGGGTCTGACATAATGCTGGTGACCTTGGATGCTTCTCCTTTCCTCCCAGCCAGCCTGGGCTTCTGGTCCATTTCCAGACTGGAAGTGATGAGCTATCCCACCCACCTGTGTGGCTGGCAGGCCCCGCTGCACCGTGTCCCCAGGGAAAGCAGAATGACTTGGAAACCTGAGTGGTGATGAGACATGGTCATTGGGTTTGGTGTTTGTAGATGAGACATGGTGGTTGGGTTTGGTCTTTGTCAGGGTGAGTTTCCAACAAAAATGCTCTTTTTCCTTCCTGATGTGTCTGTTCATCTCAGTTTTGGAGAAGTTTCATCTCTTCCCTTCTTGTCCAAAAAGAGTGGCTTGCTTTTTTTTCCCCCACAGGAGAGGATTTCTTTTCCTTTCCTGGTTCTAGTGTATGGCCAGTACTACCCAGATGTACTCCTTCCTTCTCCTCACACCCCTTCTGCCCTTGCCTCCTTCCTCTCTTCTGCTCTCTGCCGCATGTACCCATTCCACAGTTAGTCCATTGCCACCACTTTATTTTACGCGTGTGCCTGCACCTGTGTGCCTGCACAGAAGAAAAACCTTCAGCGCTAAAGAGGAGTTACCGGCTCCTTCACACAGCTTTCTTCTGCATGGCTTCCTTCGTTGCGTAACTTAAGTGTATTTGAATTTAGATGCAGATCCCAGTTGACATATAATTTGCGTGTGGTGGAACCTGGTCCAGGAGCAACAAGTCATCACATGTGCTGGTATATTTGAGCTCAAGAGAGCCGAGTGAATGATGACAGAGGTTACCAGTGGTTCCAGGACTTGTTGCAGGGCTGCTTTCATTGTCTGGGACACTGTGTTTTGTTCCCCCGTGTCTCTGCTCCCTTCCCTGGAAGGTTCCCAGTAAGGTGTGTTGGATATGTGACGAGCTTTGCAGAGCGGTGGAAGGGACTAGGAGATACAGTCCCTTCTCTGGTTGTTGCATCCCTTGATTTCTTAAACAGATGAGGTGGAGAATGACCTGAAGGCCGATATTTGGGTCCTCCTCCACGATGCTGTGTCCTGTGCATCCCCAGAGCATGCACTGAATAAATCCTGTTGTGAAAGTCTCTTGTGGGGCGTGCAGCGTCTCGCTGGGGGATCCAGAGGCCAGGGACCTGCTTATTCTATCTATAAAATGCTCTTGAGCGTGTGCTTAGGTAGGATTACTCCTGGAGGTGCTGAAGGGGGTGGTTTTTTGGCTTTCCAAAAGCATCCAGGGGCCAGTTTTTGCAAGGTTGCAACTTTATGTTTTTAAACCCGTGTAAAAGCAGCAGGAGGTGGAGATTGAGGATGATGTAGGGAATGTTCCCCGAGCCCCCAGCTGAGTGCAAAGCAGAAATGTGTCCCCACCAGGAGTTTTTGGTCAAGGAAAGCAAGAGGAAGAGAAGTTGGAGCAAAAAAAGAGATTAAAAGAGGGGCTGGAGCATTTCTGGTTGCCTGTTTTGAGAGGCCCAGCAGCCAGCCTCTCCCACCCCCAAACACACGATTTTTCATCTTCGCAGCAGAGAAAGACGTTAAATGCAAGTGTGTCCCCAGCTCCTGCGTTTCTGCAGCATGTTCACTGCAGAACGTCACCTGGCTGCCAGCAGCACGCGGGGAAAGGGTCTTGCGAGGCACAAACTCGCAGCACAGGAGCGCTGCTGGGATCAGACCGTTTGCTTTTCGCTTTTCCCCATCCTTCTGCCCCCGCTTCGCCCCGCAGCTCAGCATTTCCCTTCTCCCTGAAATCCTGCCGCAGGAGCCCAGCAGCACCAGTTCTCCTGCAGGAAACCAGCTGGCTGCGGGGTTTTTTTAGGTCACGGTCATTGCTAGCCCTGCTGAATGGTGACCGGCAGATGGCAGTGGGAGAGACACCGCAGAGAACTGGGCAGCTCTGAACTCGCGACGCAGAACCCTACAGAGAGTTTAGTGCTTTATTTAATCACGAGCATCAGACGTAGTTAAGAATCAAATTAAAAAATAACCTCATGCCCAGGTGCCCTGGCTGCTGCGTGCTCTGGTGGCTGGCTGAGCTCCTGCTGCTGAGCTGCTTTTGGGGTGGAAAAAAAATCCAGCCTTGGGTTAGGGACAGACCAAAATACAGCCGGAGCAGCTAGACAGGATTCCGGCAGGGATTGAGCTGGGAGAGCATTTCAGGACCAGGACAGTTTTTGCATCTGGGTGAAGGAGAACCTAGCCATTAACTCCCTACAAACAATAAAAAGCATTTCTCCTCCCAGCAAAATCAGGGCATTTGGTCAACACCTGATTTTTTGCAGTGCTGGATCCCCCACCCTGCTGAGAGCCATCACGGAGCTGGGAGCAACCGTGCTGCTGATTAACAGCATTAGCAGAAGCCCATCAAAATAATTCTAGGATTTAAATATTTTATCATTAATTTGGGGCTAATGAACCTTGAAAAAACTGTTGAGTTTTGTTTTCTTTAAGGTTTTGACTTCTGGAGACACGTAGTTGTGTAAGACCCTATTTATAGAGTTCCTTGTAACAGAAAATTCAAAACCAGAAGGGAAATCCCTATTCCTCTTCCCTCTGCACCCCACGGCAGCGGGGCTGAGCCCTGCCAGCAGAGGCATTTGAGCTGGTTTGGATTAATCCTAAATTAAGGGGGGGGGGTTAGGGAAGGAGGGAAGGTGACCACATGGCAAGGGCAGGGTACGGTGTGGTGCCCAGGGGAGGACACAAACCATTCAAGGGAAACTTTTGCAGCATTTCCACTCCATTTCTGGGGTTGGCATGAAGGATGCTTTGGCATCAGGATGACCCAGTGGGCAGCTCCTTGGGGGGGAAAGGAGCCAAGACGCTGGCAAAGATGCTGCTAGGTCCTGGCAGCCCCATGGCTGTGTGTGGTTGGAGGAGGAGAAGGCGTTAACCATCAGCTGTGGTCAGTTGGGTTAAAATCATGGGATTTGTGGGGTTTATAAGGTCTGGCTGCTGCATCAGCCCCACCTGCTTAGTTCCCCCACCCTGGGGCCTGTTTCCCAGTGGGGAGAAGGATGTGCCTGCTGCTGGTTGAGGGAGAGGAGGTCCCTTAGCTCCGGCTCCTGAAGCTGACCTGAATACGGTGAGTTGGAAGGGTCGGGGCAAGCACATACACCATCCGGGGGGATTTGCAGCTGGGGCTGTAATGCTGGTAGGACTGGCTAGCTGCCAGATAGTCCCCCTGGGTGCTTGGGCTGAAAGTGCTCTCCTCCCACAGCATCCCGGGTGCTGGCAGGGACCCACCTTTCTCGGTCTTGCTTCCTGGCTGCTTTTCACCAAGGGAAGGTGCCTGCCCCTCCTTGCCATTGCAGCCAGTGATGGCATTGCTGCCAGAGGGGCTGCCCCACTGAGCTGTGCTGCGGGATCCTGGCTAGTGAGTTAGCTGGGTGCCCCAGGCATCTGTACTTCCGAGCTCAGCCGAGCTCAGCTTCTGGGCAGGGTCTGCCCTTCCCTTGTACCAGCAAGGATCAGAGAAAGTGAGTATTGCCTCGGCAGCCTTCTGAGCCCTAGTTGTGATTTATTAGAGACAAGGCGATGGGTTAGTGGAGCCTGGAAGTCCCCATCTTCTGTGGCTGCTATCAGAGTTATAAACACACTTACAGCAAGGACCATCCGAGGCAGAGGGAAGCCCAAGCTGCAGCCCTTGAGCTGGCTGAGGGTGAGGAAGCAGGTTAGGGCTTGGTGATAGGATTTGTGGTGGCCCAGGAAAGCACCTGCTGACAGCCAGAATGGATGGTCTCAGCTGCTTGGCCAACCCAATCTGCCCTACATCCTCATCGTGCCCTGGCTGTGGCTTCCTTTTCACGCTCAGGATTTTTGGTCAAATGGAGAATTTGGCCAGCGACCCACAGTGAGGAATGCTAGCCACCCCTCTAGAGGTCCCAATTCACCAGCCAAACTAGCTTCAAGGCAGTAAAAAGACACTGCTTTAAAAAAATCAAACCAAGTTTATTTTCACAAGAGAATGTCTCCAGTAATTCACGGCTTCCAGCTCACACAGTTTCACTGCTTGAGACTCTCTCAGTGGAATGGAGGGAGACTGAACTGATTTCATTTGGGACAGGCAGGATTAGTTCTTTACTAGGGGATACCTCTTACATATGAAGTGGATATGCTGCTCTGTTCCCATGCTTGTGGTGCTATTTTGGTACCTTCCAAGCAATTTGCGGGTAGGAGCCCTGCCCCTTAGCAAGCAGCTTGAGGATAATAACGCATCTAAGAGGACTAAGCTGTAGTTTTGCACAGCAAGTCGCCAGGACTGCTGAAGAGCCAGATTTATGGAGAGAGGACTGCATTCCTTCGCCGCTAGACACTGCGGCATCCCCACCCACCAGCTGTTGCCCAGCCTGAGGAAGTCATGTCCCAGCCTTGCTGCAGCTACACCCCACCCCAAGAAGCAGAGAAGCCTTAAACAAGCTGCTTCATTCCGGGCAGTACCCATGGCCCAAGCAGTCAGGTCTGGGTCTCATTCTGTGTTTGGTCAGGGTGAAATTGGAGGCCTCCAATGTCTTTTTTTTGCAGCTCTCTTCCTCCCAGTTCATCTGAGAAGGTGTCCTCTGCTTGCCCTCGCTCCCCAGTGTCTCAGATCTCATGCTTCTCCCTGACAGTGAGATGGCAGTGATAATGGCCTGAGATGTCCTCCAGCCCTGGAGAACTGATGCAGCCCTGATCGTGTTACAGCTCCACTCCTGGTCCCGATCCTACTTACTTTTGAATATGGCAGAGGCATAGTCCCATCTGCTACTAAGAGAAGAAATAACGATTCCCTGACCCTCACCAAGCGCCAGAGCTCTGAAGCATTCTGTCTTCTCATACACCTGCTGTCAGATGACAGTACTACCTGCCTGGGAGAACCCAGAAAGATTAGGACTTGCTCCCTTTGGATCACATCTCTTCCTCACCTGTCTTCCCTCTAGGACAGGGTGTTAGTCTGAATCATTGGCTTATTCTATGCAAATACACAGGAGCCCTAATCTCCTCGCCAGGATTTGCATATAAGTGAGTTAGGCTGATATGGATTATCAAGTCAGAAAGAGCCACCCTCTACCATGGGAGAGCTGGGAAGTTGTCCAAACCAGAATGTGTTTCCTGAGTAGGGGCCAACCAGCCAAATCTGATCGGCTCCCAAGGCTTTGAGTCCACAGGCTGAGCTTGTTCTTGGAGCCAGTTCTTAACCCAAACTTCAGAACTGGGCACAACAAACTTAAAATCGCAAGCTCAGATCGATCTTCTTTGTACCAAAGTGTCTACTCCCCTCCAGACTTGAGGGCAGACCAGAAAAGAACAGCATGCTTAAACCCTCTACAATGTGAGCCTGTCTCCTGCAAAAAAAAAAAAGAATAGAACTGAACACCAGGAGCTGATGCACCAACGCAGTTCATTGTTTCTCTTGCACCCATTAAACAGAGGTTTAATTTTCTGTAAGGAGGTGGCTCCACACTCATATGGCTGAGGCACAGAGCAGTCCCTGGAAGAATGCAATCCTCAATGCTATAAGAGAAGACCCACTGAGCTGTTCAACAATGCCATGCTGTGTTTTAGGATCCTCAACAGAAAGAACTGACGATGCCTCAGGAACTCTGTGGCTGAGCCAGTCCTCCGGTGGTTTTGCTGCTCTTTAAGGAAGGCAATAGACTGTATAGTTATCACCTGAAATGGGATAAAATCCCTCCCACCAAACTATACAACCTACTACCTCACCTCCACAGAGCAGTACAGAGGTCTTGCCTGATTCATGGCCGCACCGCTGGCTTTGCATTACTTGCACCACCTGCCTCCATGCTCGGTGTAGAAGTAGATGATGAGAACTGAAGACCTGACTGTCTCCTTAGGAAAGACAGTAGATTGTATAGTTAGCTCAAAGGGAGGACCGGACTCCACAACTATTCAATCTACTACCTCAGCCTCAAGGACAGCTTGGGACCATGGCAGTCTAAAGGCAATGAGATGATCCTTCTCCAGGCATCGGCTACTCTGCAGCTCCTGCAAAGAGAAAGGCATGAAAATTCATCAGATTTCATGATGTTAGGGAAAAGGAGTCTCATACTCAACCTTGTCCTGGAGCTCCCTTTCCTTTTTTAAACCTCCTTCAGTCCACTTGAACTATACTTTATCCTTGGCAATCACACTGGCCGCAGACTTTACATACCCAAGGGCTTACGGAAGCAGCAGCCCTCCCCTTTGAACCCAGGGCCATACATGCAGATAGCACGGCCCCTGTGAAACTGCAGTAACACCGACTAACATACAGCAGCCAGGCTGACCTCACCTCTTGAACACACAGCCTATCTAGAACAAACCTGCCAGACCAGATAAGAGAATCCATCAATTTAGCTGCTATGCACTCCAGGGAATTGAGCAGATTAGAAATAACTGAGTACAAGGAAGCTTTTAGGCTGCAAATGTAATGGGATCGAGTACATCAAGGCAGATCTCATTTCCTAAACAAATGAGTGCAACATCCAGGCTTGGTGTCCCTTTAATGCTATAGCGCAGCCAGGCAATATTACCACGGATCTGAGACAGACTGGCTTCCCCCCAAGCCCTTGGCTCACCTTCTGAGACTTTCTCATTCTCTGTACACCCAAATACAGATGCAAGGTATTAAGTTGGTAGTTTAAAAGAAACGTGTGAGGTTCTTTTGCAATGAGAAAGAATTCCCCTTGAAGATTAAAGCAAGCCGTAACGAAAAGGGAGCCACCCGCAGCACATTAAGCAGGCTGCGACGCAGCAGAGACCCCAAGGAGGGCTTCCCCTGCGAGCTCAGCGGGAGGTGTCCCCAGCCTCCCCAAACGTCTGCTGAGTGCGGTGGTGGCTAAGGCAGATGTCCCCAAAGGGACAAAGGCTGCCTAATGCTTTGTTCTTCCACAGCTTAACAGGCAACAGCCTAAATAAGGGAGATTCCCAAAGGCTTGGTGAACCGGTGCAGCTGGGAGCCTTGAGGTGAGAGTTTAGGGTGGGTATCTGCAGCAAGGTTTGGGAAGCGCCCCTGTTCCTTTGCAGAGCTGTCCACAAGTCCTTCTCACTGGCGTTCAACACAGTCCAGGTAATTCTCTTAATTTCCTTTGACAAACAGCCTCCACAAAGGATGCCCTACTGTGCCAGGCCATCTGGCCCAGGCCTCTCCCAGTGTGACAGGCTATAAACAACGTCAAAAAATCAATGTTGCAGGACTGATTCCTACAACATTGAAGTACCCAGCCCATCCACGGTGCCAAGTACCTTGCATCCCACACAGCCTTCCGATGGGAAGTATTATTCTCCCTGTTTTATTGGCATAGAAAGGGATGCACAGAGGTTGCACATCCCTCCTTCACACATGCAACACCAGCCAGAGCTTCACCGAGGTTACAGTCGGGCTCAAAGGTCCATCCAGTCTGTCACAGGCCACTCTGCCTCCATGAGGGCAGAAGTATTAGTTTAGTCTAAAGTGTTTGAGCTTCCCAAGAATTAAATTAGTGCCACAGGCATCAGTCAGAAGGGATCGTGGTGGCAAAAAAGCCAGCGGTTGCTGCAATGGGAAAGGACTGGGGAGGTGGGTGGCCTGGATGGTGGCATCAGGTGATGCATGTAGCAGAGAAAGCTCATCTTCTCCTAAAAGACTCTTGGTAACTGACTTGGGGGAACAATTATTCCTGATTCCCAGTCTGGTGAGTGATATTACTTTAAGCGTATAAGCAAGATGTATAGGCCAGGCATTTAAAAGGTCACTCTTGATACCATTGCAGAGAATAGGCGTTTGGGCCAATCTCAAACTGTGGGTGGGAAATTACATTAAATAACTCCTAGCTCACATAAATCTAATTATACGTGGGGGGTGGGGGTGGGGAATCCCTCCTGACTTCTATAAGTAACCCTGAAAACAGGAGATTTAATTGTCTTAATGAGCGTAGGTTTTGGGAATACCCAGCTGCTGACTCTGCAATCCCAATCTTGCCAGGATCTGTGAAGAAACGAGTCAAACAGGAGGATTTAGAAATACTACGCCAGGTAAGGATCACTATGACTATCCTACCCTTAGTATTGCTGTCATGCTTGTTCGTGCTAGGTGCTATACAAATTGCAACGACAGCGAGCCCTTCTCCTGGATGGCTTGTGGTCTAAACCATCAAGACAAAAGATGGGGAAAGAAGGAGGAGGAGAGAGGTGACCAAATTTGCCGAAGGTGACACAGCAAATCCATGGTGACACTGGAACCAGCCTTGGGAAGTCCTGCCCCAGTCTCTGGTGGCACTGCCAGGGCAATGGTTCGCCTGGGCCAGCCTAACCAGGTTAGCAAGGTCACTATCCACCTCTCCCGACTGTCTTTGATAGGGAAAAAGTGATGTTCCATTTTAATATCTGCAGCAGAACCATAGACCCTGGGAGAGAGATCACACACGTACTGGATAACAGTGCAATGGTAAAACCCCGCTGAGGTTTTGTGAGGCGTTATGAATTAGTCGTATATCCATGCAGCCATAAGATTCGTGCAAACTCTGTGTCTACCGAGATTCTCAGCAAAAATAATCCCATGGCAATCGCCAAAGTGAGCTGTGTTCCAGCTCTGCCCTGCTTTCCAGACACGAAGCCTTCCCTTCTAGCATATTGCTGCCGAAGCATTAGATTACAAATGCCTGAATGGGATGTAGATATGCAAAATTCTGCATAAAATCGCCAACAGGGTCTGTAGGAGCCAGAAGCCTGTAGCCCAAAGCCTCTCACTGCCTTCTACGTTATTTAAGCCCAGTTTTTGAAGATGTTTGGATACTTGACTGCAAAGAACTGGACCTCTGAAAAGCACCGTTTTCTGTGCAGACCTTAAGGTAGTGGCATGGCAATTTTCCCCTTCCGGATTCATACGAATCCTTCAAAATTAGCCAGATTTGATTTTAGTGAGAAGGCTCTGTCCGCCTCATGTGCCCATGGCTCAGAGCGTGCCACCGCATAGTCCAGCTGCCTAGAGGTGCTTGGAGAAAACTGACGGGTGAAGGATTAATACGTTTCTTCACAGCCAGATCCTCTAGGCTGGCAAAAACCTGGCATTTCCCATCCAGCTTTCAGACTCATTTTTGGGAGGGAGAGGTGAAGCACAACCGTTCTTCAGTTAGAGGGGCTCGGGGCGGTGGGCAATGCCTGGCTGATCGGACAACCTGAGCTGATGCCTCCCAAAATTTTGAAGCATCTGCAGACCAAAGATGCCCGAGCACAGCCAAGTCTCTGCCTTTAAAGCCGGGAGGCACCGAGCCTGCCTCGGAGAGTAGCTGGAAAGGCTCCGAAGCTTTGAGGAGCTGATCTGGTTTATTAAGGAGCACTGAATGCAATGGAGGAGGGGGGAGGAGGAAACTGTAAAACAACAAAGTCACTCCTTGAAAAGCAGACACTGCTTTCAGCCTTTGTATAGCCGCAGTCCCGCGCGTCGGTGCCAAAACGTGCTGGGGACAGGCAGGGCTTCTCAGTGGGAAACCAGGGCCCCAAGTCTCCGAGAGGCTTTTCAGGCTCCTGGAGCATGGGCTGCGCTGGGGCAGAATCGGCCCTGGCTGGTGCCAAGCTGCCTGCCGCCCGCCGGCTGCGCTGGCACAAAATGGCTGACGGGCGGCCATTTTCTTTCCTTAGCTTTGCCTGTAGGGAAGCCGGTTGTGCCTTGTCTCCTCGCCTCGCCGCCTTGCTGGAGTGGGGAAAATAAAAAGCAAACAGACAAAAGAAAAAAAAAAAAAAAAAACAAACCAAAAAACCCTACCAAACCCAAACAAAACAAAAAGAAGCGGGGAAGGGCTGCAATCGCTCCCCGATGTGGCCGCCACGTAGGGCGCCATTCGGAGCCGTGCGACTGCTGGCCGGCAGCGAGGAGCCCGCTCGCAGAAAAAGCAGCAGACGGAGCAAAAAAACATCTTGAACGCACCCAGCGCCACGGGAAAGCAAAAAAAAAAAAAAAAAAAAAAAAAAGACATTTGCCAAACCAGCCACGAGGACGAGTTGCTTTTTAACTTCTCACAGGCCAGGCGAACCTCTCGGAAAAGCAAGGCCGGCCGTCTTCCCAGGCACCCCATCCCGGAGTCGATATTAAAAGATCACGCTTTGAAAGCGTTAATCAAAGGTGCTGAGAAGAGGGAAACGGAAGTGGAAGTAAAAATACTTAAAGTTCATTCCTGCGACGGCCCCCGTCTCCCAGCAATGCTTTTCCTCCATGCTCTTTTAATGACGTAGGTCGTATTTCATACCAATGTTGTCGTAGCATTTATTATTAAGCAATTAGCAGGTATCTGAATAAACAGCTACTCCTCTGTTAAGTGTTGTCTCAAGTCCCATCAGATGTTTATAAACACCCAGATCATTATTAATGAATCTGGTGCTGTTATCTGAAATCCAGGCATTTGTAACCTGCTTGTTACACGACTTATCTTTTATTAACCCTTGATAAATCCATTATTAAAGGTGGCCACAAAGGTAACGCTTTTTCTAAACGTTCCTATATTTTCTTTGTAAATTGGCATATAATTTCTGCTCTCCTGAAGGAAAAAAAAAACCACCCAGAATTTTCGTCATAAAAGTAAAACAGGCGGTACTGGTATTTCATAGAGTAATTCCTCTGAAACATTAAAAATCAGGAGATATAAGAGAAAAAATACCTTTCTGGTTTATTTTTACCTGCTTCATACTCAATTCTAAAGGTTCACTTAAATACCTAAAGCAAGCAGATCCTTTCCTGTGATATAAAACTCTTCCATTAATATTGTTTTCTTTCTCGATGTTCAGTTCAAAAGCTGCTCACGAAAGGGGCGCAGGTAAAGTCCAGCCCGAACGTAGATTTGGTCCAAAATATTTAATTTGCAACGCGAAGCCCCCTGCCCAGCACCCACTCCTGCAGCCCCGGCCCCAGGACCACCGTCACCTGTGCAATTCTCTACATTGTCCATTTGTAAGCAAGGCAAGCAGATATGGAGGCAAATACCTTTCTGTGCAAGAAAAGCGATTTCACCTCTTTCTGCTCTCCTTCCCAGCTCCTCTCTGAAAGTGTCTGCTTCTCTCCAGATGTCTGGGCAGCCCCTCAAGGAAAGGTAGGATGATCGCTCCAACACCGATGTCTTATCAGAGCCCGATCCCCCCCATGCCACAGGGACAGAGATCTGCTCCTCTGAGCATCCGTGAACGAAGAGACGTGACTACTAACTCCAAGACATCCAGGCTACTGAAGGAAATGCAGAATCACTTTTTTTAAAAAAAAAAAAATAAAAAAATAAAAAAATCGCTTTTATTTGGTGCATGGTTCTGGTATTTTTGCCATGCTTCTGCACAAAATTGTATGGTAACGCCACCAAGTTCCCTTAAACTTTCAAGGCATGTTACTGTTGATGGCGTCTCTGTTGTGTATCACACCTTAACGTGTGCAGGATACACACACTGGTGCAGTAAACAGCTTGTTATCACAGCACAGCTCCGTCCTCATAAGAAAAGCGAGGGCTTAAAAAGCCAAGAACAGCTATTTCTTTTAATATTTAAATGAAGATTTTTGTATTCCTGAGATGAAAACTCTCAAGGAAAGAAGGCAACAAATGAAACAAAAATCCCTAAAAAAAAATAAAATCCTCCGGATCACGTCAGCTAAATCCAAGTGCTGCCAGATCAGTGGAAAGGTCAGATATCATATTCACCAAAAACAAGAGGACACACAACAGGTTAAAATGCTACCGTCCGGCAATGACCGGCTCTAATCATACCAAGCCGATGTGTAAAACCATCCGCCCGTCCAAAAACAAATTAGACAACAGTGCTCTCTGGTACTTTATAAATACAGAAGAAAGGAGGGCTGTTTTATTGAATATAGCGAACAAACCTTTCCGTCCGGCTATACCGTGCAGCCCTGCGACTCTGCGTGCACCGAGTAGCCTTACGCTGCTAATACAAAAGCTCAGTTTGGCAATTCCAGGCATTTTCAGTGCTCAACATACGCCAAAACTACCCACTCTCTGCCTCTGACTTTGGTCTCGTTCCAAAAGGTCCTTTTTTTTTTTTTTTTTTCTCTCTCTTTTCTCTCTCTCTCTCTCTCTCGCTACAGCCGGTGCCACGTAGAGACAGGAGAGTTGGGCTCGAACATGGCCGCAGCCTCCAAAAAAGAGCCAAGTCCCAGCGTCCTGGCTTTCCCCTTCCAGACGGAAAACAAAATGGCCATGCAGCAGCCATTTTGTTTGCTGCGGGATGGGAGGGAGAAGGGAAGGGAGGGGAGACGCAGGCCAGGCGGGAGCGCGCGGGGAGGATGAGGGGGGGAGAGGGAGGGAGAGGGGAGGGCGTCCATTCGGCAGGAACCCAAAAGCTCCTCAGTGATGCCCGGGCGCGTCCTGCCTTCCTCCCGCCGGGGCTGAGCGGCCCCGTCCAGCCCCGCAGCAGGACTGAGGCGGAAGGACAGACATGGGGTCGGCTTTTCCAGCCTTCCCAGGGCTAAGCTCGAGTTGTCTGGCCGGACAGGGGTTACGCTGCCTTCCCCGGGCATGGCTGGCACCTCCATCCTGCCCACTGGCACGGGCAAGCTCCTGCCCGGCCGCTGCCGGCCCCGCAGGGCTTGGGTGCTGCGAGAGCTCCCGCCGGGAGCCAGGCAGGCGAGCGGAAACCAACCCGGTAACGTCAAACTCCTGAACTTCCCTGCGCAGGAAACGGTGTGAATAACACCCGCGGGGAGGGGGAGAGGAACCCGGCGCAGGCCTCAGGATGGCGGCTCGGTGGCAGCATGGCCTCTACCACCCCGAGCCGAACGGCACCTGCGGCGAGGAGGCGCCGGGGAGGAGCGAGCCCAGGTTCCCTCACTCGCTGCCTCAGCATGGCCGAGGCCGGCGCAGGGCTGGTCTGCAACACCTCTCCGCTCGGCGGGTCCGCCCCTGCCCCTCCGAGCACACCGGGAGGAGCGGAGGGCTGGGCGGGCAGGGGAGGATGGGGCTGAGCCTCTCCCCAGCCCTGCCTCGCACCTGCGAAGCACCTCGCCAGCTCCATTTCTAGCTGTCCTTCTGTCCTTCCACGGACCGACGCCACAACTGCCCATGCAGGCGGCGCCTACGGCTCGAGACACCAGAGCAGCACCTCGCTCGACCCTCTTCTCCCCAAAGCACAGGGCTGAGCTCCGGGTTAGCAGCCAGCCTCACTGAAGTCAACTAAGCCGCAGAGATGAATCCCGCCCATCACCACAGAGGTTAAGCCCCTTCAAGTGCTGACCAAAACCAGACAAGAGGTTTTTAGAGCAAGGCAAGCACCTCGCGACCTTGCGCGAGAGCACCCGGCATGGGAAGACCCTTAGAAGAGCGTGAATCAACCACCCGCCGGGCTTTCTGCTTCTGTAGGTGAGGCAAGCGGTGAAAATCAGGACTATTCCCAGCATTTAGGACAGGCAAGAGTTGCCAGTTACGAGCCCTATCCCCTAAGGATGCAGGGAACTGGAAATGCCAAAACCCAGCACAGTTTTGAAGCTGTTACAGATCTGGTAGGAAAATCCTACAAGGAAGGTTGTTAATTGAACAAGGCACTTTGTGGCATATTCATGTGGGATAAATTTAAGCACTGGAGGCTGGACCTGCTAAGCTTTATCTAGTCAGTGGGGAGGGCGATTTCTCTGCAGAGTAATTTGGAGCAGAAACATAATGCCAACATCTTGAATTATCCTGTGAAGAAATCAAAAACCTTCAGGGTTTTTTTTTTAAATAACCACTACTCCTCGCTCTCTGATCCTCACTGCATCCTTCTGCAAAGTAACCTAAGATCACCAGGTGAAAATTGTTATGGAGTTATTGCTTAGTAATTTGCTGTGATTGATTAGTCTTATTAAAATGTCCCTGAAAATAAGCATCACCTGTAACAAACTCTATCAAGTGCCTGCCTGTCCCCACTTCTCATATGGGCTTGGTGAGGATCCACGTGACCTTGGAGGTAGGTTTGTGCACTTTGTATTAAGCTTGTACTTTGGGAATTTTGAAGGTATTTGAGAGCTCCAGGTATGGTTTATTTTAGGAGGATTTGGGAAGGCAAGGCTCACTCAAAACCCCTAGCTTTCACACTGAAAGAATATTGCACTTCTCCTGCAATACTCTTCTGAAAGAAACATCAAGGCAGCCTGCGGAGCGAAGGGCTATGTTGCCTGTAGCAGTAGATCAAGAAATAGTCACATGCAGCGTGTCAGTTTGAAGCTAGGAATAAGAAACAGTTTCAGCTGCTCTGGCACCAATACTCTCTTCTAGAAAAACCCTGACAAACTGAGGAACTTCGTTTTTATCCTTATTCTAAGTTAAAACTTATTATGAACAAAGCAGGACAAGCTACCTTTGCAAGACGAGGTGGTTTACCTTTCCCAGTAAGAGGGCCCCCAGATCAACTGGGCAGCACCTTTGTGGTGGGTCCTGAGATAGAGCAAGGGGGGATTAGGGATGTGCGTGGGGCTGGGGTTGCTGAAGATATTAATAGCCCATGCAAAATTGCGTATAGCCTCTCAGCATTAGTTGCTTATTCAATGTATCTCAGTCAAGTGGGGGGGTGCATGGGGTGAAAGATGGGAATAAGAAGAATAAACAAGAGGGGGTGTGTGCTTGGGAGGCTTATTAGCGTGGAGGGGAAGGTATCTGACCGTGTAAGCAAGGGGAGGAGATCATGAATGCACAGGTTTTGTGGACCTGGGTTACTGGCAGAGCTGAGATGGTTTGTGTTAGGAGAAGGAGGTGTGAATATGATGAAAGTGCTGGAGCTTCACAAAGGATAAGGGAGGAGCTGCTGAGCAGGGGGATATTTTTGTAGCCTCCAGTCAGGGCTGTTGTAGGCTTAGTAAACTGGTGGTAGATTAAGATGCGGCCGTGAAAGGAGTCCCTTCCGCAGGACAGGTCACTCGCTGTCGGTGCTTTCTGCTTTCACAAGCTGCTGCTGTGGCCTCACCTGAGCTTTCATTCAAGGCACACCCCTGACATTGCTGTTCAAGCTTCCAGTCTTGGAAAGGGCTTACTGCCTGGGCAAAAACCAGTTGAAAGCCAGGAGCGAAGGATTATTAAGGCACATGGGCCCATACTTGAGCCCCAGGAAACTCTCTTCCTCAGGGATGAATCATTAAATGCGGGAGTTGGTCCTCATTCTTCCACACGCATATACTTGCTGCCAAGGATTGTCGTTGGATAGTAGGTAGAGCAAAGCATGCTGTCTGACTTCAGATCAGAGCTGGGTGGGGAGAACAAGACTCACATTTCTGTTTGTGATCGGGGCTTGTGAGAAAGGGTCTGTGATGCTGTCATGGGTCTTGCAAGCCAAAGAAATCCATGCTTTAGCTCTGTTGTTTTCGTACCACATTGTAAAGCTGTGGAAATCAGCTGCTCATCATCATGTGTTTGAGTTGGTGGACTTCCTCAGCGTCAAAGCTTCCCCTCTGGCTGTTTGCTGGAGTCGCTTCAGGTCTTATCCTTCTGGTCTACTCACATCCCAGTAAGCCCGTACAAACGCAGCCCCGCTGCCAACCCTCACAATGCTCTCTGCTCCTTGTGCTGGCTGTTTTGCTTCTGGTTCATGAAATTTAGAGTGGATAAAAATGTGAGTAAGAAGCAAAGGGGGTTTATTCATGTGCTGGTGAGAAGGACTTTCCTTGTCAATGAGGATAAATGGTATCAGCTTTTTTTTCTTAGTTGGTGCAAGCATGTGGGTGAACCAAACTGCCTTCTCTGGGTATTTGGACAGATTGCTTTCTTCTCCAGGTTTGTCCAGTGGTAGCTTTCCTCACCGGGCCTGAGGACTCTCTTGGGAGTCTTTAGGACTCCTCCGTTTCTGTCTCAAGGGAATTATGTACATAAGGCGACAGCAGCAACACAATAATTTAGGAAGAAAAAAACAGACTTAACAGCTGCATTGCTGAGCTCCTGCATCCAGTCTTAGTGAGTCACTTTGCCTCTGTTTCCTCCTTTGGGAGATAGATAGTCACTACCTGGGATGCTGAGAAGGTTAATTAGTTAATGTATTAATTAAGTGAATGTACTTTGAACAATGGAATTGCCTAAGGCAGTAGATCCCATGAAGGTCTAAGTCCAACGCTGGCTTTAACAAGGTTGGGCTCCCAGTTCTTATCAGCCGGGACACCTTGCCCTCAGCCAGAGAGAAAAGAATTGAACTTATATGCATTACTCATACTGTTGTAACAGCGTATCTGAAGCACAAATTGCCAGGGTCCATCCAAGCTCTTTCCTGCCTGCTTCTCCCACCAAGGATGAAGATACAGCTGGTTTTCTTCTCACAAACACAGCTCTGGGGCTCCAGAGCAAGGAAACGGAGAAATCCAGGCTAGGGTTTTGACAGCATTGCTAGTCTTTTTGGTACGTGCCCAGCCATCTGTTTGTGACCCATATCCCACCTTGCTCTGGGGGACTGCATGCACCCAAGGCAGTATCTCCTCTCTCTTCCAGAAGACGGGTGGTGGTAGAGAGCACTCTGCCTGCTAAAGTGAGAGGCAGCTTCACTTTCCACATCACTGGGACCCATCCCAAACTGGATTTGGAGCTGCAGCTGCAATGAATCCTGCAAGTCAAACCCTTTTAGACTTTGGCCAGTCCTGAGCTCATCCAAAGGCTGTTTCGTGCTGCTTCAAGCACCTTATGTGTCTATGGAGACAACTGAACGGTAAAGTCAAACCCTGTAGCAGAGGCTATAACCTAGTTCTGAAAGGTTCCAACAAAAATTTAACTGCCAGAGCTGATGGAGGTTATTTGCTTTACTCAGGCATGAATGCAGCAACCCATCTAGACCCTGTGCTTTATCAGGCTGCCAAAAGTTGCCCCTTAAGAGTGTGAGACTGTCCCCAGGCCATCCTGTGTGGGCTGGATGGAAGACAAATTGTGACAATTTTGACTGCTCAGGGAACTGAGATGGAGTTTGATTTCCAAATGTGAAACAAAATTCTCCTTCCGCATCAGTTCTGCAAGCTCTGAAACCCTCCAGGTTCAGCTGGGTTCCTCCCCAGCCGGAAAGGAAAGCACGAGGCAACGTCACAGCTGTTTCCTCTGTGTCACATTTATACAATGCAAAGGCCTAATCTTTAGAAGCTGAAAATCATAATTAGGCAGGCAAGAACCTACAGTCTGAAAAATGCATCCCTCTTTCTAGTCTAGTCTGAGGCGTGTATTGTATTAGACTCTTAAGAGCTGAGTTTTCAGAGCTGCATTTTCAGAAATGAACTGCTGCTGAAAGCAGACCCCCTGAAATAAGCAAGATTAGCAAATGCTCCCATCTCCAGCAGTTCTGACGATGACACCAGCAGGCAGATTTTCATCACCCTTTTGGCTGAGCCCTTCTGGAACTGTGGACATATTTTCTACAGGCAGAGCTCTTTACAAAACTCCCCTTTTTCTAACACAGAAACTATACAGATTCCTAATTGCAGCCAAGTTTGACCACAGATACCATAACACAGATCCATCTCTCTTCCCTCTTTGTTGATGCAAAAATGCCTTGGAGAAGTAATACCAATACGTCTTTGCTAATTGATGGTGGTGTGTTGGCTTTGACCCATCAGTTGATTGGCCATCCTCAACTGTCATTTCCTAAACCCAATGTTTTTCTGCTTGTTTATCTTCCCTGGCCTTGTTTGCACACAGCCACCACCCAAAACCCTCTCTCTGTCCAGGGAGTAGGATTTATCACTTCTGTTTCAGTAGCAGCAGAACACAGAACAATGTAGGGCCTATGCAAACAAGTACTGCTGTTTTCTTTTGCTTTTCATTTATTCCTTAGTGGTAAATCAGTGCATTCCAAACCAAACAAAAATCAGAAGATTTAGGACCCAAAGAGCAGTCCAGAGCAATATAATAAGGGCTGAAGACAGGTTGCATTTAGAAGTTAAGCAACAAGTAGTCCTTGAAAGGAAATGAAATATTTAATCTGCGATGCGTACCTCTAATTGTTTCTGGCCGCTAATGATGTTTTGGCACTCTGCAAATGGCAGAAGCTCAGGTGCCTGGATCACTTAACACTACACACAGGAGAGATGCGGGCTGAGCATGTAACCTGCTCTGGGTAGGGACCATCTTTATCTTCCTGTATGTGGACAGCACTCGGTAGAATGGATCCCTCAAGGCATTCCAACAACCAAATGTGACACAAGTAAGAGCTAATATAAGCGCAGTCTGACATAGTTGGAGTATACAGGACACCAGGACTGGGAATTACAACCCTTAGATTTTGTCCTGACACTGTCACCAAGCTTGACCTTTCAGACGACCCTAAAGGACCGCGCAAGCTTGAGCCGCTGCATTACGAAAAAGAATTGATCCACATGCCAGCTCCTCCTTTGACTTCATTTCAGCCCAAGCCAGGCACGTTGGCCTGGCATTTGCAAGCCAATGCAGGGCTGCCATGTGTTTTTTGCACAGATGGACAAGACTGCCCAGGAAAAGATGGTGGAATGAATCCTGAGGACCCCGCACGAGCACCTATTAACTTTAACCAGTGTTCTTACCGAGCAGGACTGAAAGCCCAGTCCCTTCCGTGGCCACGTGGGGACTGTATAGCCTGTACTCAGGGTCCCACGTGATGAACAAGACTTTACAAGCCTGGCAGCAAAACATAATCCACCTTTACCTGCTTGCAGTAAGGTTGAGCTCAGATGAGCAGGCAGCGCCTGGAAAGCTGAGCTTATCGGTGCGTTACAAAGATCACTTTGAACTTTTGTTCAAAGCCCTTTGGAGAAGACACCCGCCTGCCTTCCAAAGAAGAGGCTTTTCCTGGGTTTGGTCCTGCTGTTTGCAACAATCCTGGCCGGTTTGTTGACTGCAGCTCTCCCGGGGCTCCCTCCAGCCTGACCTACACTGCTGAGCCCAGCGGGGAGAGGGAGCAGACGCCGTCACGGCATCCACGGCTCAGAGCAAGCCTTGTTCTCAGCCTGCCTGAAGTGGCCGTGGCAGACACGGATAAAAACAGTGCCCGGGAGGCATCTGCCTGCAACGGGGCGTGCGCTGTTGATGCGCAAGGATGAACAGATGGGTTGATTACACAGGGAGAAATGGACACTAATCGTATCCAGATTCACCAGCTGCAGGATTTCCTCCTGAGTGCTAAAGTACAGGAAGCCCTTACCTGCTTCGTTATCCTGTCTCTGTTCATTAGCCCTTCCCCCGCCCTGGGAACCACATCTCAGCTAATCCCCTGGGCAGGGGAGGGCCCAGACTGCAAAGCTGAGATCCAGATGGGAACTCCCACAGTGCTCAGGCACGGCTGGATCCAGCCCTGGGTCAGGCCCTATCCTGGCTCTCAGCTCCAGCCCAGCCAGGCTCCACCGGCTCAAGTTTCCCTACTCTGGGAGCTCGTTGCTGGACTCTTCTTTTGCCGCCGCCTCTCTGAACAGCTGGGAAGATTTTGGGACTAATGAGAGCAAGTTGTGCAACAAAGACTGCGCTGGGGCTCAACACACCGTGCACCTTCACGTCTCTACTGAGATGCAGCCGCTTCTGGGGTGGAGTCCGGTGTGTGTCGAACAGCACGTGGCTGATGGAGCCAGGGAGCGAAGGAGCTTCTGCAGATTTAAAACAGTAGAGGCAATCCCCCAGCAGGCTGTAGGACGACTGGCCAGGCTGAACTGGGAGGTGACGTTGGGGACCTTATCTGTATTCTTATTCCTGGGAGACTGAAATATGCTGAGTGGTCAGGTTTCATGGCCTGCTTGGCTTTTGTGCAGTGCCAGCTTGGAGAAAGGAGCAAGACCCTCCTAGACCCCTTTATCCTCTGCGTACCTCTGCATCCATCCCAGCTCTCTTCAGCTGCAGCGATGTGCTCCCAAGGCAGCGCAGCTGGAGGGATGATCCCAGACGTCCTCCCTGTGGGGCTGCTCAGCTCTCAGCCCAATCCTTCTCCCACAGTGCATGCAAATTCAAGCTGTTGAGCACATTCCTATCGGCACCCACCCAGACTTTTGGTGGAGTCTCCACATGAGGACTGCAGCCTGCTTGAAAAATGTTACAGCCCAAACTGTTGCTCTGAGTTGGGCTCTTTGGGACCCTCTCCTTGGATGCCCAGGGTGCCTCCGTTCCTGGCTCTCAGGCTTCTGTTGTCAAACTCAGTGTAAGCAAATTAGCCCGCTCCCATTCTGCTGCCTGCTCCCAAGCCGTCCTGGCTCCACACGCTGGGATGCCACGTGCCGCCCCTGTGACCTCCGTTCCCCTCGGCAGAGCCGGTGCCCAGTGCCAAGCAAGCCAAGACTGAAGGAGAGGAGAACCACTCCCTGAATTCTTGGTGTTACTCCCAGAACCTCCCTGCCCAGCCGAAGCTGCTTCAGGTCCCTACACCTGGCATTAAAACATCAGCATGGGCCATCCCACAAATTCAAACCAGATCCTGGAGATCCTGACTGAACTGTGGACCAAGTCAAAGGTGGCCATGGCTGCCCCGCAGAGCCCTCGGGCTGGGAGGAGGAGGAAGCAGCACAGCACTTGCCATGGACTTGCACATGAGAAGAAACCTCCTGCATGGGCTGGGGCTGCTCTGGGATGCACAGCCACCTCCCTTCGGCTGGTCCTCAGTCCCCAAGCCCACCAGGATGGTGATGCTGATGTGCTGGCAGCAGCCACAGGACAGAACGGCACTGGTAGGAATGAGCAGGAGAGGTGCTCTCAAAGCCACCACCCCCCCCTAGCCTAGCTATGGCCCTCCCAAAACCACCAGCTGTTACACACGGGGCAATATTTGGTTGTCACCATCACAATAATATAATACCTACCTCTTAGACTCCACAGACCTCACTTTATGCGGCATGTACCCTTTGCTGGGCTACTTCTTTTACATTTTCTGTGGCCAGGACTATCTCGTGAGCGACCCTAGCGTGCCAAACCCAGCGTGCATTAGCCCCGCGTACCTATCTCGTGGGCTTTCCAACTGCAAAGCCAGACAGCACAGCTCAGTGCCCATGAGCAACCCTACAATAACAAACTGGCTGCCTTGCTTTGTCCTCCCAGACCTCACCTTTCGCAGCAGCCAAATAACATCAAAGATAAACAGTAGCTACGAGCAACTCCACAATAACAAGCCGGTACTACAGAAAAAAGTGGAGGGAATTTAGAGAACGAAAAAGGTGGCGGAGAAAGGAAAAAAAAAAAAAAAACAAAACCTGCAGGAAGGAAAACAAATTACATTGAGTCTTCTGAGAACCAGTTCTGGGATGGCACGGAGGGTGAATCAGATCTGGGTACCTCTGGGTACTGTATGTTCCCACAGTGCTGCTAGCATCAGTTCTCCTTTGGATGTGTTCCTACAAGGATCCCATTAAATTTGTGCCCCAAAAGTTATTGGAAAGGCTGAGGATGGAGCCCACAAAGGCCAAATTCAGTCTCCCTGCCTTTTTACCCCCTCTTTCCCCACCAGAAGTGGTCACTGGAGTGGTGAAGCTAATTACATGGATGGTCCAGCATGGGGGAAGCTGGTCCCCCCAGGTCTGGCCTGTGGAGATGCAGAGCACAGAATTTTCTACAACTGTAAATCAGGCAGTTTTCACCAGTGCAAGTTTTGCTCTGAGTTTTCTGTGTTTGTTTTGGTTGTTTGGGTTTTTTTTTTTTAAAAGAAAAAAGGAAATCACAATCCAAACTCTGCCTTGGCCAAACCTGGCCCTTTTAAGGAAAGGAAATTTCCCAGAGCCACCCTCAACAAACCTGGAGGTCCGATCCTGCTCTCAGGAATGCCAGCGCAAATCCAGAGTGGCTCTGCTGACTGCTGGGGGGGTTACAGCAGCCAAATGAGGCTCGAGCCATGGAGAAAAGCCCCTGATCTCCCACCTGGAGATGGAGCAGAGCTCGCACCAGAGCAGCCCGAGAGCAAACTCGGGATTCAAAGGCAAGAAGCAGCAGAAAGATCCAACTCCAAATTTCAAGAATTCATCCTTTTTGCTCAGCCATGTTCTAGAAGCACAAGCCCTATTTTGCTGTGAGCTGTGTGGAATAAAACAGCTGCGTCCCTTGGCTGGATGGCTCTTCCAGGGGTGCCAGATGTTTTGCTTAGGACACGTCAGAAGTGTCTTACTTGAGTTCAGACTTTCTCTCCTCTCGGGCTGCCCACTGCAGAGCCCACTGGAGCTTCAGTGGTTTTTTTTTTTATATCCGTCCTCTACCAGCTTTTCCCAGGGAAGCAACAGGGATTGGGAACAAATCGGGAAAGGTCCGGTGTCACCCCAGCCCCTGTTTGTATAAATAAACTGCAAGGAGAAAGCTGGACTGAGGTGCAAAACACTTGTGCTGCCTTCTCACTGGCATGAAGGGTCTGGATGTAAAGCCGTGTGTAAACACGCTCCGCTGAAGAGGGCATCCCAACACATTTTGGGGGTCAGACCCCACAAACAACTGCCTGCCGCCAGCTCCCACAGCATGGGAGTTTCAGCTTCCAAACCAACCAGGGAGGGTATTGTGACCCCCCGCCCCGGCTACGGCTGCGCCAAACGGCACACCAGCGAGCGGCAAGGTTCAGAGCCAGACCCTGGCATCCCGGCCACCAAACCTGGGTACCTGCGACCATGCAGCTCGCTGCAGGACCATGAAGATGCACAACGCTCAGGACAGCATCTCTAAGAGGCAAGGGGCAGATGAAGCAGTTTTGGGGGTGTCCCTGGAGCATGGGCGAGACAGCCAGCATAGGCTGGTGGGTCACAGAGGCAAAGCAGGGCTGGGGCATTGGGGTGCTTTGTGGCCAGTTCAAAGGCTTTACTGTAGGGTCACGCATCACTCACTGGAAAAGGGTTTTTTCTGAGAAGGGAGGAGGAGGAGGAAAGCTGGGGTGGGGGGTGGAAAGAGGAGGAAAAATTTGGTGAAGGAGGAGGGGCAGCTTTCATGGCTCCCGAGCGCTTGCGAAGTGCACGGCGGCTGGGAAGAAGGACCCTGCCCTGCAAACAAGCTGCTTTTGTTGTGTCCCAAACGGGCCTAAATTAAGTTTGACAGAAAGAGGGCAGATTCACATGTGCTGGGGCCAAAGCCCTGGGCTCGGTTATGGCTGGGCAGACCTGGAGAGCTTCGGCGCGGCGGTGCCAAATCTCGGCCGGGTGCGAGGGGAGAGGCGCGAACCTCCACGAGGCAGGAGGTGCCGGGCAGCCACGAGCGGCCCTGTTAATCATCCCGATGCCTTCGCAAAGCAGCTTCCTCCCAGGAATGCCTGGCTCAGTCCGTATCCAAAGCCTAAAGGCCGCCATCGCTCCGGGAAAAGCTGCCGCCGGAGCGCTCCCCTAGCCGGCTTCGCCTGCCGGGGCCAGCAGAGCCTCCCACCCTGCTCCCGGGCATCTCCCCAGCCCTGCCACCCGCCCTGGCACACCGTGCCAGCATGGAAAACAAGCCAGCTTCTAAACAGTTAACGCTGACAAAACGCTTGAGTTCCCTCCTTCCTGAATCCTCCTGGTGTAATTCACCCCCCCAAAATGAAATAAAATTATCCTCCTCCTCTGACCTCACCCGGGCATCTTCCCTCCCTCTTTCCACCCTTCCCGTGCCCCCACCCTGCGCTGGCACGGCCGGCTGGGAGCACGCGTGCCCGCCGCTCTGCTCGGTGCTCGGAGCTCCCACCACGTTAGCTGCGGCTGCCATGTTGAATTGCAAATCCGACATGATTCGACATATTTTTTCCTCCCTCGGTGGTGCCCGGTAGGGAACCAAAGAAGCACCCGCGCGACACGCACCCAGCCCCGGGTGGCTCTCGGGGACATCCCGGGTGCCCGGGTGAGGGCAGGGAGAGAAATCACCCTCCTAGTTCTGCTCCAAACACCCTGTACGTAAGGACCTGCCTATCTGCTATACATCCCTCTCTATAGGAGACCAATTTTAAAGTCAGATGTTTTAGCACCAAGGGCCGGAGGACTCGACAGGAAAGGGTTTTGGGGAGAAGGCAGGTTACAGCAACAACAAAGCGACTGAGCAACTGGAGGAACAAAACATTATTTCAAATCAAAGGCAAAAAAAAACCCAACCGCACGAACAAAAAAAAGAAAAAAAAAAAAAAAAAGACACCCAAAATTAAGAGTGAGGTTCGATTTCGTACCAAGGCAGCAAGAGAGACGCACCGTGGAAGAGAGTGGTTTTGTTGTTGAGTGGTGGCTGGATTTAGCTCCGCTTATCCGGACAATCATCGGGGAAGGATCCTTTTCCGAGAAAGGCCAGTTTGAGTGAGACAGCTTTTTTTTTTCCCTTCTCTCTCTCGCTCTCTCCCCTTTCCTTCTCCTCGCAGCTCAACGCCAAGAAATGGGCGGTGCCTGGATGCCAGGCTCCATCCGAACGAGACACCCAAGGCCAACGGAGGCTGGCACAAAGGCGAGCTGGCAGGAATTCCTGCACTCGGAGCCGCGCACCCGCGGGACGAGCTGCCACCTCCCAAAAAATCAACCTCCGACACCGCCCGCTCCGGAAAGTTGTCCCGTTGGGCTCGAAAATGCCCCACCAGGCTCAAGCATGGGGAAGGGGGGGGGGGAAGGACAAGGGGAAGAAAAAAAATATAAAGCCAAAGCCAAGACCTTCCTTTGCACCGACGCAGGTTAAACAAAAGGCCTGGGGAGGTGGATTTTCCTTTTTTCCGGCCCTCCAGGTTCCTTCTCCTGCCTGCCCGTCCCCCTCCTCCCTCCTCACACCCTCCATCACCGGCTCCCTCGCCCACTGCCCCAGCGTCCAGGCAGAAATGAGCCCTGGGCTCCCTCCTTCCTGGTTTTAGCACGACAGGAGGCGGTGGGTCCTTGAATAGGAACACACACACCCAACGCGAGAGGCATCCGATGGGGGGGAAGGAAAAAAAAAGGACAAAAAAAATTATATATATATATACACACAAACAACAACCCACCCGCCATGGAGGAAGGTTGGGAGCAGTCGCCGCCGAGGGTGGCGGATTGGGGGTGGTTTGGGTGCCAGGGGGTATTTTTGGCCTTTTATTTTTTTTTGCTGCCCAAGCACCTGGGTTGTGCCGCTTGTAAAAGGGGTGTCGCAACGGGTTGGGGAAGGGACCAGGGAGAGGAGGGGGGGCGGGGGTGGCCGGGGTTGGTAGCGCTGCTGGGGAGATGCCAAAAAAACAAAACAAAACACGTTTTCATTTTGTCTGCACCAGCCTGGGCGCAGGCGAGCGCGGGAGAGAGGGAGGGAGAGGGAGGCGCACGCCAGAAAGCCGCCGCGCTCAGACGCGGGCCTGCGGCCACGTCCCTCCACAGCCGCCCCGGCAGCCGCTCCCGCTCCCTCGTCCCCCTCTCCCTGCCCACCCGGCTTCGCCTGCCAAGTCCGAGTTGGCACGGCTCCCCCGGCTGCGCCGAACAAAGCCGTCACCCATCCCCGAGCCGGCGCTGACAGTAAGCAAAGTGACAGGCGCATCTTCCGCATGTTAATCCAAACGGCGAGAAGGCGAACGAGCGGTAGAGGCCCCCCCCTTGCCGTGCATGCACACCCCCCCGCCGCCGGCCCACGCACCCCACCCTTGGCACCCATCGGCCTCGTGCGGGGATGGCGAGGCCCCCGCCGGCGGGAGCACCGAAGCCTCCCCATCGGCGAGGTTTAAATCGAGCCGAAGCCCCGCTCGGCGGGCAAACGAGGCCACTCGGCATCTGCTGTACCTGTTCCCGCTGCCTTCATCTCGCCTTGGAACCGTGACAAGAGCGCACTCGCCTCTGGTGGGCTCTCAAAGCCGCGGGTCTGTAACCCTTTGCAGGAAGTTGGCACCGATCCCAGGTAGGACTTTACTCCCCGGCTCTCGCTCTCTCCCCCCACCTCCGCCGCCCCCCTCAAATAAAACCCGCTACGATAACGGAGACTGATCCGCTGGCGATGCCGCAACCAGGTGTTTGAAAGAAAGGCTAGGGGAGACCAAAA